>JAJMBD010000008.1:0-339880 GCA_030565185.1 Scheffersomyces titani | reverse complement strand
TCCTTAATGATCTCTATCAGCAATGATATCCCTCTATAGGTTGTACCCTTTATATATTAGATAGCTTGCTATGATTAATATATATCGTAATTGAAAAAAAAAAAAAGTCACGTGACATAAAATTTTGAGTAATTCTATATTTCGAACGCTGTACCCAATATTGCATATCTTATTTGTATTCTGTAGTTCAAAAGTTTTAATGTTTATCAAATCGCATATCTCCAGTATCAGCAGGAACACTTATTTAGAGTATATTTGTGGGAATTAGCTCACTCCCTGAAACAGTATCACGTGATCACTTCCTCATCTATATGATTTCTTGTATTATTGCTGTAGATTTTCCAGAAATAGCAGATACAGAGTAAAAATGTCAGCAATGGAATTGCTGCTGACAGTGGATCAGCTTGCGAAGGTGATAATTGGCAAAAACAAACAACTTGAAGATCTTTCCCTGGTTTATGAAGAAAAGCTACGGATACTCAATGAATATATTCTGAAAATCCAGATCGTTCTTGGAAATGAAGTTACGGATTCTCTGAATAGCATAGATGATAACCAGCTTCTATCGGAAATACAGAAAAGCATAATTTGTCCAAATTGCAAATCAGTACATGAAGAACTGGACGATTACAAATATATAATGATACCCAAAAAGAAAATACGAATTTCAAACCCAGTAAATATAGAGAACGATAGTATCCATCCGATAGAGACTCCTGAAATTGAGGAATCCACAAGTGGTGAAACTGCAAATAACCAAAACGCTATAAAAGCTAGTTCCAATCATAGGTATCAGCAGTCGAAGAAGATTTGTTCATATTGTAAGAAATCAGGACATTCTAGAGCCAAATGTTATGTTCGACTCAGTAAACCTCAGTAATGAACAAGTTACAGATACTACATTAGCATTTATGAACAGTATAGCGCAAATTCAGCGCCATTCATATTCATTTAACAATACTACTTTTCTATATTACACTATACATACATTATTTGGCGGATTGAACCATAGCCTCTAGAAGGGTGTTAGTAGTGGTCTTAGAAGTATCGAAGAGGGATGAGTTGAATGGGTTCTCCATATGCCTTCTGAAAAAAATAATATAAACAATTTCAAAGAAACTCAAGGTTTATGAATAATCCTATAATAATCATAATTTTTAAACTTGCATTCAATCAAGTTATTCATTGAGACAGATTGAAACTTGGAATTATACATTTTAGTCATGACTCAGTATATATTGACACTTGTAAATTGTCTATCATGAAAAGTCTCCCTTCTCATAATATCTTAAATTCTCATCTCATGTCTCCTTATTCATTTCCTACCGCATTTCTCATTAATCGTTTCTCATATCTTTCTATACATACCTCTTCTGGAAGCATCCTGTAACAAGGTGCAATCAACTGAGTTGGGACTCATGTGGACATAACGAACAGTGGAACCTCTGATAAACAAGTTTTTCACCGAATGCAAATGGGGATATTTGGCTCCATTTACACACGAAATGTTGTCTAATTTCAAATTCAAATATTGGTCTACAGACTTCAAGGTTCCCTTGATTTCAATGTCGTTCTTTAATTCGACTGTGACTTCTTGGTCTACAAGAGTCTTGAAGAAACTGAAGAAAAGCATTTTGGATGTGAATGGGTTTTGCGATTTGGAATGAATATCCTTTTGCACTTAAAAGTAGCAACAATAATACAAAAATTCTCGATAATACTCTATGAATCAATCGCAGTACTTTAGTTTTCATCTCTTCAATCTGTTCTCTCTTGACATTTGAGATGTTGGAGCTCGCACGACCTTTCGGTCAAACTACCTCTTCTAATATAGGTTGGGAACAGTATAGCACAAGGAAAACTTTAAATAAAAGAAAGTTACTAGTAAGCTAATTAAGTTAGAACATGTCCACATGTCTAAAGCTAAGCATATTTCACCATAAAGGATTTTAAACTCAATAAATTATCTACGTCAATAAACAAAAGTATATGTAAAAGTTGTTCCTGGTCACGTGAAAATCTACAATGTTAATATATTGTCTCTAGAATCGAAAGTTTCTATTCATATCTATCAAAGCCTTAGGGTCTATGTACGATGTGGACGAGGACGAATCTCTGCTCCAGCTCCTTCTATAGCCCATCTGCTCTTTTGGCAAATGGAAACTGTCGGTCAATCTTCCTGCAAAATATGGATGCATACATTTCCCATCTCTCCCTATCCTGTTCATTCCCAGCACTGTCTTTCTTCTACAGATAACCTGGAATTCATTCATTTTTTCTAACTTGTAGCTAGTTGATAGTGTGCAATTGGTTGTAATTGTTTCGTCCAATTCGAGTGAAGGTACTTTAGAAGAAATCAGTCTCATTGAAGAGACAGATTGAGCAGTAGAAGGGCAGACGATATTTTCTGCTCCTGTTGCGATTGGAGGTTCAATGGTTGCAAGGATAGGTTCAATGTCTGGCTTCAAAGTTTTTTTCTTTATCTTGGCTATTTTGAATCTTCTTTGGTAGTCTTGATTCTTTTTAACTTGTGACTTGGTTACTAGGTTCTTCTTTTGCTTGGGGGGGATGTTCGTTGGATTATCATTTCTGCGCATCATTTTCTTCTCCAAAGCGGCCAATTCTTCCTCTCTTTCTTGGATCATATCCAGCAAATTATTATTATTGTTATTATTAGTGTTCGGTAGTTGTGGAATCTTCAATACTACTACAAATTTTTCTTCTTCGATTTTTGAAGATTGCTCACTTGCTATCGTATGCTTAGTCTCAATTGCCTTTACTGGACTAGACTGAATAGTCGGCTTCGGATAACTGGAAGGGGATCTTCCCCGAACTATTAAAGGAGGAGTTTCTGTGTAAGCTACAGTTATTGGATTCATATCTTTTGTATATGCTAGAAGTTCAACCCTTAGAACATAATGCCTCTTTCCAGGAGGAGACTTTCTATATTGAAACGAAGCAGCATATTGAACTCTATCGTAGCTTACCGCTCTGGAAACTTCCATTTCAGGATAAGATTGTAGCATAGATTTTGACTTTACCTTCTTCCTGTGTTGGGGATCTAAGTAAAAATATCTGTTGAAAAGTTTTAACTTCAGCAAATTTCTAATGTTGGCATTCTCCTTCATTACAAGGTGGCTAGGAATCCTGGCAGGAACAACAGGAGTGATACGCGGAGGGTGCAGCGGACCTCTGTCTCTCTTGGCTGTGTGTTGTGCCAATGGAGCTTCGATGTTGTCTTCTATACATGTGGAGATGAGCCTTAGAGCAAAGAAATGTACAGGCACTCGGGTTCCGTTTGGGTCAATTAAGTGGACACTGTCAAATTCAAGAATTGAAAGCTGCTTCTGGAGGAACTCAAAAGAAGATACCAATGTAAAGTAATTTCTCTTGTAGCCTATCCATTCGCCATTTTTAAAGTCAAATCCCCTGTCTATTCTAGCCCAAATTAAGGGATTGAGTAGCTCGTTAGTAGAAGTTAAGTATGTCTGGCGTAGAATTACAGTTTTTGTCATAGGCGGTCCCACCTTATACTGTTTCCCAGATCTGGGTGCTAACCTGTCTTTGGTGTCGCCGGCATTGTCAGAAAATAGTAGTGATCTTTCCAGGAAATGCTGATCTCCAATATCAGAGTAAAAAAAAGCAGATTCCATCGCTCAATTGAATCAAATAAATTTATCAGAAAGTGGTGGAAACTGTTTCTCTATATAGATTATAGTTTCAAATATTTCTTTAAACTCTTTTGCAGAGCTATTCTTTAATCTTTTTGCAACTTGGCGCTATCAATATTCTCAAAAATGGCTACATTTTTGCAATTACACAAATTCAAGTTCAGAATAGAAAAAATATTCGAAATTTGCACCCATAGTGAAATACATTAGAAAGCTTGAATTGCTCCAAACTACAAATTCAGATACCGGAGAAACACTTCAAGATCTGTTTTCTCACGTCACATCTATATATTCCAATGGACTTATTCTTTTTCCAGATATCATGTCCAAGTATTTCCCCCATATATATAATGATTGACGTGTGCACGACTCATCTACATCTCCATACAAAAAATTTCCACTATACATGAATTTTTCGAGATGTCAAAAAATAGCCAATATTCTATTTATCCAAGGACAATTACAGAGCAAGAATGGGTAAGAAGGCTATCGACGCACGTATTCCGTCTCTTATCCGGAATGGAGTCCAAGAGAAAGAAAGAAGTTTTTTCTTCATAGTGGGAGATAAAGCCCGTTTTCAGCTCCCAAATTTGCACTACTTGATGATGTCCGCTGATTTGAAGATGAACAAATCGGTCTTATGGGCTTACAAGAAGAAATTGCAAGGTTTTACTTCTCACAGACAAAAAAGGGAAGCCAAGATCAAGAAAGATGTCAAGAGAGGAATCAGAGACGTTAATGAACAGGATCCTTTCGAAGCATTCATCTCTAACCAGCTGATTAGATATGTGTACTACAAGGAAACCGAGAACATCTTGGGTAACACCTATGGGATGTGTATCTTGCAAGATTTCGAGGCTCTTACTCCCAACTTGTTGGCCCGTACCATTGAGACTGTTGAAGGTGGTGGGATTATTGTTATCATGTTGAAGTCGATGACTTCCTTGAAGCAGTTGTACACCATGTCTATGGATATCCATTCTCGTTACAGAACCGAAGCACATGACGATGTCGTAGCCAGATTCAATGAGAGATTCTTGTTGTCTTTGGGTTCGTGTGAAAACTGTTTAGTTGTAGATGATGAGTTGAATGTTTTACCTATCTCTGGAGGAAAACATGTAAAGGCTCTACCACCTAAGGACGATGACGAATTGTCACCAAGAACTCATGAATTGATGGAATTGAAAGAAAGTTTGGTTGATGTTCAACCAGCTGGTTCATTGGTAGGTTTGTCTAAAACTGTAAACCAGGCACAGGCTATCTTGACTTTCATTGATGTCATTTCCGAAAAGACTTTGAGAAGTACAGTAACTTTGACCGCTGGTAGAGGTCGTGGTAAATCTGCTGCCTTGGGTATTGCTATTGCTGCCGCCATCTCCCATGGCTACTCCAACATCTTTGTCACATCTCCCTCTCCAGAAAACTTGAAAACATTGTTCGAATTTGTCTTCAGAGGTTTCGATGCTTTGGGCTACAATGAACACATGGACTATGATATCATTCAGTCTACCAACCCCTCGTTCAACAAGGCTATAGTAAGAGTCGATGTAAAGAGAGAGCACCGTCAAACCATCCAATACATCTCACCTAACGACCACCAAGTATTGGGACAGGCTGAGTTGGTTATCATTGATGAAGCTGCTGCTATCCCTTTACCCGTAGTCAAGAAGTTAATGGGTCCATACCTAATCTTCATGGCATCCACTATCAACGGTTACGAAGGTACGGGTAGATCCTTATCTTTGAAGTTGATTCAGCAATTGCGTAATCAATCTCAAAACAATAATAGAGGAAATAGCCAGACTGAAGTCATCTCCAGAGACAGTAAGTCCAGTGAACTGGAAACTGTAGCCAGAACTTTGCGTGAAGTAGTGTTAGACGAACCTATCAGATATGCTCCAGGTGACAAGGTCGAGAAATGGTTGAACAAGTTGTTGTGCTTGGATGTTACCTTGTCCAAGAACGCAAAGTTCGCTACAAAAGGAACTCCTCACCCTTCGCAGTGTAACTTGTTCTACGTGAATAGAGATACTTTGTTCTCATACCATCCTGTTTCTGAGGCTTTCTTACAGAAAATGATGGCTCTTTACGTAGCTTCGCATTACAAGAACTCGCCTAATGATTTGCAGTTGATGAGTGATGCTCCAGCTCACCAGTTATACGTGTTGTTACCACCAATTGAAGCTGGCGACAACAGAATTCCCGATCCATTGTGTGTTTTGCAATTGGCATTGGAGGGTGAAATTTCTAAAGAAAGTGTTCGTAAATCGCTTTCGAGGGGACAAAGAGCTGGTGGAGATTTGATACCGTGGTTGATTTCGCAACAGTTCCAAGATGAAGAGTTTGCTTCTTTGTCAGGAGCCAGAGTCGTGAGAATTGCTACAAATCCTGAATACGCCGGAATGGGATATGGGTCTAGAGCACTTGAGTTGTTGCAAGACTACTTTCAAGGTAAGTTTACAGACATTAGTGAGTCTAATGAGTTGAAGGAAACTTCTATCACTAGAGTTACAGAGCAAGAGTTGGCAAAAGGCTCTTTGAAGGACGATATCAAGTTAAGGGATGCTAAGAGCTTACCACCTTTACTTTTGAAGTTGTCTGAGAAGGCTCCCTACTATTTACATTACTTGGGTGTTTCCTACGGTTTGACACCTAGTTTGCACAAGTTCTGGAAGAAATCTGGATTTGTCCCAGTCTATTTGAGACAAACTGCCAACGATCTTACTGGTGAACATACCGCTGTGATGTTGAATGTGTTGGCAGGTAGAGATAACGCCTGGTTACAAGAGTACTCCAAGGACTTCCACAAGAGATTCTTGCAGTTGTTGTCATACGAGTTCAAAAAGTTTCCAGCAGCCCAAGCTTTGAACATTATACAGGCTACAGAAGCTGGTGAAAACACACAGAAGAAGATCAAGAAGTTAAACAGAGACCAATTGGATGAATATCTTTCACCATTTGACTTGAAGAGATTAGACTCGTACGCTAACAACTTGTTAGACTACCACGTCATTGTAGATATGTTGCCATTGATTGCTCAGATATTCTTCTCCAAGAGAACCGGCAATGACGTCAGTTTGTCATCTGTGCAAAGTGCTATCTTGTTGGCTATTGGTTTACAACACAAGGACATGGATCAGATATCGGGTGAGTTGAACATTCCTTCGAACCAATCTATGGCCATGTTTGCTAAGATCATTCGTAAGTTCTCAGTGTATTTCAAAGGTGTTCTTAGTAGAGCTATCGAAGACTCGATGCCTGTATTGGAAGACGAGGCTGTAAAGGAAATGGACGGCCAGACTGAACATATTGACTACAAAACTATAGAGAAAGAAATGAAGGAAGACTTAGATGCTGCCGGAAACGAAGCTATGAAGGAATTGAGAGACAAGCAGCGTGAGTTGATCAATGCTATCAACTTGGACAAGTACGCCATAGCAAACGAAGCTGACTGGGAGGATGCTGGTGACTTGAAAAAAGCTGTTAAAAGTAAGGGAGTTGTGAGCGTGAAGAACAAGAATTCCAAGCGAAAGCCTACAGAGTCTGCCACCGACATTTACGAGCAAGAGATGAAGCTGGCGTCGAAGAAGCCCAAGAAGTCAAAAAAATAATAGTAAGGGGGTTTCACCCAGATGGGATAGAAGATCTGTAGGGCGACATCCAATCTGTCGCCAAGATGCTACTGTCAAAGAAGGAAAATGTCAATCCGCTGATGAAATTGACAAGACGCTTAGCAGCATATGTATACATAGATTGAACAGCAATAAAGACAATAAGGATAAAATAAAAACAACGGTATTACGAACATATTGAAATCAACTGCAAATGGAAATGGAGATTATTGAATCTATGGATGCATCTAAGTAAGAATAATGATGTGAGCACTAATACAAATCGGGAAATAACATGTAGGAGTAACCCCTGAAATAAGTCCAGTAGGGTCCTGCCCGCCTACAACAGTTTTGCCATGGCGAAGATGTGTTGGAGCAGCCAGTTTACTACTTCGTACAATTTCACCCCAGTTTCATTTCGTATGTCGTGAATTTGGTATTGCGTCACGAACTCTGATTTCAAGACGCTATCTACATCCTTGTTTTCAAAGAGGTACTTGTGGTTAGTTACATATGCTGGCCAGACCACATCGCGGAAGTAGTTGGGAGGATCTACCCAGAATCCTTCGACAGTATTGTAGCCCTTACGCAGCTCTCTTCTGTTTTTAAGTGTTTCAAATGACGCATGGAAAAAGAGTTTCACATCAAACAATTGAATTATTTCACGATCGTGAAACAACATAAATCCATCCACCAACACAAACAAAGTGTTATCTAAATCCGGGACATTTTGCGCGATCTTGACTTCAAACTGCCGCACTTCCTCAGAAGTCAATTTCAAGTTCGTGTCGGGCTCCAAGGTGTCGATCTTGTCTTCCAGGTTGTGAGTTTGTCGTATCGTGTCGATGTAAGAAGTGAAACGTACAAAGTCAATAGCTTCAGGCACGTCCCAGTTCTGTTGACCTGTCACCGGGTCTATAGGGATGAGGTGGTCAGCCAAATAGAAATCATCAAGATGAATCAATCTGGAATTCTTGATCAACGAATGCACAGCTTTGGCACAAGTAGTCTTTCCGGAAGAAGAAGGTCCTCCAAATGCTACCACGACAACCTGCTTTTTTGCCTCGTGGGTCATCTCGTATGTACGTCTACTTGAGCAGCTACCTAGTGTGGGGATGGAGTAGTCAATCCATATATACTTCCGTTTGCGAAAGTGGTGGAGTAACTGATTGAGGAGAAAAAGTCTAGTCCAATTTTGAAGATATTTTTTTAAGCTTTTTCTATGCCTCACCACGATAAGCGTGCAGAAAGGTAGAAAGAATCGATCAATTTTCCGGGCTCCCAAACCTTCGTGGCCGATGAAATAGCTTGCTAGATAGTCCAAGACTCTGTGTTAGCAACTAAATGTGAAGGCAGGAGTACACTGTAATTACAATTGAGGAAAAGGGTTATTTGGCAAAATGTTTCAACTCGGGAATGTGAACACAAATCCAGCCTCCTACTGAACTCCGCTAAAGATTGCCCAACATATGCGCTCCTCTCTTGTCCAACAAACAGGGGCATAGAATGGACATTTCCTGGGTCCAGACAATAACCGACCATGCTGCTCCAGATTTTCTCCTGGAGCTAGTGAGCTATATCCGAAAATCCGATGCTACTTGGCCCGACAATCGCCAGGTTTTAACAAAGGCGACGTGCGCGAATCTTCGTACTTAGTTCCAGGAACAATTTTATTTAGATTTTAGTTCGGATTGTACACGAAATGAAACTGGCTGATACAATCTACTACAAACAATCATGCACAGACTGATTGCGCTTGTGATATCAATCAATTGAACAATAAGCGGTAACTATAACTAAAAGCCCCTCTACTTCATTACATCTACGGCCAAAGTTCTGGCACGACTATATTTCCCCAGAAGTGAGTTAACGCATACTGATGTATGTGAACATATGAGACGATCATATTCTCGACACCACTACACTTCCACGTACGTCAGTATGATGCCTTCGTAAAATTGAAGTGGGAGACTTAGACTAATATTCAAGAAAATATGAATTTTTGTCAAACTGCGATACCGGATTCAGTAATTCAAGACCGATAAATAACCAATTCGTTGCCCATAGTAATTTGGGTCCTCAAGCCAGTATTCAGCGCAAGGGGCTGCTCAACCAGACGATGGTGGCAGTGTGAGGCTGTTTCCTAGAAAAGTACATTGTCACTGCAATGGAGCCCATATTCGATTGTATTTGAAGTGTATTTGGTGGGTGTTTTCATTATCTCCAAACTCCTCAAAGTGCATAAGAACAAGGACTGTTCCTAAATAAGATTTGGGTTTGAAGTTATTCTGCGTGACTGATGCTTAACCCTGATAGGCACCATGAAATGCCCAGCACTTGGAACCACAAACACTAGAAAATACATCTAGTAGAAAATCGGCATGATTTACGCTAGTTATCTACATAAACAAACATACAGATTCCCAGTATAGTTGTAGAGCTATCTACTTTGCAGCATAATTTCAGACAGCCCAGGGATTGTCCAACTTGACATCCATCTTTCGAGGATAACAGTCTCAATCTGGACAGTCTAGAGCTCAGTATGGCTGCAATTTTAAATTATTTTTGAACTTCACTGATCTCAAGAGCCAGGGACCATAAAACCAAGTCTGTTCGATATTTCCCATTCTAGGCACTTCCTAGGATGGACATGGCTGTCGAATCGTATAATAGTAACATACGTAACGATTTTTCATGATTTCCCAATGCGGCAAAAAGCTACATTTTCATCTCATTTCCTAATTAGGAAATAGGCAACATATTTTTTTTTTTGTGCGTGCTTTTCACACCCATTTCCGCTCTAACTAGGAAAACCTGATTTCAGTCGAAATAAGTCTCTGCTTTGCATCAAACTATAACTAAAGCAGCTATTTATTGCTGAGGTTTTCTCGTTTCATAAATTTCAGAAGACAATTTAAGCTGTTTGTTTAACGACCGTACTATACATTGTTCAATTCGAATTTAGACGGCCATTAGCTACACCTCGTTCTTCAATTGGGCAAACTCCTGACGCCAATACACTAATTTAGTAAAACCTGAACGCATAATTCGAGGACCCTCCTTGAAAATATTTCTTGCATTGAAATACAGCATTTATTGTAAAGGGAAGTTAACTCTACTTTTAGTTTCGACCCTGAATTTTATAAATACATACAGACCCCCAACGCATAGTTTTTGCCGTTCACAAATTGAACTTGTCGTTTGTATGAGACTTTTGCACTGTCATTTTATTAAACATCAAACAACCTTCAGTTTCAAACTTCATCCCAATACATCATCCCAAGTCCTTTTAGTTCTGTTGAAGATAATATTTCAGAAACTAAGTGGTCTTTTTTAAAATTAATATTTTCCACTAAGTCTCCAAAATTAATATCTCCAAGTTGTTATCCATAGTAAATCTAATGAGTGCTCCTCAAGCCAATGATTTGGCACTGCCCTCCGCAACCGCATCGGGGGGTGTGGAAGCGGCAGCATCTCAACTGTCGTCCCAGCCGAAGAACTTTCATCAGTCTGACTTTCTGGTCAGTGCAGGCGATGACTCTCACAAGACTCCATCTCCAACTTTATCTAGTTTATCAAATGATCATATAACTGATCAGGCAAATGAATTAAAGAAGTTCCCAGGTTCAAAGAGACCATCTCCATCCAACCAGAAATTTCTTTCTACCTTGAAGGAATTCAATATAGATAGATCCAAATACAAGCATTACGGCCACCAGTCTCTGATGAATACCCAATCATTAGAAAGAATTATTAATGAATCTAAAGATAATGTCAATCTCAAATATGAAACATTAGTTCTGAACGAAAATGAAAACACAGACAATAAAGGTGAACGAAGTAACGCCAACAAATTGGTTATCGACGAATTAATTTCTCTGATTCTTGGTCTACCAGAACAAGTTATGCATGAAGATTCTGTTTGGCCATACAATATCGAAACGTTGAATGAGATACTCAGATATAAAGTAGAACAAGAAAAGACAAAACAAGAATCCATAAAGAATGAATTAGGCACTACAGCAGTTGAATTACTTAAGTTGGCTAAGTCTATGGATATTTCTAGTGACTTGATACCAATTTTATTTATTTCGAACTCTATTTCGATTGAACATATCATATCGCAGATAGAAAAGCTCAAAAGTGAACCTTTGGAAACAATCGACGAACTTTCTAGAAAATCTAAAGAAATGGAGCCAGCGATTGCCAAATTGAGTGCTTTGATTACCAAACAAGAGACAATGGCTTCTCAGCCTTTGCCAACACAAATGGCTCTGCCGGTCAGCAGCAGTTCGTCCAACAAGAGAAAGCATTCCGACACCCAGTTGCCTTCTTTCTCTGAAACAGCTGAAAGCATTAAATCTAATAGCAACATAGTTTCTCCATTGAGATCGCCCAACAAGCTGCCAACTACTGGGCACAGAAGAGTTGTTTCAGACGGAAGTGAAGCTACAAGTCGTGAAACGAAGACTTCCACCAACTCTCCACACATGCACCCTTCGCAATTACCACTTCCTCCTACATCTATACCCCAACAACAAGGACTGCAACAACACCTGCCTATAATTCCACAACAGATGGCACCTCAAGGCTCGTACCCAATCTATTATACCCCAAGCAGTCTGGCTGTTATTACTACCAAGGAACTGAATGGGGGTAAGTCGTTAGGTTCTCCATACTCCCAGAAGTATCAACCTGTGATGTACCCACCTATTCCTTCCAATCAGCCATACCAACCTGGCTACATCGCTCAACCTCCACAATACCAATACTTTGTTCCTTCTCCTCCTACTAATTCTGGTCCATACATTATCCAGGCTCCACCAGTGGTGAGAGTAAATCCACAACAACAGCAACAGCAACAGCAACAGCAGCATCAGCAGCATCAGCCGGTCCCTTCACATCAATTCCAAACTCCTCCTGAGCTGAGTTCAGGAATTGTTTTTAGACCAGCCGAGATCAACGACGAGAGTCCCTACAAGAAACAGAAGTCTACAGGCAAGAACACTAGTATTAACTTCATGATCACGACACCGAAGAATCCTCCTGCAAGAAAGTATAATAACCCTAATAAGGACAAGTAAAAAGGTGAGATTAACTGAAGAATCATGTGCTAGTGTTCCACTACAAGTGTCTTGAATGGAATTACAAATCTAATTTATTTAGGATGATACGACTCTTGCTGATTGCTACTTTTGTAAAAAAACTTATACTTCGTACCACGAACGAACAGTGCATGATTGTCTTTTTTTATTTCACCTTGTGATAATATTTAATTTATAGGATACCATAGAATGCAAAGTCCTAACATAGAATTTTAACAATGTAGTCGTGCCCATTAACGAAGAGATAAATTAGTAGCAGAAAAACAAGGCGCTTTCCTCCGTCTTGTATTGTTTCGTTTGCATCGCCTGGACGCTCGTATATTACATTTCCCAAACCAGTAAAATCTCAGGGTCGCAATATTCCATTTTGGTACTAGAACCTGAATCAGACCTCGGTAAGCATTGAAGAACGTGACAAAAGGAGGGGGGCTGTATGCCGGATATGACATTCTGAATCAGGACGAACGTTGGAGTACAAAACCAATATACACATAGAGAAACTGCAAAATGATTCGCCAAACCAACCTGCAAATAGGTTGGAAAAATGTCTGCGTCAGCTCCGGACCGGAGGTTGGAAAAAATATGACCCTCTCGGCAATTCGGAACGGTCTTCGACAACTCCGACTAAAATGTAACGTAGAAAATCTATTTCCTCGGACTTTTTATGATTTCAAACATTTATTTTCTGTTCTGACTCACATTTTAAGAGAATATTCCATTACGATTTTGTGAGTGAGGTGATCATTCTAGTTTTGGACATCACGATACATGTATCTGTACGGAGTACAGGCGGGCCGTTATCGAAGAAATACGTCAAAGATTGTATAAATATAGTCGATTCCCAAGCTTTTTGTATATAGACTATTATTATTTCTGAATAATTTGGATCCTTTAATTGCAATCGTTATGCAATGAGAACATGGCAGGCGCTTTCAATATGAACAATAATGAACTAGATACAGATATAGTGGAGGACATCCAGATCTTGGAAAAAGAAAAAACTAGAGATAAAGATGAGTTGTTTAACCCGGTTGAGTCAAGACAGACGGAGCGAGAAATTAATGAACCTGAGTTCACTATCTTCGGTCCTCATGAAAAGATTATCTTGATCCTCATCTTGTCATTAGTAGGGTTTTGGAGCACGGCATCATCTCCAATTTACTTTCCTGCCTTACCTACTCTAACTGCTTATTTCAATACCACACCTTCCGTCATGAATTTGTCGGTTGTAGCTTACTTGGTTTTCCAAGGGATTGCACCCACAGTTTCCTCTAATTTGGCTGATAATTTTGGAAGAAGGCCGGTGATCTTGGCTTGTATTTTGATATTTATTGCTGCCTGTATTGGCATTTCTAGAACAAATGTCTATTGGCTCTTGGCTGTGTTGAGATGTGTACAAGCAGCTGGTATAGGTCCAGTGATCGCGATTAGTTCAGGAGTAGCTGGTGATGTTTGTACTACTGCTGATAGAGGAGGATTTGTCGGTATTGTAGCTGGGATACAGTTACTTGGGAATGGTATGGGTGGAATGGTAGGAGCTGCTCTTATTAACCAGTTCAACAACTGGAGATCCATATTCATCTTCTTAGCAATTGGAGCAGGAGGGACTCTAATATTCTCGATTTTCTTTCTTCCGGAAACATCAAGAAGAATAGCAGGAAACGGTTCTATCGTTCCCAAACATTTTATCTCTAAGTCGGCACTCATCTACTTGCCCCATTTCAAGAAAAGAATAAATAATGATATGTCCACTCTTGAACCTCCTACATCTTTTGATTTTCTCAGTCCCTTCAAGATTTTTTTCAAGAAGACAGTTTTTCTTACTTTACTTTCTGGAGGTATTCACTTCGCAGTATGGACTGTTGCATTAACTTGTATCTCTACTTACTTGGAACGAGAACCTTACAATTACACTGTATTGCAAGTTGGTTTTGTTTACTTACCACAAGGTTTATCTTGCCTTGTGGCCTCCATATTAATTGGCCGAATGCTTAACTGGTACTACCGCTATAGTTTAAAAAAGTACAACGAAAAGTACCAGGATGCATTAATCAAGCCTCGCTTCAATATTGTCCGCGCCAGAATGACCGTGTGTATTATCCCAGCCGTTCTCATGGTTATTGGACTTGTGGTGTTCGGTTGGTGTCTACAATATCATCAGCATATTGCCTCCATTATCATATCCTCCATACTAATTGCAGTTTCGTCGTCCTGTTTCATTGCTGCCATGACAACAATGCTTGTTGATATGCATCCCAACAATGGCAGTGCCTCTACAAGTTGTTTGAATCTCATGCGTTGTTTGCAAGCAGCATTATTTGCAGGTGTTATCGACAACATGACTGCTTCCATGGGATTGGGAGGTACGTTCACTCTTTTGGCTGGACTTTGCATTTTGTTTGATCTTTGTTTGGTCTACGTTGTCATATCTGTTTCCAGGAATCTCAGAGAAACATCTACACTCACTACACCAGCACAGAGAGATTCCGAAGAGGAAGAGGATCCCGAGCTGAATTAATTTCAACCTTTGAACGAACCTCGGACATTTTACATTTACGTTTTTTAATTTTGCATCTTCACTCGTCGATAGTTTTCAATTCTCGTTATTTCCTTTTAATTCCAGCATCATTACCCTTCGGACCAAGGGACGACCATTAATTGTGTATCAATTAGTCAGCATTTTTATATAGAAATAGATTTTCATATTTATCAAACCGAGTAATTCATCATGGTTCTCGGTCAAAAGCAAATCCTTAATACTGCGCGGCGCCAATTTAGACTAAGCATACGAAAGAATGTGAAAGGCATTCGGAGTTGGATACTGCTCGGCTCCGAAACTTACCCCAGATCTCGCAGAAATGTCTGATTATTGTCCTTTTGCAAGTTAGCCATTCGTGCCGTACATCAGGAGATTCCGTGTCTGATTATCTACCTTGGGTAACTTTGGCAAGTGCAACGGTTAAAGAATTGATTTTTGTGTCACAGGATAGCCAAAGTATTTAATTTGCGCCTGCACCTACATGCATTACTGATAAAGGTAGAATCCCGATTGTCGATACATTTAGCTCAAGATACTGGTCTACCGAGGCTTGGAGAGTAGAATCTACAAATCTATTGAAAGAGATTTCATTTCAATATGTAAGAGGTAATTTAAATTTTCAATGGTTCAACTCAATCGTCGGTTCAGCTTCTAACCTCGTAGCGCAATATTTTTTTGCACCACGATATCGCAAATCAGACAATCTCGTTTATCTGATGATGGCAGCACAAGATTCATCTACTCTTTTAGAAAAGTGATTTGGTGTACAAGGGACCGGGATAATACCAGTCTAAAATCCTGGTGTTGAAGTAAGGTTATTATTTCTGCTATAAACGAAACTTGTGCTTGCAAATCATTCTATAATGGACACACAGGACACATCCAAAAAAATCGAAGATATGTAACATTGACAAATAGCAAAAACAGTTTTATCGAATACATGCAATGTATTGATGAAGCTTGATAGAAAATAACATTCATAAAACTTTTGTATTACGAACCACACTATTCTAATTAGTTTATACATATACTATATAGAAGAAGTTAACATAATCTAAGAAGAACCCTGTACATGCGATAAGAAATTTAGCAAAGAATAGATATATAAATATATGTATAAACACCCGAGTTCGAGTAGAATTTCACTCCATCTTTCAGGAAATCACTACACTTATTGAGAAGCACATTGCACACCAGCTCCTTGACCACCTTCTTCTTCGTCCGAGTCGTAGGCATCACGTCTGTTGGTGCTGTGTTTGTAAGGGTCAACATCGACGATCTCTACTTCGTCTACTTCGGCACCCTTTGGAATGGACACCTTTGTTCTGGCTGGCAATACGGACTCCAAGGTCTTCAAATTTTCCTCGGATGTGAAGTTCTTGGCTGGGAACTTGATGTTGAACTTGATGAACAAGTTGCCTCTGCCTCCTTGTCTATACACTGGCATACCTTGGTTTTCAACAACCTTAACTGAACCTGGAGAAATTACGTCACCTGGAGTGATGTCAACCTTGATGAAATCGCCAGAGACGTGCTTGAAAGCGAACTCACCACCTGCAAGAGCAGTCAACAAGTCAACCTCGGCTTCGTAGTATAAATCGTTACCCTTTCTGGTGAACTTATCGTGCTGCTTTTCGTCAACGACGAAAACGACATCACCAGGAGTTATGCCTGGTTCTTGATCACCTTCACCAGAAAACACGACTCTCTGGCCATCCTTCATACCTGGATCGATGTGAACTTGCAAGATCTTACGTTCGGCTTGAGTCTTCTTACCCTTACAACCGGTACAACGGTCCTTAGGATCGCAGATATCACCTGTACCTTGACATTGGTCACAGACAGTCTGGAATCTTTGGATCATAGGACCCATTTGTCTCGTGACAAACTTCATACCAGACCCATTACAGCCACTACACTTCTTGATCTTTCCTTCCTTACCACCGAGACCGTTACAAGTCTTACACAAAATGGTTTTGTTCAATGCCAACTTGGCGGTTCTGCCCTTGTAGAGCTCTTCCAAAGTGCACGAGATCAGGTGCTTGATATCCTTACCTCTAGTAGGACGTTGAGGACCACCTCCCATACCACCAAAACCTCCACCAAAGAACTGGGAAAAGATGTCTTCGGCTCCCATTCCACCAGGTCCACCTTGTCCCAGTAATCCTTCTTCACCGTACGAGTCGTAAATCTCTCTTTTCTGGTCGTCAGAGAGAATCTCGTAGGCATGCGAAATTTCCTTGAATTTTTCAGCTGCTTCAGGTGAAGGGTTCTTATCAGGGTGATATTTGAGAGCAGCCTTTCTGTAGGCCTTCTTCATCTCCGAGTCGGAGGCCAGGGGCGATACTCCTAAGGCATCGTAGAACTTTGTTTCCTTAACCATGGTTGCTTACAAAGAAAGAAGAGTGGGAATAAAGTAATACACTTACTTGAATAAATTTAATGTTGGAAAATTCGTGGTGCGAAATCCTGAATATCTAGCTTGATCGTATTTACTGATATTGCTGTTGAAGACGTGTTTACCTCCGCTGTTGGCTCAAAATTGGAATACACGTTCTATGTAAAGTAGAGTCTGGACTGGCGTCTTTTCTATTCCGAAAAACCTAAGATGGTACTTGAACTCACTTTGCCTCTTTCTTACAAATGCCATCTTGTCGGGATTTCCAAACGTTCTGTGGAATTCTGCGAGAAATTTTTTTGAACTGTGTGCAGGTGTGAACGTGATAGAGTAGTATGTAGGAGTATAAATAGTTACCAGATGATGAAACAGATTATGATGGTGTCTTCTAATGGCAGAAACATGCGAACTTCTCCATGCGTGTTATCGATGACAGGCTTGATTACACTATCAATCCTGACTTCTGTGTCATATTCTGTTGTTTTCTGACTAGATTCAACTACTTGAAATGAAAAATCAGAGAATTTGTATATCCTATATTCAGTTCATATCTCACTTCTACTTCCTACGTTCTACTCTATCCCTGTAGTTTTTGCTCTCTTGCAATTTAATAATCGGATCAGTTTCTTCTCTTACATTTCACTATTATATTTGCTCAGTAAATTCATTCAAATAGCAATCACCTCTATTCAATCAGCCGACATGCTCGACAACCTCGCTTACCAACTTGCCGTTCTTGATAGTGTGCTTGAACTGTTCGGGAACAGCCAACTCTTCGTAGTCGTCAGTAGTAGGAACATTGATATTCAACGCAGTGGTGCTACTGGTAAAAACCTGTGCATCAGCCTCCACTGACTCCTTCGACAAGTACACACTGCCTTCGTCAGACTTGTCGATGCTGATCATGGGAACTACACCAACAATCTGCAAGCCAAACTTGTATGATTTGATGATATCAACACCCGAGATCAACGAGTCAACAACTACTCCAGTGTTTTTGGTTTCAGAGATGGATACAGCATTAGCCTTTCCCCTAAGTTGAACAGTGATACCATCACAGTTACCGATAAACACTGACTGGTGCATTTCGACGTCAATTACAATTGGAGTGCTATCAGCTACATCGGCTCCCGTGTAGTTCTGGATGATCCACTTGGTTCCATCGATTAACTCCTTCTGAGCTGGCTTTTTCTTAGGAGCAACAGCAGAAGAGGAAGACAAGCTGGATGGCTTTTTTGGAGGAGCCGGCTTTTTGGTAGATGGAGCCTGGGCTCTCAAAGATGGATTCTTGTGGGTCATTTCCGACTTGTCGACCTTCTTGAGACCGGAAGTGATGCTTTCACCCTTATTCAATTCGGAAAATACTGCATTGATTCCGCCAACAGGAGCTTCCTTAGCCTTGGAATCATCGAAAAGAGATGCTGGAGGTGGAGGAGGTGGTGGAGGTGGTGGAGGAGCGCCACCAGAAGGTCCAGGAGCAGAAGAAGAGTCTGACGATTCCAATGCTTCCTCGAAAGAGACACCAGAAGCGTTGTTCCAGGCTGGACCAGTAGTGTGGAACTCCTTGATGTAAGCCTTTAAGTCATCAAAGATGGCCAAAAATAGTTGAACCCATTCAACGTGTTTCTCGTCTTTTCCCTTGAATTCCTTGAGAACTCTGTCTGACCAAAATTTAGCCGAGTCCTTGAACTCTGGTACAGCCGATACCGGTGTGTCGGTAACGATCCAGCCGACTACGGAGGCACCCTCAGCGATGGTGTTCAAGTGATTGAAGTACTGGAATCTACGGTTGGCGTCCTTTAACCCAATGATTTCCGATACCTTGTTGTTTATAGGAGTTAATACCTTGACGAAGTTGGGGTTGGAAATATCAGGTTTTTTTGCTTTAGCAACAATTTCCAAGAAGCGCGTCTGTTCTGCAAATGCATCCTGGAGTAATGAGGCAGTCTGGCCAACCAATGGGTCGATTTGTCCCGATTTTTCTACAAAGGGTCCAATACTAGAATTGATAAATTCTTCAAAAGCAACAACCGATTTGGGTTTAACGGGAAAAGAAGCACTCTCAGCAGTATCAGATGGGTTTACAGCGGTGTTTGGGCCGGAAATGGCACCAATTGGTCCCGAAGTGGTGGAATTGGAGGTGCCTGAACTGATGGCCCTTTCTCCAGCATTTTTCTGAGCTTCCGTCTGGAAAATAGATATATCTTCGAGACGCGATGTGGCTGCTTCCAAACGCTTGAGGATGGTGATGATGTTGTAGCCCTGGAGGTTGAACTGATTTTCTTCTGACGACATTATGGTCTTAGCGGAGTTGGGCAAAGAGAAGGTTGTGTTACGATGGAATATTGTGATTTAGTTTTTGTGGAAGTGGCACAGTTCGTGGGGAGGATGGAAATTAGTGAGAAATAGGGAGATTGCAACAAGGTGCTAAGTGAGAATTAGAGAAGCAAGGAATAAGTTAAAAGCTGTGCTTATGGATTCAATGGAGATACTCATCCAAGATATGGAATTGCGAGGATTGGTATTGGCAATGTTCTAGAGTTTTGTTCAAGTATCGATAGCAAAATTGTGATTCATGGGAGTATCAAGGAGCGATGAGAATTCTTCTATTACAACGATGGTACTACCGCGTCTGAATTTCACGTTCGCTCAGTAATTGTTCTTTCTCTCTATATTTCTCACTAATTTTCTCACTAATTTTCTCACTAAATTCTGACCTAATTTCCATCAGTCTCGCTCTGTACTGATCTCCATATTTCTATATTTTTCACCAACATCAACCTCAATTTCAACTTCAATTCTCACTCTATTTTTCACTGTTTTCGTTAATTTCCCACACTTATCACAACATATGGCTCCGACAAAAGTGAAATCGGAGGAGCCCGATCTTCCACCGCAAAAGGTGCACTTTCTCCGGGATGTGGTGGCTCCCACAGATTTCGTTCCCATCTACTCCAACTACCAGACTGGAATACCAATCGCACTTGATATTGGCTGTTCCAGTTTCAAGATTGGGCTCACGAATTCATCAGAACCACACAACATCTTCCCATCAGTAGCTGCAAGATACAGAGACAGAAAAGCCTTGAAAACTCTTACTCTCGCAGGAAAAGATGTATACAGAGACTCGCTAATCAGATCCTCTATCAAGACACCCTTCGATGGACCACTCGTGACCAACTGGGATTACATGGAGGTATTGCTTGACTATTCCTTAGCACATTTGGGTGTTGTTGGCGATAATGGAAGACTCAATAACCCTCTCATATTAACTGAACCAGTAGGTGTTCCATGCTCACAACGTAAGAACATGTACGAGATTCTCTTTGAAGCTTACCAAGCTCCCAAAGTGACGTTTGGAATTGACTCTTTATTCTCATTTTATGCCAATACTACTTCCTCCAAAGCTAGTGGTCTTGTGATTGGCACTGGTCACGAACTGACACATATCATTCCAGTTCTCCACGGTAAGGGTATTCTTTCACAAACGAAGAGAATCGACTTTGGTGGTCATCAGGCTGAACAGTTCCTCGGAAAGTTGTTGCTGTTGAAGTACCCCTACTTTCCTTCTAAATTAAATGCTCATCATACATCGAACTTGTTCCGTGATTTCTGCTATGTACTGAAAGACTACCAGGAAGAAATAGACCATATTTTTGATATGGACAAGTTGGAACGAGCTGATATTATAGTTCAGGCACCTGTTGATATTAACGTAGGTACTGAAAAGAAGAAACTGGAGGAAGAATTGGCCCGTCAAACTGCTAAGCGGAGAGAACAGGGTAAGCGCTTGCAAGAGCAAGCTCAGCAAAAACGATTAGAGAAGTTGATACAAAAACAGGAGGAATGGGACTATTACTCGAAGTTTAGAGAAGAGTCAGAAAAGCTCAACAAACTGGAACAACAAGCCCGTTTAGAAGCTGACGGTTTTGACGACCTTGCAGACTTCAACAAGTACATGTCTGGCTTGGAAAAATCTTTAAAAAAGGCTCATGACCAAGACATTGGAGAAGGGGACAACCACGAAGTAGACCCAGCGAGCGCCTGGCCACTTTTGGATACACCAGATGACCAGTTGAATGAAGAGCAGATCAAGGAAAAGAGAAAGCAGAGACTTCACAGAGCGAACTATGATGCCAGAGAGCGCTCAAAAGAATTGAAGAGACAGCAGGAAGAGGAGAAGGCGCAGTACGAACGTGAGCAGCAAGAGTGGAGAGAAAAGGATTTGGAAGACTGGTGCAACGTAAAGCGAATCCAGTTGGCTGGTTTAATCAGTAAGTACAAAGAGAGTATAAAGCTTTTGGAATCTTTCAAAGACCGGAAGTCTGCTGCTGCTCAACAGAGAATGAAGAACATCGCCGATTTGGCGAACGACGAAAGCGGATCAACTTCCGCGGCTTCAAGAAAGAGAAGAAGAAACGCCAACTCGACCATAGACAACGATCCCAACGACACTTTTGGTGCTAATGATGATGATTGGGCGGTTTACAGAGATATCAGCAACCAGAAAATTGAAGAAGAACTTGGTGAGACGAACCAGGAGATTTTGAGTTTGGAAGAAGAACTCTTGAAGTTCGATCCCAACTTTCATCACGAAGATACATTTGCTGCATCTCAGACTTTTGACTGGAAGAATCTGATTTTGCACAAATTTATTCATGGGCCACGTCAGAATATCACAATAGCAATGCAAGCAGAGGGAATTGATCCAGATGAACTCGATAACCATCCCGAGATCATCCGCAAGAACCATCAGATCCATGTTAATGTGGAGAGGATTCGCGTACCAGAGATTTTATTCCAGCCTCATATCGCTGGACTCGACCAGGCTGGTATCTCAGAGATTCTGAGCGATTTGTTGCACAGAAGCTTTGGTTCTAGTTTTGGAGAAGGAGGTGATTCCCTAAACTTAATCCATGATGTATTTGTGACAGGCGGTTTGGCCCATTTGCCTAACTTTACCACCAGACTCAACAGCGATTTCACCAGCTTCTTACCAGTGGGATCTCCAGTTCATGTACGTACTGCTAGGGACCCTATTGGAGATTCCTGGCGAGGAATGCAGAAATGGGCAGCGTCTGACGAGTGCGAAAATAGCTACATTTCCAAGGCAGATTACGAAGAGTATGGTCCAGAATATATCAAGGAACATGGACTTGGAAACGTTAGCTTGTGGTAAATACAACAAATACTATCTATCAAATCATGTAAATTAGTAATATACAGAAATAAAGAAGTAGAGTTCAAGTATGTAAAGTTAGATGCAATAATGTAGTCGTCAGGAGTGAGTCAACCTATTTCTTAGCTGCGTTGGGGTTGATACCCTTCCTTTTCAAGTTTCTCTTTACGGATTGATCTATCAAGCTCTTGTCTTCGTCATTTTCAAACTCAGCAAAGTCGTCGTGGATAATACCTTCTTCCTCAGCTTCAGCTCTAGCAATAGACTCCTTCTCCTTAGCACCAGCTTTCGAGACATCATGAGGAGAGGCAGCGATCTTCTTGAACTTGGCTACATAGAAACCATCGACATTGTAAGTGTGAGGGTAATAACGTCTGGTCAAGTTAAGACTTGGATTAAAGTGTTTACCTCTGTACGAAGTGAATCCTTCCTTTCCGATTTCCAAGCCAGATTCAATCAATTTGACGTTAGGACGTTTTCTCAATGCATACTCAACAACAGCTTCGTTTTCGTCTACAGCAATGGAACATGTCGAGTATACAATTATACCACCCGTAGCAGAGTTTGCATCAACGGAATCAATGGCAGAAAGTAATAATTGCTTTTGCAAGTGTGGAATCTGAATGAAATCCTTTTCGGTACGGCTCACCTTGACAGACTCGTCCTTGGCAATAACACCAGTACCGGAACAAGGAGCATCCAATAATACTCTGTCGAAACCACCAATGACCTTAGGAAACTCTCTTGCATCGTAGTTACAGACAATAGTGTTCTTACAGCCTAATCTGTGGATGTTAGCAATGAGTGACTTGGTTCTAGCCTTGTTAGCATCGTTGGCAAACACACATCCCGTATTCTTCATCAAGGCAGAGATGTATGTAGTTTTACCACCGGGAGCAGCAGCCATATCCAATACACGTTCGTTTACCTGAGGTGCAAGAGCGATAACTGGCAAGAATGACGAGGCAGCTTGCAAGATGTAGTGCCCAGCCAAGTACTCTGGAGTAGCACCGATAGGCACTTGGGAATCAAATACTTGTAAACCAACTTTAGTCCACGAACCAATAGGTTGCAAGTTGACACCTCTGTTTACCAAGGTCTGAGCCAAGTCACGACGTCTGGTTTTCAATGTGTTCGTTCTGATGGTGATGGGACGAGCAATTTCGTTAGCTTCAAAAAATTCCATGGCTTCAGAAGGAGAAAACAAGTTGAACAACTTTTCAGCTAGGAACTCAGAGTATCCGAAATACTCACAGATATCTTTGAGCAATCTGCTTATGTAGTCGTTTCTAGAAGTGCCTTCTTCAGCAAGATCTTTGAAGTTTTCCAAGACTTTGACAATTTCAATCATTCTGGTTCTAACCAGAGTGACATCCTGAGGACCTTGCTCCATAATCATTGCTTCTTCCGCGGAGGGCAACACTTTGGCTCTAGGTTGGTTTGTTTGAGATTCCAATAATTCTTTTTCTGCTTCCTCTGCTTCAAGTTCAGCTTCTTCATCAAGCTTTCTCGATAACGCTTCCATGTTAGCAGCGTTCAAGTCTTCTATGTCTTCATCTTCATCGTCAGAGAACATTGGTCTAGCACGTCCTTCCTCGTCGGAATCATAGAACTCTTCTCCATCATCAATATTGGACTCGTCATCGTCTCCAAGATCTTCTTCATTTTCAAGAGCATCAAGTCCTTCTTCTCCGTCCGAATCGTCAAATAGAGCCTTCTTGGCATTTGACAACTCTTCCAAATCGACTTCTGGCAAGTTCTCAGGTTCTTCAAATTCTTCTTCTACGACCTGCTTCTTCTTATTGTTGCTGGTCTTTTTCTTGTTGTGTGTTTCCTTGTTGTTCTTGTAGTCGTCCTTATACTTCTTGGTAGCCTTTGCTGGTCTATCTGGATCATCAGCCAATTTTCTCTTATTGTCTCTTTTTTCCTTCTTTGCCTGGAACTCTTCAAACGAAGGTGGAACACCTTGTTTATTTTTAGCTCTTCTTCCCATTGCTACAAATATTTACAACTGAAAAGTTATCTTCTCTAGATTGCAGTGACTTAACATATTATTAGGTACTCTGGAATTTTTCAGCTCATGCTCATCACTGAAAAATTAAATATTTCAGTCACGTGACTTCAGCGTGATGTCATCTCCAATTTTTATTAGATAAAGTGTACCTATACTATAACAACTAGATAGTTTTACCTTTAGTATATTATTAGTGTATAAGAATAGATATGACTGAGGTTGAGACTCCAGATGTGGCTTTGTTAGAGGAAACTGCCCATGTGGTTGAAAAAAGTTCCAAGATCATAACTGCTTACCAACATGCATTGATTCGTCTTCCTTCCGAAGGATTAAAAATTGTTCAGTTAAGACCTGATGGAGTTATTAGTTTAGGAAAATTCGGCTCTTTTGAAGTGAATGGAATTCTTGGATTTCCATTTGGTCAATCATTTGAAATCCTCGAGAATTTGAAAGTGAAGCCTACCAAAAGTATTTCTCAATTGCATGATGATGGTGAAACTGGGGAAATCAGTGATGAAACTACTGAAGACATAGAAAAACAGAAAGTTGAACTCACTACTATGTTTTCCAATAGTGCTGAACACAACCAGAATATTATAAACATTGGCTCCAAAATCCAAAAGTTGTCCAACGAAGAAATTGACGAGCTCAAGAAATCGGGCGCTACTTCCAAAATCGGACAAACTATCATAGAGAAAATGATTGCTGGCCATGAAGGTTTTGAAAAGAAGACGGCTTTTTCCCAACAAAAGTATTTGAAAAGAAAGCAGCAGAAATTCTTAAGAAGATTTACTATAGAATACCTTGGAGCTTCACAACTCTTACAATACTACATTGAAAAAG
The DNA here is from genome assembly GCA_030565185.1 of Scheffersomyces titani. NCBI lineage: Eukaryota > Fungi > Ascomycota > Pichiomycetes > Serinales > Debaryomycetaceae > Scheffersomyces > Scheffersomyces titani. The sequence continues at coordinate 314,520 of JAJMBD010000008.1, read as the reverse complement.
ACATCCAAAGGGTTTTAGATATAAGTGAAGAATCATTGGGTTTGCTCATGACTTACGCCAATGTCAGACCTGGCGGAAGATATCTTGTTATTGATGAAACTGGCGGCGTCATACTATATGCTATGATGGAAAGAATGAAGGGTCAAGGGTCTATTGTACTTGTACATGATAATGAGCATCCTAACATTATTGCCCTTAGATATTCAGATTACAAAGAAGAAACAATTAATAGTATGATCAAGACCATAAACTGGCTTCAGTTTGTGGAGCCAGAAAACGAGAAGATCGAATGGGAAGATTGCACACCAGTAGAATTGGAACTGATGAAGCCACTGAAGAGAGCTCAATATGATAGAAGATCCAAAAGAGCTCGTGAAATCAATGAAGTCATAAGTACTGTTCAAGAAGGTAACTTCGATGCTCTTGTTTCTGTCAGTTCATTACATATGCCTACTCTTTTGGAACATGTCCTTCCCACAATTGGCGGATCTCGTCCTGTCGTGATCTATAACCAATTTAAGGAATTGTTATTGGAAACTCAGCACTTCTTGATGTCTGACAAAAGAGTATTGGCTCCTTCGATCTTTGAAAGTAGAGTAAGAGCTTACCAAACCATCCCAGGACGTATGCATCCATTGATGACTATGAGAGGTTTTGGTGGGTACGTGTTATGGGGAACTAGAGTTATTCCAAAGGAAAGTGGAGTACAAGCTATTGGAAGAGGTATTATCAAAAGAAAGAGAGAAGATACTCCTACTACCGAAGACGAAAAGCTGGACAAGAAGCCCAAAGAAGAATAAATAGATGTATCATAGTAAAAAAATAGCATAATACAATATATCTCATTTCTAATTATTATTGTCCATTTTATCACATTTCAGTTGTTCTTATTATGTTATCTAATACAGACATCTCTGATCCATGCTTCCAGCCAATTACACACCTGATATTACCTGCGGTATCAGTGTATCGTTTCACTTTCCATTCGCTTAAAGGGAATAACAATTCCTTCACTTTATGTGCTTGTTCTTCGTATCCTAGTTCAAAGATAAAAGCATTTGCTCTTGATGGTAAAACAAGGTTTGTAATTAATGATTCGTAGAATTCGTTCTCACCAACAAGAGCAAGAGACGGCTCGTAGAGACGAACTGATCTTGATGTGCCCTTGAAATTTAGAGACGAATTGTAATCTTGCAAAGGAATGTATGGCGGATTGGATGTAATGAGGTCTACAGCTCTGTAACTCATATCTAGTTGCTCAAGTAGATCATGACTAAATATATCTACATGTTTAAAGGAAACCTTACCATTATCAGAGACACTACGTGATCTTTCATAATTGGCAAGATTTTCACCAGATAGTGCGAATGCTTTGGGAGATATGTCGAATCCTGTTATGTCTGAACTCACTCCTTTATCCAAAAGTTCAGAATGAAGTAGAAGTGGAATGCAACCTGTACCTGTACAAGCGTCTATTATGTTTAAATAGTTCAAATAACCTTTACTGTTTGTAATTGGACCTTTTCCAAGAGTGTCAGCTAGTTCTGCGACCCATTCCTGAGTTTCCCATCGTGGAATTAACACTCCTGGACGACATTGAATATCTAGAGAGCCAAAAGGTTGTGATCCAAGTATGTACTGTAGAGGTACCAATTGCGATCTTTCTCGTATGGCAGATTTCCATTTATTCTGTGGAAGTTCTTGTTGGATCCAGCGTAGTTCTTGTTGGGCTGAATCTATGTTTCTCGTTGCTCTAAGTAAAGGAGCAAGGTAAACAGAAGTCTCTCGTGCTAGTCGGGCCAACTTTGGCGATATCCTGGGCATATGTATAAGAATTAGAATGAAAGAACTAAAGTAGGAAATTAATTTTTGAAGAAGAGGAAGAAAATCTGGAAAGATAGCTAATTTCTGAAATTTTCACTGAAATCTAGTTGCAAAATCTCATTTAGATTTTTGCATATAGGAAGATTCCGTTTTATATATTTCTGGATTGTTTTCCATAATCGTCAAGTAGATCTATATGGCTAGATTATTGTAGATATACAATATATATATACCAACTTTGTGCATGACTATTATATTATTGCAATGTAAAGTTGCTATATATACCAATGTAATATTAGAACAATAATACAAATTCTATAAATCTTACTCGATTATTCACTTGTTTTACCTTTTTTACAGAGTTTTTACATTATTTGGATAGCGCTATTCTATGTACATTGCGCTCTATATACAACTCACCTATAATCCCTTTCTGGCATAGAACATATAGGCTCTTTCGTGGGTGTGGTCGGGGAAAGGAGAAATCACTTCAGAATGACCTGGTCTGGCAATAGGGTCTCTCAAGTAAACGGCGTGACATGTGTTGAATGATACCTCGATGTGCGATGGCAAGATGGCAAAGGCACCAATAAAAGGACGTGGTGTCCAAGGTGTGAAGTATGGCTTGGAAGCGTCTTGACGGCCAAATAATGATTGTTGCCATGGGAACTTGACAATGGCTACAGTTTCATCTTCAAGAATAGCTTCCTTGTTCAAGATTGGATGTGGCACCAACAGCTTAGCGAAATCGGAGGTGAATGAGGCATTAATAACCTTGTCTGATTGCTGTTCTTGGGCTCCAACACGGATGGCTTCCCAAGTAGATTTCTGGAGCTCACGGAGTATCTGCTTGACAGAACGAACCAATTGCTTGTCTGCCGCAGATTCAGAATCGTCTACTTTTTTGTTAACAAACTCGTTTGCCTTTTCAAGATTGTGTTCGCTCATTAAGTTATGTTTGGCATCAACCAACTTCTTGTACACGGTATGAGCCTTTTGAGCATTGGTATTGTTGCTGTTGCTCTCGTTCTTGTAGTTGAATTCCTCAAATGATTCAGCGGAAACTACTCCGCCGTTGTTTTCGATGCCTCTACCCAAACTAATAACCTTCAACAAAATAGACTCACGAGTAGCGTCATTCTGTTGTGACTTCATGGATTGTTCTATTTTTTTATTGAACTCCTCAGCTGATCCGGAGCCGTTGATGTTTTTGATGGTATTTAATGAAGCCGGTTTCTTCTGTTTGGCTTCCCATGCTTCGCGGGGATTTTCTTGTGCAGCTTTCACATAACGATTCCAGGCATTGATCTGCTGTTTGTCCACCTTGATAGCTTCCTCGAGCGAAGGTTTGGTTCTGCCCATTGCTAGCAAGACCTTCTCTGGCTTTACATGGAAAATGTCTCCACTCTTCAAAGGGAAAGAAGGATGTTTTATTACAACACCGTTAACCAGAACACTACCACCGAGAATAAACTCACGAGCTTGTCTCACAGAAGATGCAAACATCGATCTGAAAACTGCCAACTCCAATCTCTTTTCTAAAGAGGCGTACGTCTGGAGAGTCATAGGTGTAGGTGATACTTTTGATCCTTTCAAGGAAGCGTCCAATTGAGCCACGGTTTCTAATGAGGGGTTAAAGATAGTCTTCCAACGTTTTTCAGTCAAATGTTCACCGTGATAAGCTCTAGTTTCAGCTTTAGCATTCCACTTCTGTTGGTATAAAGTTTTTCCATCATATCTCACAGGTGCCTTCTTGTACAAGTTGAACAAATTATACTTGTTCATTGAGGCCCGGACACGGCCCCTACTTAACGAGTGCAAGTTCTGGGTCTTTCTGGGCATAACGACTGAGAAAACTTGTTGTTCTGTGGCAGTTCTACCATCTCTTACAATTTAGTTAAGCGTATGGTTCAACAAATTTTTCACTTTTCGACCAGACGGCATAGACTTCTTCGGTCGTGTGATCTGAGTCAGGTGCTACGCACACCGATCGTCAATTTCTTAACTGCGAGGAATAGTTCATACTAGACTTAATATTTTTCAATCAATTCAAGTATTAAATCTATCTCGATTTTTTTCATAATTCTGTAGTATCTTTTATCTCTTGTATATTTGTGGTATTATCTTCCAAATAGTTCACAATGGTCGTGGAATCTCTGGATATCACCCGTGAGTGGACGGTGGAAGACGAGATCAAGTTGTTCAACTTGGTATGCGACTACAAGCCAGCAGGAAAGAACAAGCACAGAAACATGGTATCGATTATCGACAACATTAACAAAGGGCTAGACTCTTCTGCACGCCCATTCACATCTTCTGATATATGGAACCGGCTCGAGTCTCTCTATGACTTGCCTCGCTTGGATGCTCTCGAAGATTACAAGGAAGGAGAAGAAGGGCTGGATCTGGTGAGATCCGAAGCTTCTCCAGAAATCAAGGAAGAGCAAGAAGCGTCAGAAGAAAAGATGAAGCCCACAAAAAGGGCAGGAGGTAAAGAGAAGCAAAAACGATCACATATTAAAAACGAAAATAACCGTAGCGGTGATGAGTCTTCAGGATTGAGTGATGTTGAACATGACAATGCTGAAGACATAGATGAAGAAATAGTACGAAGTTCATCTGCTGAAGCTGAAGAAAGAAAAACTGAAATCAAGGAAGAAGATATAAATACTCCTAAGAGAATCAAGCCAAGCGTATCTATCAAAGAAGATAAAGATGAAGACGATACGGAATCTTCTGCCAGAAGAGTAACTCGCGCTAGAAAACATTCAGTAGTGGAAAGCACACCTCCAGCCACCAAAAAGCGAACTCGTTCTTCTGCGAAGTTGGAAGCTGTAAGAAGCCTGACTCCTCCACCCAAGAAGAAGTCGAGAACAGTCAATAGTCCTCCTCCTATTGCTCCCAGAAGAAGAACAAGATCTGAGACACATCATGAGGATGACAAGAGCCATGAAGAAGATCTGTCTGATGGCAAAGAAGAAGAGTCCAAAGAAGATGAGGTTAAAGATGAAAAGGATGAACAAGAGCCTGAACCTGAACCTGAACCTGAACCGGAACCGGAACCGGAACCTGAGCCTGAGCCTGAACCTGAACTTGAACCTGAACCTGAACCTGAACCTGAACCTGAACCTGAACCTGAACCTGAGCCTGAACCTGAACCAACCAGAGTGACCAGAAGATCTACCAGATCCGCACCACCCAAGAAACGTCAAGCTCCTATCAGGAGAAGTACCAGGAAGAGATAGAAAAGCTGGAATGCCAGAAAAAAGTCTGGTTTATAGATGAGTGTATATTATTTGTATAGTAAATGTAAAATGAATAGCACAATGTATTGAGAGATATATGTGCAAATTTGACTGCGAAAAAGTGAAAAAATGAAGTAGATTGCCACAATTGAAAGAATTCTTTCATCTTCAAACCTTCGGCTCTTATTCTAATTCTGTCATTATTTTTTTTGCAAGACATGTTGTGCAAGGTACAAGATTGCAAAATTATAACCACGCCTGGTAGCGCCGCCAGACGCGTTCTTGCTAAGTATTAGCTTTTCTGATCTCATATTTGACCTTTGATTACTTCATATCGGCAATTGACTATAAAAGCATGGCTTCTTTGGCTATTTTCAAGTTGAATACAAAATTGTCAAGGAACCCATTTTATCTGTTTTGTAGACGAATATCGCAATCATGTCAGATTCGCTTACCTTCCACTTCCAAGACACTTCAAGCACAGACTGTGAGAATTGAAGAACCCATAGCTGAACAGTTTTCAGGTACCACACTTGAGTGGGACCGTGGAGGACGAACTAAGAAGAATGGCTTAACTCCGTTATATTCGCTGATGAAAAAAATCATCGATCTGAACCAAGGATGCGTTTGTCTAATACAAGTAGGAAGTTTCTATGAGCTCTACTTCGAACAAGCTCTGGAATATGGGCCCAAATTGGGACTCAAAGTTTCCACAAGGAAGACCAACAACTATATTATACCAATGGCAGGATTTCCCGTTTATCAATTGCAAAAGTTTGTCAAGATTTTGGTACAAGACTTGGGTGAAAATGTAGCTATTATAGATCAGTTCCCCACAAGAAAAATCTCAGAGACGATTATACACCGAAAGATTTCACGAATCGTTTCTCCAGGTACTCTTGTAGATGAGACGTTTTTGAACTATAACCAGAACAACTTTTTGTTAGCAATCTCGTTTCCTCCTAATTGTACAAAGATTCCGGCCGATCCTGAGACTGTGGTAGGGCTCTCGTGGATCGATGTAAGTGTAGGTGAATTCTTTGTTCAGAACACAACCTTGGGTGATATGATTTCTGACATCTCTCGGGTAAGTCCCAGCGAAATAATCATATCGAAAGAGTTCCAGGATTTGAACATTATCGACGGCAATTGGTATCCACCTCTACAGGAATTGCGTCGTTTCTTCTTGCGCTACCACAAGACAACATACAACGATCTGAAGTTGAAGTTCAAGAGTGGATTACAGACAACAAGAAAGATGTTGGAAAGCTTTAGTGTAAGAGAAGAGGCAGCAATGAATATGATCTTATCGTATATAGATGTAAATTTGCCTGAGTCCAATCCTTCTTTGGATCTTCCCATTACATACTGGAACCAGAGTTGTCTTCAGATGGATGCCAGAACTCGCGAAGCTCTAGAGTTGACGGAAAGATCCACTGGTGGCAGATCTTCTGTTGTAGGGTCTCTCTTGACGACTGCAAGACGAACAATCACACCTTCGGGGTCTCGATTATTGACTCAATGGATAAAGTCTCCGATTCTCGATGTAGACGAAATCCGCAGAAGACAAGGTTTTGTTCAGACTTTCCTCGACAACCACCAAGTAACAACATCTATGAGATACCAGTTACTGCAGCTTGGGGATTTTATCAGATCATTGCAAAGGCTAGCATTTGGTACAGGTGATAGCGTTACTCATTTGCTTGCAATTGCTGACAGTATTTCCAAATTACAGGATATTGGAAGATTCTTAAAAGCAGAACATTCCAATAACAAAAAAGGATTCAAATGTTTGGACAAGTTTTTGAAGGAGTTTGTAGTTCCTTCAGACATTTCACAAGAAGTCATATCAACCCTCCATATTCAGCTCAATGATATAACTTCGAGATTTCTGGATTTGCCAGAGGAAGATTTAGAAGAATACGAAGAATCTGAAGAATATCCACAAGTAGATACTGGTTCTTACAGCAATAAATCTATTGACAAATATCGATTCGTAACAAAACCTAAAGCGGAAAGTGTATTCAGCTTCTCAGTGAGACGTGATTACAACAAATCTTTGGTTAACTTACATAACCAGATGGATATCTTGAAGGAGAAAGAAGTTAATATGATATCAGTCGTTAGACAAGAATTGTGCACTATCGATCCAAAACTTGTAGTGTCGAAGAAAGAACAACACGGAAGGTATCTGAATATATTGTACATTTCCGGAAAGCAAAAGCTGATAGAAGAGGTCTATGTACATCTTGGTAATGACGTCAGAGATAAGAAGAAGACTTCACTATTGTATAAACCAAGTGAATGGAGCAATTTACAGAATTACATTGAAGAAAAAAAAGAACATATAAGAGAATTGGAACGCCAAATTGTTGATCAGCTTAAGCAGAAGGTGTTGAATAAGGCCCCTGATATCAGAAAAGTCAGCAAGATGGTTGATTTCTTGGATGTGACTTCTTCTTTTGCAATTTTGGCAGAAGAGAACAATTTAGTACGTCCAAAGTTCGGAAAGAGTTCTCTGATCAATATTGACAATGGTAGACACTTTGTTGTTGAATCTGGTTTGAAGTCAGTCGGTAAGATGTTTACACCGAATGATACTAAGATCATTCCTAGTGCCAACCTTTGGGTTATTTCGGGACCTAATATGGGAGGTAAGAGTACATTTCTAAGACAGAATGCAATTATAGTCATTCTAGCACAAATTGGTTCGTTTGTTCCAGCATCTAGAGCCAATCTTGGAATTGTAGATAAAATATTTACCAGAATAGGTGCATCGGATGACTTGTTCAATGATTTAAGCACATTCATGGTTGAAATGGTAGAGACCAGCAATATCTTGCGTAATGCTACGTCACAATCTTTGGCGATAGTTGATGAAATTGGAAGAGGAACCAGTGGAAAAGAAGGTCTAGCACTTGCGTATGCTACCTTGTACAACTTGTTGCTGGTCAACAAATGCCGCACACTCTTTGCCACTCATTTTGGCAAGGAATTAGAGCAATTATTGAAAGCAAATAAAGTGAGTCAAAGTAAGATACGCTACTTCCGTACCAGAGTAGTTCAGAATGACGAAGAGAAGGACCTTACAGGACTAGGTCTAGGTCTTTTCATAGATCATACTTTAGAGAAGGGAATCAGCGAAAGATCTTACGCTCTTGAAGTGGCCCAGATGGCAGGATTTCCACCAGAGGCTTTGAAAGATGCTCGTAAGGCGCTTGATCTATTAGAATAGCATTTAGCATTTAGCATTTAGCATTTAGCAAAAAATCATTTAGCATTTAGCAGTAAGCATTTAGCATAGCAGCATACATACCATCCATATATTTTTCGTAATCTATAAATGCGTAAGAATATCTATTGTGGTGGTTGGTTGTTGAGGTTGCTGGCACCACCTCCATTTTGTTGGAGCTGGTTCATTATTAACCGTTGTAATTGCTCTAATTGCTCTTGCAGAGCTGGCTGTCCGTGCTGAGATGGAGGCTGCTGTTGTTGAATATGTTGTGGTTGGTTCCAGGACATTTGGTTTGCATTGGGAATGTTTGGATATTGTTGTGGGAAACCTTGTTGATACTGAGTCTGTTGCATTTGCCCATATACTTGATGCTGATTCTGGTTTGCAAATTGCTGAACCTGACTGAATGGGATGCCGTAAGGTGAATCCTGAGCCATAGGCTGCTGCCATTGATGTTGCGTTTGGTAAGTTGACGAAGTGACTGCTTGTGGGAAACGAGGTTGAGGTCTAAATGGAATCTGAGATTGTTGTATAATAGGTTGGGTTACTTGTGTAGTAGGTTGTTGTGGAAGTTGTTGTGGGATAGGTTGAACCACTTCTGTAGGAGATTGTCGAGAAGGTTGTTGTGGTGGTAATTGAGGCAAGGCATAACCATATGGTTGGAATCTCTTTGTCAGGTCGTCATCGAAGTTTGCAGAACGCTTTGCCCTATTTTCCTGACCTTCGTTGTTCCTGTTCTTGTTCTTGTTCTTCTTTTTCTTTCCGGACTTGGCAGCCGATTCTTTTTCGTCGTCTGAGAAGTCCTGTTCTTCTTCAGGTAGTTCTTCATCGTGGCAGTTACTAGCATCTGTACCCTTGATATGCTTAATAGCATCTGTGTATACGAACTGTGAATCCAGAACAACGTAGTATACTTGCTCCCCCTTCTTGTCCTTGAATTTTTCGAACTCTTCGTTGGAGTTGAACCTTACACTATACACTGGCTGTTGAACACGACCAAAAGTCTCGAACATTGGGCCGATTACCGAGCGATCTTTGAAACAGAAGACTGAATTTTCTTTCAACACTCTAAATTCACCAGACAAATTAGCTTTGATAACTACATTATTGTCCACTAATCCAATGATTTCACCTACAAGCTCAATAGGTGTATTTTCATCTATCTTATAATCCTCAGGTAATGTTGGTGCCTTTTCATTTAATGCCTCGTTCTTGGAAACGATTGGACCAGAGATTGCTTCACCCTCATCGTCATCATCGTCGATATCATAATCCTTTTTTCCTTTTACATTATCTTCTTCATCTTCAGCCTCTGAATCTGAATCAGAGTCCCAATTAGAATCCGAATTAGAATCCGAATTAGAGTCCGAATCAGAATCACCTGAACTGTCGCTTTCTGAAGAAGACACGTTATCAACATTAATTTCATCATCTGAGAATTGCGGGAGCGTCTCAGGTTGCTGAGGTTCTGTGTCAATTATTATATCAAGCTGCTGTGGTTCGATGGTTCCGATTTCATCATTTTTATCATTCTCTACTATTTCAGATACACCAGATTGCACTTCTTGAATATTTTTAGTTTCTGACACCTTCTTTTTCATATTAACTATCTCTTCTTGTGTAGCTTCTATCTGAACATCTGGTGATTGTACTTGGGCCCCTTCTAGAATTTCTGATTCTTCAATAGCCTTTTCTCCTATTTCATTCGTCTGCGTGCTATCTAATTCATCTCTATTCTCAGTGTTTTCAACTGACTCTTCTTGCATGTTCTTATTATTTACTTGATCTCTCAATTGTTGAATTTCTGTAGTAGAAGGTTGGACTTCGGTAATGGCAACATTATCAACGCTTTTCTCGGTCAAGTCAGCACCCACTACGACAGGAGTAGTTAAGTCGTCGCCAATGTCTATCACGATATCTTCTTTCTGTTCAGCCATTTGTTTAATTCAGATTCCATTGAGGTTGAAGATTGTTTGATTTCACCTGAGTTAATGAAATATTCTGGAGTTGCGCGATGCCATCGCATTTATTTTTCGATTGGGGAAAATTCGCAACCAAAAGCTTTGTGATTTATGCTTTCAAGAGAACTCATTCAAGTGGAATAATAATAATAATAATTCCAGAAGAGAACATTTGGCAATCTCTGATTTGAAGCGTCTAATGCAAATCAATATTTGTATATTTGTTGATTCATTCAATTTGCTAAAAATTGGAAATATATTTGGAAAAAATATTCTAATTCAAATATAGAACCCGAATAAGCATTAACAAATTTGATTTTTCTACAGATCACTAGAATTCATATATCATAATTATACAAACGCATAGTTACAAACGTATAGGTAATTCAGTTTAGTTTGCCGTGCCTCGAGAATATATAATGGACTTCTATCAAGATGGGTGCAAAACTATACTTCTCTTTGGCCGAGAAAAAGATCATCAAAGAACGAACACAATAATGATTTACGTAGCAATAGGAAAGTTCCAATGACATTGAAAGCACTTTCTAAGGTATTTGGTCACTATATCTGAGCATAGAGTAGTTACTTCAGGTAGATAGCTTCACAATTACTTCACAATTAGTAAATCAGATCAGATGACCAAAACTCACCTGATATTTTTATCGGTAATTTTTGTACCACTCATGCGAACTTTTCATCATACCTTACTCTGTGCTTCAATTTTTCAAATCCTGCATGGTTACCCGGATTCTGAAAAATTTTCAAATTCTCTTGTAGCGGCATTCGACTAGTACAAAAAATTTTCATTTCTCATATTACTCTTCTTGAACTTTTCTCTTTGTTGATCATTATCATTAAGTAAAATCAAAAATGGGTGCCTACAAGTATTTGGAAGAATTGCAAAGAAAGAAGCAATCTGATGTTATGCGTTTCTTGCATCGTGTCAGATGTTGGGAATACAGAAACAAGACTGTTATCCACAGAGCTTCTAGACCATCTAGACCAGACAAGGCCAGAAGATTGGGATACAAGGCCAAGCAAGGTTTCGTCATCTTCAGAGTCAGAGTCAGAAGAGGTGGCAGAAAGAGACCTGTGCCAAAGGGTGCTACTTATGGTAAGCCAACCAACCAGGGTGTTAACCAATTGAAGTACCAAAGATCCTTGAGATCTACTGCTGAAGAAAGAGTTGGTAGACGTGCTTCTAACTTGAGAGTCTTGAACTCCTACTGGGTTAACCAGGACTCCACCTACAAGTACTTTGAAGTCATCTTGGTCGACCCATCTCACAAGGCTATCAGAAGAGACGCCAGATACAACTGGATCGTCAACCCTGTCCACAAGAGAAGAGAAGCCAGAGGTCTTACTTCCACCGGAAAGAAGTCCAGAGGTATCAACAAGGGTCACTTGTACCACAACACCCAAGCTGGTCGTCGTCACACCTGGAAGAGACAAAACACTTTGTCTTTGTGGAGATACAGATCTTAAGTGTGATGAATTGTTTAATTTTTCGAATTTATACAATGCTACACGTGATCTGGCCCTCCTAGTATTGAAAGGGTTGCTTGTAAGTATTTACTGTTTATAGTGCGATTTTGATATACAGAGCTGGTGTACAATATGTCGTAGAGTGTTGCAGTAGGATTTAGTTTATTGAACGACGATAGAACGTAACATCGGAATGGGATGTGCAAGTTGGGCAACGTCATTAAAAGAGAATGAGAAATAATGATGAAAAATTAATGTTCACTGTTTTCTGCAAATTCCATAAGAAAGATGGAATTTTGGTCGAGATCACAGCAACGACACAGATGACACAATACTATAAAGCTGAATGTAACTCTGACCCTGGACCACTATCTTTGTATGAGAAACGATCTCAACTATTGATTATTAGCCACCTGCATAATGACGAGGAGATGAGATATTGCTAATTAGACTAAAACGACTCTGGACCAGAGGATAAGGTGACGAGCAGATACCAAAACAGTTAAGCAAATGTAGCAAACGCAAATGATTCAATGTCACACAAACAGCCAATATGGTCGTTGTTAACAAAAGCTTCATCCATTAGTAATACAATATGGCCTTATTCTACAGCCGTCTCAGTTTAAATACGACTCCTCCTGCTGGGTTATCTAATACACCCGCACGAGTCAAAATTGCGCGCCTTTTCGCAGTATGCATTCCCCGGCCAGCGAAAAAAGACTTCGATTTTTCACCACCTCCATACTTACGCAAATGTAGGACAGCCATTGAGCAGAAGTGTTCTGTGGAATTTTCTTTTCTTTCTTCTTTTGCGTTTGCAAGTGCAATTCTTTTACTTTCTCCAGCTGCTCAATTCTGTATTGTCGAACTGCTAGCTAAAATACTTGCTGGTCTGTCCGAAATCTAAATCCCCAACAGAATTCTCCAGAAATTGTTTGAATTTTTCAGCTAGTGAACCCCCTAACTCCATCTCAATGTCGTCCCACACCAGAACCGCCATTTTGTCTGTCTACGACAAAACTGGCTTGTTGGACTTGGCCAAGGGTCTTGTTGCTGCTAATGTGCGTATTCTCGCCTCCGGCGGAACCGCCAGATTGGTCCGTGAGGCTGGCTTCCCAGTGGAAGACGTCTCCTCAATCACTCATGCTCCCGAGATGTTGGGAGGCAGAGTCAAGACATTGCACCCAGCTATTCATGGTGGTATTCTTGCCAGAAACTTGGAAAGTGACGAAGCCGACTTGGCTGCTCAGGGCATCGAAAAAGTTGACTTTGTCGTCTGTAACTTGTACCCCTTCAAGGAAACCGTGTCCAAGATCGCTGCCACCATCGACGAAGCCGTAGAAGAAATCGACATTGGTGGTGTCACCTTGTTGAGAGCCGCTGCTAAGAACCATGCCAGAGTGACCATTTTGTCTGACCCACAAGACTACGCCGGATTCTTGGAAGAGTTGAAGGCTGGCGAAATCTCAACTGAAACTAGAAATAGATTCGCCTTGAAAGCCTTTGAACATACTGCCGATTACGACGTTGCCATCTCCGACTTCTTCAGAAAGCAGTACTCTGAAAACGTATCGCAATTACCTTTGAGATACGGTGCCAACCCTCACCAGAAACCAGCACAGGCTTTTGTTTCTCAGGGTGAATTGCCTTTCAAGGTTCTTGCTGGCTCTCCAGGTTACATTAACTTGTTAGATGCTTTAAACTCTTGGCCATTAGTCAAGGAGTTGTCTGCCTCATTGAACTTGCCAGCTGCTGCTTCCTTTAAACACGTTTCTCCTGCTGGTGTAGCTGTGGGTCTTCCATTGTCAGACGTCGAAAAGAAGATCTACTTTGTTGAAGACATTGAAAACTTGTCTCCTTTAGCTAACGCCTACGCCAGAGCCAGAGGTGCAGACAGAATGTCGTCTTTCGGCGACTTCATTGCCTTGTCCAACATAGTCGATGTTCCTACCGCCCAGATCATCTCGAAGGAAGTGTCTGACGGTGTGATTGCTCCAGGATTCGAAGACGAAGCTTTGGCCATCTTGAAGAAGAAGAAGGGTGGAAAGTACTGTATCTTGCAGATCGATCCTAACTTCACCCCAGACAACACCGAATCAAGACAAGTCTATGGAATCACGTTGCAACAAAAGCGTAACGATGCTATCATTAAGGGCTCCTCATTCAAGGAAATTGTATCCAAAAACAAGGAATTGACTGAACAGGGAACCATCGACTTGACTGTGGCTACCATTGCATTGAAGTACACCCAGTCCAACTCGGTATGCTACGCGAAGAATGGTATGGTTATCGGTTTGGGTGCTGGTCAACAATCGCGTATCCACTGTACCCGTTTAGCTGGTGACAAGGCTGACAACTGGTGGTTCAGACAACATCCAAAGGTTTTGGCCTTCAAGTGGGCCAAAGGTGTCAAGAGACCAGAGAAGTCTAACGCTATTGACTTGTACGTCACTGGCCAAATCCCAACAACCGAGCCTGAAAAGACAGAATACGAATCCAAGTTCGCTGAGCTTCCTGTGCCTTTGACTACTGAAGAGAGATCCGAATGGTTATCCAAGTTGAACAACGTCGCATTGTCTTCTGATGCTTTCTTCCCATTCCCAGATAACGTCTACAGAGCCGTCAGATCCGGTGTAAAGTTCATTGCTGCTCCATCTGGTTCTGTCATGGACAAGGCTGTTTTCGGTGCTGCTGACTCTCACGACCTTGTATACGTCGAGAACCCTATCCGTTTGTTCCACCACTAGGAGCTGAGCTTATTATAAACATGATTTGCTCCATCACCTCACTGTATTTAGTTCTGCCAGTGGGCTAAGCTGTTGTTAGTATCAGTGCAGCTCGTTCTTTGTTTTCTAAATCTTATTAATAAACTTGATGAATCGGCGGCCCGTAGAAGTACACTTTACTTTTATGGTAACTTTCGAACAGAGTTTACTATTCTATAAGATAATTTCTGATATATAGTTTAATATTCTATATGATATACTCTATTTAGCACAATAAGCTATAAAGAGAAGTATACTATTCAATGCTATGAAATACTGTAATACGAAGTTAGCGTTCAAACTGAAATCAAATACAATACCAGAGTTTGACGGCAATTATTTAGAAAATCATTATGCAAAATTTGGATTCGGTTCTTTTATCTTATTTTCTGGAACTATCTACTCCTATCTTCTTGACATCATCCCGATAGGCCACTCTTTTCCATATTCTTTCATTCTGCCCATAATCTCTTACTATTCCAATACACATAAGTAATTTTTCATTCCGGCACAGAAAGAAAAATTGTCGAACACGTCAATATTCGAAGGTATCAATTTTCCAGTGATTTTGTATTCTTATTTGGCGTTCTCCGTATCCAGTCTTTGTCATTCGAAACTTCTACAATGGCTATGGAATATAACTACGACGAGGAAGGGGAGGTGTGGCCTTTTTTTGTGTTGGCCATCCTCTCGTTCATCCTTGTGCCTCTCACAATTAGCTATGTCTATCAGGCTTTGTATGCTGGAGACTCTATTCTGATCAACAAGGAGATCAAGGGCTCCATAAGAGAAACAGCGAAGTCCGTTGAAGTTGGCAATGCAGAAAATATCAACAATTACCAGAAGCTGCGGAAATCGGACCGTATCTTAAACAAGACTTTGGTGGTACTTCTTGTTGGCTGGGCCATTGTAATCTACATTGCCTTGTATCTCACCCAGGAAGCTGATTTAACAGGAGTTTTTGATCCCTACACTATCTTAGATATCCTGCTGTCATCCTCAGAAAAGGAAATTAAGTCTCGTTACAGAAAGTTGTCGTTGAAGTTCCATCCGGATAAATTACCAAAAGATCTTACTGAGGCTGCAAAGGAAGAAATGGAAGCCAGCTTTATCGAGATCAACAGGGCCTACAAAGCTTTGACAGACGAAGTGACTAAGAAAAATTTTGAGTTGTACGGTCATCCTGACGGACGTCAAGAAGCCACGCACGGCATTGCTTTACCTAAGTTCCTTGTGGAAGGCAAATACTCGCCTATTATGGTCGTGATATACTTCCTTGTAATCGGAGTCTTGTTGCCATATCTTGTAGGACTCTGGTGGAACAACGTCAAGTCGCACACTAAGGAAGGCATCCATGTAGACACAGCTGCGTATTTTGCTCGCAGATTAGTAGATAGAAACCCTGCCAATGTCGTCACCCCAGAAACCATTTTAGACTGGGTGTTGCACAGCAATGAAATCAGTACTGGGTTTGGCCATTTGTCAATTGATGAAATCAAAGAATTGATCAATAAGCATTTGCACCGTGACTTTCTGCTTGTTAAAACTAATTCAGCTTTGGAAGCTGATAAGTTGAGAATCGTAGCATTACTTCCTCGTTTGATCAATGGGTTTCTCACCATAGCCGTAGTATTCAGACAAACCGACACAATTTTCGCTGCGAACGACTTGCAAAAGGCTGTCCTTCAGGCCGTACCAATTACGGGTAGACACCAGGAACTTTTACAGTTGCCTTTCGTCGACGCAGAGACTGTCAAAAGCCAGAAGATCACTAAAATCGGTAAGTTGTTCACTTTGCCTCAAGACGAAGTCAAGAAAGTGTTGGGTATTCAAGACGATACCAAATTGAAACAGGCTCTCAATGTTGCTGCCCATATACCTGTGCTCCGTTTGGTAGAGTCGGAGTTCAAGGTTCCTGGTGAGGAAGTCGTTACTCCTCTGTCGAAGGCTCATGTATCTTTGAAGTTCTTGGTGAAGTCACCAGCTCTCAAATCTGTTCCGAACTTCAACAAGGACAGATTGGTAGACGAGGAAACCATGGAGTACATGAAGGACCCTACCATCAATAACAACACCCAGCCAGCACTTCCCTTTTCGTACGCTCCATACTTCCCTTATGCAATTCGTAACTCATACTCTGTCTACTTGATCTTGCAAAAGGATAACAAGTTGGTAGAAGGAACTACCGAATATAAGATCGAGAATGTAGACTTGAGCAATTTGGAGTTGTCACAGGAAAAGTGGAAGGCTGGCAACGACGAGGACATAGCTATTGGTACTCTCAACGTTGCGTTGAACTCGCCTACACCACCAAACGCAGGAACCTACTACTTCAGACTTGTCATCAAAAACAATGCCTATTATGGAGCAGATGTCGACATTCCCCTCTTCATGGACGTTGAAGTTCCACCTTTGAAGACTCTTCCAAAGTTAGACAACGGAGAAAAGGAAGAAAACAGTGACAGTGAAAGTGATATTTCCGATCCTGAGGAAGATTCTCTTGCGGGAGCTTTAGCTGCGTTGAGAGGAGAAATTCCAAGGGCCAACCAGATTGAGGAAGTAAATGACGACAGCGACAACGAAAGTGTCTTTTCCGACATAAATACGGACACAGAAGATGAAGCCGAGTAATAGAGGCACAGTCTAATGTATCATAGTGGTTGCAGTGTCTGTGGCATGTACATCTATATAAAATTAAGTTATACAACGAGATTAATCTTGTAAATGTATTAGGATAAAACTAGAGACTTTATTTGTCAAATTATAAAAATTATTCTAGAATTTGCATACTGAATCTACAGCACTATTCCATAGATTTGGAATACAGCCTAATTAATTCTATTGTAGCAGTCTGCAGTTTAAAGACATTGTATAAGTCTATATTACTTTCCATTTTGTCCCTTTTCACTATATGGTCTTAGAAAGAATGAAAGCATCGGGGTTTGACAAGCCCTGGTCTTTGTAGTAGCCCTTAAGAATTTCTTCATTTTTCGTAAATCCATGCTTTTTGTACCAGTCAACAGCTACAGTGTTATCTATATGAACATGCAACACGATCTCGTGAATGAACTTCTTTTTTGTTTCTTCTTCCAAGAATTTAAGCAATCTTTCACCGATTCCCAAACCTCTGTAAGCTTCCAAAACAGCAAATGATTCGACATACACAGCATTAGGAACAATTTTAGCATTGATCTGCTGTTGCTGCATATTCTCATAGGTCGAATTCTTGTGAGCCGAGTTGATAGTCTTAGCCTTAATAGCACCTACAGGCAATTCCGAATAGTATGCTAACTTGACAATCTGGTCAGTTTTTAAAGAATCCTTAAACCATTGATCAGAGTAAGAAGTTGGCAACGTGACCAGGTTGATTTTCTTGAATACTCCAAGGTTGTTGACCGTAAGATCATCCAAGGACACGATATCTCTTCCCATTATGTCTATTGAAATTCAGAGGTCGATTTTTAAAGATGAGCCCTATTGTAGAGTTTATAAGTTGGTATTGAGTGAAAAATCTTGCATATAGGATTGAAATTTATCTACTCTACTTTAATCTTTTGAAAAGGGATAACAACATTGAGCATATGCGGTTTGTCCACAATGAAGAGACGAGGTCAAGTATCACATTTAAGTAACTATCTACGTCGAACAGCCATTTCTGGTTATTAACTATCATCGAAAGTTAAATTTAAACAAGCTGTATGACTCACATGATAAGAATCACGTGTAGGATGAAAAGTCAACTAACACTTATTACGGAATATATATCTATCTAGTTTTACTTGTATGATTATCTACCATTCCTCTTCAACGGGCTCGGAGATGCACGGTACTTACACACAACTAAAAATTGAACTGCGAATCCCCTCGTCTGCTTACCATAGACTCTATTTTCATATGCCAGTGGTCATTTCATGCACGTGATGAGACCCAATTTCTGGGGTATATAACCCAACTTTTGCTCTAGACTAAACGACTTTTCTTCTGCTACTAGGCTATTTTGTCAGTTGTTGTTTATTTGTTTTGAATCGAATTCAACTGACGCCAAATGATTGGATATATACTAGTGGGCCTCGTAGTCTTCTTTCTTGCGAGAAGCCTTATTTCTGACTTCGCTGTGATAAATCCGTTCGGAGCTAAAGAAGCTGAAGACGAGACTGTGATAGAAGGTAATTTTACACCCCAGACATTGGTCAAATACAATGGTGTTGACAGTCCCAAGGTGTTCATTGCTGTGAAAGGCAGGGTTTTTGATGTAAGTCAAGGTGCTACTTTCTACGGACCTGGAGGTCCTTATGCCAATTTTGCTGGCAGAGATGCTTCCAGAGGTTTGGCTTTCAACTCGTTTGAGAAGATCTGTTTGACTCCAATTGACCAGCCAATTGACAAGTTGGAAGATCTCACAGAAGGTGAGAAGGAATCGTTGAACAACTGGGAAGAGCACTTTGAGAACAAGTACCCTATTGTGGGCACCTTGAACGAGAATAGCTGAACCAATTAGTTGGTGACAGAGTGAAATGCAATTGCAAGTAGCTAGTTGAAGTAATATGTAGCGCAATGGAATATATGGCTTAGAAGTGCTGTGCTGTAAGGCATGGCTACAATAGTGCCTTATGAGATAAATAACATAGAGTGTAGAATTGGGATAATCAGAATTGTAGTACTTAGTGCTGTAAATTGTACTGTTGTAACAGATTTTTGATTGGGCATTGTATTTCTATACGGAGTTGCACCGTCGTATAGTTTATGCCTCATGCTTAGTTTCAAGGACCGAATTGACGAAACTCAGCAACGAGTTGTCAAAATCCTTATATTAAGGTAGGTACTTGAATAGCTGCGGTCTGAAGTCATTGAGCTTACAATTGCACCTTCTTCGGTGCAAACCTACAAATAGAGAGATTAAGGTAACATGCATGTCTAAGAGATTCTCATAGTTAAGCAAAAATATTTTCTTACAAAGCAGCAATAGACTACACTATTATCTCATCTTAACATACTCTTTATGCTTACACTAATATACGACACTTATCTAAGCATTACTATCAATCCATAACAAAGCTCATTTGTATGCTACACTCTGTTAAGTTCGGCTTTCGTAGGTGGTCGTGGCTGTACCGCACATTCAAAAAAATTTGAGAAGTTATAACTAGACTCTTTAGTTGCAACTCTCCTCTTCATTGTACATAGCACCAACAATTGCACCATGAGTTACCGTGGACGGGGTAGAGGCGGTTTCCACAACCAAAACGCCTACAATAACAGAACCAACACTAATAACAACAATAACCAAAACAACGGTGGATTTGGCAATTCTCAAAACAACCAGAACCAGGTTGAACAGTTTGCAGCGCAGAACTCAGTACCCATAGAGATTGTAGGCTGGAACGGAGCCAGTCCTGCTGAATGTGTCAGTTTCATTTCGAGAAAATGCCGGGTAGCTGTTTCGAATTACAATGTAGACCCAGGCTCTGGTATTCTTAAGGGATATGTTAAGAATCAAAACGATGCCACGACCTTGATGAACTGGAATGGAGTGAAATTCGCAGGGCAATCGTTGAAATTCTCAAAGGTAAATGTAGGCTCACAAGTCCAAAGCTCGACGACGTCGAGTGCGATTGAAGTAATCACCAATTTCTTGAAGTCACGTTATCAGCCAGATATCAAGTTGCTCAACTTGACTAACGTCAAACTGGACCCTAACCTAAGTGCCCAAGGCTTTTTTGGCTCCATCTCCACTTCGTCCAAATTCTTCCCTGCCTTGATGAAGGTGGCAGAAGACAATAAATTGGATGTTCTCAGCGTGGATTTGTCCGCCAATGAGCTTTCTGATCTCTCCAGTATTTCCTCATTGGCTCATACATTTCCTCGCTTGCAGAATCTCAGTCTCATGAACAATAACTTCAACAAGTTGAAAGTCTTTGAAACATGGAGACACAAATTGAATTTCCTCAGAGAGTTGATCTTGGGCGGAAACCCATTCATAGCCAACCAAACAGATCCAACAGAAATCAACAAGATCAAGCTCGAACTCATGAAGTCTTTTCCCCGCCTCGTTGTACTAGACGGAGAAATAATAAGAAACGAGCAATTGTTGTCGACGACATTATCGTTGCCCTTTCCTCCATCTACATCGATGTTCTTCCAGGACGATGAAATCCGTAATATGTCAACAAACTTCATATCCAACTACTTGAAGTTATGGGATGGCAATAGAGGAGATCTCATGATTCTCTACCAGAACGAGTCGCAGTTCTCTATACAAGTAGATTCGTCGCATCCGTATCTTCTTGACACAACAACCAATCTGTACTCCAACGGTGGAACTGATTTTGGTAACTACTTATACAACTCAAGAAACTTGACTAGAGTCTCCTCAGTCAAGTCAAGAATAAGTAGAGTCGCCATTGGCCAGGAACAAATATTCAAGGTGTTCAACCAGCTTCCCAAAACTCGTCACGACTTAATGACGAACCCAGACTTGTTCAGCATGGAATGTTTCCGCTTCCCACTGTTGAACGGGATCATGATTGTCATCCACGGCAGTTTTGAAGAAACGGCACAACCAGAAACAGAACCCAGTTCTGCCAATGCACAAAATGGTCCCAGGGGCCGTTTTAATCATCCAAAACACAAGAAGCCTACTTTGAGCAAAAAGAGTTTTGATAGAACCTTTGTTGTGATTCCTGGCCCCAATGGATCAATGATAGTAGCCAGCGATTTGCTTTCCATAAGACCATTTGCTGGAAAGGATGCCTGGACCACCGTAGCTGAAATATCACCCGCAACTATCGCATCTGGAACAGTATCGCCAGCACCTGTAGCTTCAGTAGGCGTTCCACAGCGAGTTCCTACTCCTGCAGACTTGCCACAAGATGTCAAGACTAATCTCAATCCTCTCCAACAAGAGCTTCTTGTCAAAATACTTGTGGAAACTAAGTTGAACATGCAATATAGTATTATGCTCTGCGAACAAAGCAACTGGGACTACCAGCAATGTACCATAAATTTCAAGAACTCAGCTGCCACACTTCCCAGAGAGGCCTTTGCTACTTGAGAATAAAAATGATAATATTTAGAATAAATAGGACTATCTATCCATTGACAAAAATATATACATCCACTGTGGATCACGGAAGAGTGATCCTATTACAACTTTGAACAAAAAATTATGAATCGTAGTTTCTCGGAGAATAGGAGAAGTAAGTACAACTACCTTAAAATACTTAGTAAAGCATCCGTAGTTCGCATAATTCAGTTTATTTTGTAACTCTATTTTTGTAGGATCAATGTACTAATAATTTTTAATTGCAGCCATTAACTCTGTTCGCATCTTATCGAAGGTTGGTATCTCCCGAAAAAAATGTAGGAATTTCTTTCAATATTTAAACTACTGTTTTACATTGCTTACCAATTGGTCATATAAGAATGTCCAAATAACAACACAGCATACACACAATGGGATACAATATAGCAATGGTATCCGATTTCTTCTACCCCCAACCTGGAGGGGTAGAGTTCCATGTTTATCACTTGTCGCAGAAATTGATAGACTTGGGACACTCCGTAGTGATCATTACCCATTCGTATGGATCCAGAAACGGAATCAGGACTTTGACTAATGGTTTGAAGGTATACTACATTCCGTTTAGTGTGGTTTATAGAAGTTCTACATTTCCCACAGTTTTTCTGGCATTTCCTATCTTGAGAAACATCTTCATCAGAGAGCTGATAGATATTGTACATGGCCATGGCTCGTTTTCCAGTTTATGTCACGAAGCAATCTTTCATGGTCGTACAATGGGTATGAAGACTGTTTTCACGGATCATTCTCTTTTTGGCTTCGCTGATGTTGGCTCCATCTTGGGTAACAAAATTCTAAAGTTCACCTTGAGTGATGTGGGCCATACTATATGTGTTTCGCATACTTGTAAGGAAAATACTGTGCTTCGGGCATCTTTGGATCCTTTAAGTGTTTCAGTGATTCCCAATGCCGTGATTTCCGAAGACTTTTCACCCAAAGGAAAGATAAAAAGTAGAACTAAAACTACAATAACTATAGTAGTGATCTCCAGACTTTTCCCCAATAAAGGCGCTGATCTCTTAACTGCCATCATTCCGCGGATCTGTTTGGACAGACCAGAAGTCAGATTCTTGATAGCCGGAGATGGTCCCAAGTTCTTAGATTTGGAGCAAATGAGGGAAAAGTACTTCTTGCAAGAACGTGTCACACTAATTGGAGCTGTAAAACACGAAGAAGTAAGAGATGTCATGGTGCAAGGAGAAATTTACCTTCATCCCTCTCTTACTGAAGCATTTGGTACGGTTATTGTAGAAGCTGCCTCTTGTGGCTTATATGTGGTAACAACGAAAGTGGGCGGTATTCCAGAGGTTCTACCAGGACACATGACTAGCTTTGCTGAGCCAGAAGAAGATTCACTAGTTGCAACCGCATTGTCTGCAATTGACAAGATCAAATCTGGAGAGATCGACACATCCAAATTCCATACCGAAGTGGCCAAAATGTACAGTTGGGAGAATATTGCCAAACGAACAGAAAATGTGTATAACTACTTGAACACTTCGAAGATCAACGAGCCGCTTTTTGACAGATTACAAAAGTACTACTGCTGTGGGTTGATAGCGGGTAAACTATTTGTCCTTTGCGTAATAGTTGACATCTTTCTCATGGTTACTCTTGAGTGGTTGTACCCTGCTGATCATATCGACAAAGCTACTAAATGGCCGAAAGCTAAGAATAATAAAGTTAATGATCACCCCAATGACTAGCATATATAATTACTGTACTATGTACTTAATGAATTAATGATATTATTTAGCGATGTATCAAATGCAGTAGAATGCTCTTTCAATGATAAATTGAAGTACTTAGCATTTTTCGTCTTCGGGACCCAATGTGCATTAGATGACAGCAATCTCATGAAAGTAGCTTCCTCCGAAAGGTGCCGTAAATATCTTCCAATATCATTGAAATTAGTGGATTGACTCTTGCTCGAATGATATGTGAGTGGAACATCAAGCCACGACAATTCATGGTCTTCTTGAACCTGACTAGAGTACATCTGGTCAATAATCTCCGTCAACAACTGTATTCTCCCCATCAATGCAAGTCTATCAATAGTTTGATTTTCAGATTGTAAATTAGAAAACGTTCCTTGAATATCAAACTGTTGCCTATTCTTAAGATGCTTAAGAAGTTCCTTCTCGAGTTTCTCATTTTCTTGTAGCAATACATCGATACGTTTGGTGCAAACATTATGGTCATTCTCGAGTTGTCCGATTGTATTCTTGAGATCTTCAATCTTTGCTAAATGCTTTTCATTCAAAGATTCCATATTTCGTTCAAGTAATTTGATGTTAAGTTGAAACTCATTTATCCTCATATTTTTCTCGTTTATTCTATTTCTGGCATCATTAAGTTCGTTCAATTCATCATTAGTCGATTCATGTGAAGAATCAATGCCTGATGAAAGCAGCGGCGACTCCAACTTATCGTAGATTGAAGTTCCTTGAATTGATTCAATCTTGAAGTCAGTTTCAAGTATAGCTCTGTAGGAAGCAAGATTCTTTTGAAGCTCTTCTGCTAAGGGTTCGATTTCATCTTGCTTAATGTCATTAGGTTCAATAGCAGAATTCGAGAACAATTTGGCAAGGGTCAATGAAAAAAAACAACCCGTTCTTCCTTTTTGAAGAGGATCTCTCATATCAAGATTCATGTTCGTGAACTGTAGAGTTGTTAATCCTTTTGGTTTAGATATTTCTGTCAATAGTACAGAAGCTGTTTTTTGTATATTTCGACTTTCTTTCAACAAGTTAGACAACAGTACCATCAGCAAAGTTTCGGAGTAGTCCTCATTTGTTGTCAGCTTTTCAAGTATTAGTTCAAGAAAATTTATGAAAGTCTGACAGTCAGATTTGATATACTTCAATAAAAATTCAAATTGAATTTTGCTCTGAGCCGTGACTCCCTCTTGAAAGTCCATCAAGTCTACAATATCTGAAATAAACCTTTCAATGTTAAGAAAGTAGAGGTCATCATTGTCAGCATCGTCATTATTAAATGTGAGCAACCATATCTCGATGGAGCTCAAGACAGATTTGAAACTCTCAAACTTAGCGGAAAGAACGTCGAAGTTATACTCCAAGAGACCAATAATCATCTCAATAAGGGAAACAAAAACCAAAGAGTATTGAAGGCGAATGTTTCTCTTTATATTGGAATCTTGTTTTTCAATGGAACTGTCTATGCATTTTGTGAAATAAGCACAGCTCTTTCCCAAATGAATCAAGTCCAATACGTTCTTGTATTCTGATAGACTAGCTGCATTATAATCCATAGCAGATTGTAATTGACTCACCTTAAAAGAAGAAACTTTTGCATTCACACTATCAGACCTGCTGGAAATTGTCAATTTCGCAATTCTGGCTCTCATGTTTACCAATTCATTTTTCATTTCATCATTCGGTTTATATTCAACTGCTTCAACAGAATTCAATTTTCTCAATTTCTCTTCCATCTGTAAATTCCTGTTTTCAAGATCTTGAATTATCCCATTATCCTGTTTTATAACAAACAGTAACTTTGCTAAACTTGCCCTGAGTTCCTCCTCGACAAGCTTTTGGTTTTCTTCAAGACTCTTATCCAATTCGTGTATTTCTGTCAAATCTTCTACAGTTTTTGTAAGACCTGCAATCTTTTGATTCAACTCTTCATTTTGATTTGTCAAGTGTTCAACTACCTTTTCAAGATCTAGTACTGAATTTAACTGCTCTTGTAATGATTTGATGGTCGAATCTGCTTTAGAAAGTTTCGATTGAAGATCTTCAAGACTCTTTGTCAGAACCAGATGTTCTGACAATTCTGACTTCAACTGCTTAATTTCTTTGTTCATATTTAATTCGTGGGAAATCGTGATATTTTGCAAGCTGAGTAGAGCTGACTCCAACTGCTTATTTCTAAGTATGATTTTCTGAATATCGTCCAACTGTATAGAATCTGCCGATAAGGTCAGAATTTCCTTTTCGAGTTGTTTATTCAACTCTACTTCTTCCTGCAAGAGTTCGAAGTCAGTTTTGAGTTCATCATACTTCAGTTTCAATTCATTATACTTTTGAGATAAGGTTTCCAGTGAGCTTTTCAAGTAATCATGATCTGTAACTTGCATCTCCAATTGTGATTCTAATGTAGATTTTTTTGATTCTAGCAATTGCAATTTCTCCTTATACTCCCGAATTTCTTGACTGGTTGATTTCAACTTCACTTGAAGTTTATCTATAACTACATGCAAATGCGAATCTCCAGACGGCGAAGCTGAACGAGAAGCTGTATTGGATTCAGCCAACAACATTGTCTCTCTAACAAAGACACCATACTTTCCTGGGTCATTTTTGGAAAGTTCGAAGTATCTGACTCCTTCAATCGAGCCATCATTCTTTCCTACTGGGCAATCGAGTTCTACTCCATACCAAACCCCCGAAGCAAACCTAGTCGGTCCCGAATATCGGATAATACCTGGTTCATCCTTAACAAAAATTCTTTGGCCAACCTCAAAAATCATTCTCACGAAAAGTTTGCTAGTAAGAATTTCTAACGGTGAGGCTGGTATCGACTGGATAACAATTTGAGAATAGATTGAAGAGAAATCATATTGAAAAGGTTGCAACTCTAAATATTCAGGTTTTTGTGATATATGCAGTACAGACAAAATTCAAAACGCGTTCTGATACAAATGAAAATATAAGCTACTTGAATATTCACAAAAGCTGGATACTCTAAGGTCAGAACTCCAGAAGAAGAACATAAGTTAGAAGAGATACTTTGGATGTCTGTTTAATGAAGCAAAGCATATTGAACCCCTTGAAAATATAAGATAATAACAATTCATTGCTGAAAACCACTGTATAATATTGAAGTTGTATCATATTGACCGCCATTGTTGATTTACCATGTCTCACAATACTTCGTCTATTTCCACTTCAGCCAACACATCCAAAAGAGGATTGGGCAACCTCAAGGTTGAGCTCTTGAACGAGCAGAAACAGGAGATTAGAGAGGCATTCTCTCTTTTCGATATGAATAACGATGGCTATTTAGACTACCATGAACTCAAGGTTGCATTCAGAGCCCTTGGATTCGATTTGACCAAGAGAGAAGTTCTTGATGTGATACATGAATACGATACAGACGATAGAAATTTGATATCCTATGAAAACTTCTTCCAATCAGGTACGTATTTTATGATTGCTTGCATATGGTGAAGATATTATACTAACGAAGTAGTGGGTGAGAGAATCGTCAGCAGAGATCCATTGGACGAAGTACGTCGTGCTTTCAAGCTTTTTGACGATGATAACACAGGAAAGATAAGTTTGAGAAACTTGAGAAGAGTAGCCAAGGAATTGGGCGAGAACTTAACCGATGATGAGTTGAGAGCCATGATTGATGAATTCGACTTGGACGAAGATGGAGAAAGTATGTATACATTTTGAAGAGCAACAAGAGACGTGAACAAGAACAAGAACGGAATACTAACCAATTCTAGTAAACGAAGAAGAGTTTATCAAAATCTGCACTGAATAAAAGAAGTTTTGAGTGTTTTGTATAGTATGAATGTAATACCATAGACAAGGATTTTTTTATTAACGTAGAATGAGAGTTCACTATTAGAGAAACTGCAAGATTATTAAGCGTACTTCAAATCTCAAAAAATAGAGTCATAATGTTAATACTTACAGTTGACATTGACCACAATATACTGTTCCATATTATCTATTTCCAGTCTTTCAATCACACTACCAATTAAATTTTTGTGCGTGTGCTGCACAAACAGGTTTTCAATTTTTCATTTCAACACTATTAAGTTCTATACAACATTGAATCTATCATAGTCAAGTTACTACAGAGAAAACCGCCTCTATGTCGTGGAACACTGCTAAAAAGAGATTGCAGAGAGATGTGGAAGCTCTTCCTGCTCGTCTCCGTGACTACTACAATACGGAGATGAACAAGAGATATACCTTACCTACATTTGAAACGGCCCAACTTCCTACAGTGCCTGCAGCCACCAGAAAGAACAACTATGAAAGAGGTATTGCACCAGGTGATTTGGTGTATATCACTGAGGGCGAGAAGAAGGGTACCGTGACTTCAGTTTTCCACTACAATCCATCCAACGACGCTGTGCTAGTAGCAAACGTCACTGAGAAAAGAATCACTCCCAAGACTACCTGGGTAGAAAACCAGAACAGTCACTATGTAGACTATCCTTCATACTTGCCCATGTCCAAAGTTAGACTTGCCGGTAAGGATAAGGACGATGAAGGTAAGGTGAGCTATGTAGTTGCTGACGAAATCATCTTGAAGGATAAGTACTATGATGACAGATACAGAAGATGGCTCCCTAAGAGATTCGTCAAGCACCATGACAGTATTGAAATTCCGTGGCCCAACCCATCTTCTGCTTTTGAAGACGATGTATTATCCACGCAGGAACCGGTAGTGTTTGAAAAGACTTATGAGTTACAGACCATAGCTATAGCTCCAGTACCTAAAGCTGCTTTGAACCAGTTGAGAAACCCATACTCAAGACACAAGAAGAGAGTGTTATCGGAATTGCAAGCTAGAAGGCTCAATAGCCCGGATATGCCTCTTTCAGTCGAACAGAAGATCTACTTGGCCAAACAAGCCTCCAAGCCCAAGAAGACGTTCACCAATTTGTCAGAAGAAATTAAGGAATTTATTGGCGACAAGATGGCTCAACATATCAACAGTATCGATAACCCAGCCTTGCTTGCTCATTTGAATGCTTTGTCGAGGGCCAAGGTTCCAGACTTCGAAAAGACCGTCCAAAACATTGAAGACAGAAGCAATTAGTGTAAGTAGCATCACCTCATGTACATAATAAAAGATCAAGTTAGATTCAAATGTAGAATATAATTTGCGAAGATATATGAAGATACGATTAATTCAGGTACTACTATTTCTACTACTTCATTTTACTACTACATCTACTGCTACTAATAGTATTACAATATAATGCATTCCTTCTTCTTATTACTATAATACATCACAACTTTTCGTAGTCTAACTTACCTTCCAACTTCTTCACATCAGCAACCTTTCTGACTGCCTTCATCAAATCGTTCTGTAATATATAGTCTCTGTCATCTCTGATGGCAAAGAAACCAGCTTCCGTTACTACATTTCTGATATCGGCACCATTGAAGCCATCACTCATCTTCACCGCAGCTTCAAAGTCGAACTCACCCTGTTTGGCAACCTGGGCCGTGTGGATCTTGAAGATCTCCAATCTTCCAGCTTCATTAGGCAAGCCAATCTCGATCTTTCTGTCCAATCTACCTGCTCTCAATAATGCTGGATCCAATGTATCTGGTCTGTTAGTTGCCATGATCACCTTAGTCTGGCCCAAAGTATCAAACCCATCCATTTGGTTCAACAATTCCATCAATGTTCTCTGGATTTCTCTATCAGCAGATGTACCTTCACTGAATCTACGGCCACCGATGGCATCGACTTCGTCCATGAAGATAATGCAGGGTTCGTGCTCTCTGGCATATGCAAACATTTCTCTGATCAATCTAGCCGATTCTCCGATATACTTGTCTACAATAGCCGAAGCAGGCGAAAAAATGAAGTTAGCTCCAATGGTGCCAGCTACAGCCTTGGCTAATAACGTCTTACCGGTACCCGGGGGACCATATAAGAGTACACCCTTTGGAGGTTTGATTCCGACTCTGTGGAACAACTCTGGGTTCTTCAAAGGCAACTCGATAACTTCACGCAACTCGCGAATCTGTTCTGTCAAACCACCAATACCATTGAACGAAATTTCACCTGGTTCAAAAGTCGTCATGTTGTACACCAAAGGATCAACTTCTCGAGGCAATATTCTCATGATTGTCAACGTGGTCATATCCAACGATACTCTCACACCGTTTTTCAAGCTCTCCTTCTTGATTGTATTACGACAGCCTACAATATAACGTGGACCAGAAGAAGCCTTAACGATGAATCTTTCGTCGTCCAATTGTTTCAACACTTCTCCAATGATCTGACCAACAGATTGCAACGCCTTGATGTCGTTTTCTGTCTTTTCGTAGTCATTATCCAATTCTCGTATACTAAGACGAAGCTCCTTCAAACGTGAGTCCCATTTACGGTGCTCAAGCAACTTGTCTTTGAATCTGGAAAGTGCTCTTTCTCTCTCTGGATCAGTGGGTTGCGAAGACTGTTGAGAGGCATTGTCGTCTTCGTCGGCGTTAAGAGCCGCCAAAAGTGGATCGTTCTCTTCGCTCATGGTGGACGTCAATTGTGATGAAGAGGAAATGTGAACAGAAATATAGTTATGTAAATGGGAGAGGAGAAGATTGGTAGAGTGTGGTTTTCAATCTGAGAAGCGGTGTTATTAGTGGCAAAAGGTCGAGGAAATCAGGTGAGCTGCAGCATGTGACTCATTTGTTAGATTTCTGACCCGAAAGAGATTTTCGCAGTCTAATGTCTTTGTGACTAATATTAATGCTTCCATACTAACAACAAAACCTTTCATTTATATTTGATTTTCATTTGATAATTCGTAATAGTTAGTAGAAGTAGCACTTAGAATATAGTGATAGTAATTCTTCCCAATACACATCTTTGTTTGTTGCATTTCTATTCTCATTTATATTGTGTTTCAAACTCACTAACCGCACCTCACCCTCACTAGTCTCATCCATAGAAAAAAATTATGACTATTCAGGAAAGTGAAAAATTATACTTGATCTTCAAAAACAACTCCATCATTTCACCTCAACCACAACATATAACCAATTGCCATGGAGTTTCATGCTATAATTCTCTGTGGAGACGGCAAGGCGTTGAGTCCCTTCTCAGCGACCAGATCCACCGGAATGCCCAAAGCTCTATTGCCCATCGCAAACAAACCCATGCTCAGCTACGTCTTGGACTGGTGTGAGAAGGCATTTTTCCCTCGTGTCACCGTAGTCGTAGGAACCGAAGCAGAAAACGATATACAGAAGGCTGTAGACCAATTCAAGGCTAATAAAGAAAAACAAAACCAGGTTACAGATGCTTCTGACGATGGCACTGGTCAATCTACTACTATCAAAGTGTTTGGCTGTGATGCTGACAACAGTGGTCAAATCATATACCAGCTTTACAAGTCGAATGCTTGGAAACCGTATCAGAACTTTGTCATTTTACCCTGTGATCTTGTGACCAATTTACCTCCACAAGTTTTGATTGAAGCTTATAGAAGCAAAGATGAGTCGGACTTGGGATTAATTGTACATTACAGGAACCAGTTGGATATCGAAGACAAGAAGTCCAAAATTTTCGCCAAAAACTATACCATTTATGGTGATGTAAGTGATGGTGGAAGCAAATTTCTCGATATCTATTCCAAGGAAGATATTGACTTCCACAAGGCATTGAAAATCAGAACTCAGATGTGCTGGAGATACCCACAATCTACAATAAGTACTAAGTTGTTGAACAGTTGTATTTTCTTCGGCTCAGAGAACATATTCAAGGTGTTTGAAGAAGATCCAGACAAGTTCAGCGAGTCTTATTTCAAAAACCGTTCCGTGACGAAAGTAGTCCGTGACTTGGCCAGAAGATCCTGGAGACATTCCGAGAATAAAGAAAGTATTGCATTTTTAGTGGTTCCATACCAGGCCACCTTCTTCAGAAGTTGTAATTTGCCGGTATTGATGGAAGCTAACCGTCACTTCATGAAAATCCAAGCTACGGAAAGGGGACTGGCCGGGTCAACTGGCCCAAAGGATAAAACAGCTGCCAATGTAGGTATTGACTCGCTAATTGGAGATGATACCATCTTGGGAGAAAAGACCAATGTCAAAAAAACTGTAGTTGGCTCTAATTGCAACATCGGAAAAAGGGTCAAGTTGACCGGCTGTCTTGTCATGAACAATGTCATCATCGAGGACGATGTCCAGTTGGAAAATTGTATCATTGGCAACAACGTTCTTATCCATAATAAGTGCAAATTGACGAACTGTAATGTAGAATCCACCAATGAAGTTGCTAAAGGTACTCAAGCCAAGGGTGATACATTGTTGCGTTTCTCGTTAGAAGGATTGGTCGAAGGCGATGAATCGGCTATAGGAAGTTCTCTTGAAGAGGATGATTCTGAGGACGATTCTGAATCAGACTTCAGCGACTACGAAGATGAATACGCCAATAATGATGACGGATTGTTTGGATAATAAATTATAGAGTAATCTAGTAAACTTTAGGACAAATTAGTTGTAATCATGAAGTAATTTGTAAAATTAAAGAATGAAAAGTATAATTCGAAAAGTGAACTTCTACGAAGATACTTTTACATCTATTCTACGATTGGAAATATGTATATACGATTGACAATAATATGTGATAAGTATTATATATTACATTAACTATATGACTATACCAATGCTTAAACTAACCAATTAACCGATCCATGCTAAACGAATTGAAAAAAAAATGCAAAATTGCTATCCCAAAATTATAGCAACATATCATTCAACTTCTTCTTCTTCAGGGGCAGATCCAGCTGAATATTCTTCTTTCGTTCTACCCTGTCTTCATCTTTGTCTGTGGAATCATCACTATCGGCATCTGATGATGCGTCGTCCAGAGACTGTTGAAGTTGAAGTTTTCGTCTGAGAATGGGATCTATACGACGAGATCTCTTAAAATTCTGAAGCTGTTTGGCACTATGTTGGACTGAAATTGGCGGCACAGAAGGTCTGAAATGGTTAACTGGTTTCAAATCCAGTACAAGCGAGAACTCGTAGTCTAAGGGTATTTCCAGTAATGGTAGAGTTTGTTCTCCTGAAATAGAATTTTTCTCAACAGTAGACTCCGTCGAATCAAGTCCACTAGACTGACTGTTTGTAGTGTTGTGCATGTTGGAAATTTCTGCTCTTCTGGTCAACGCCCAGTTTTCAATATCACCACCTTGAGTTATGACTTCCAAAAGATCATCAAGACATTGTAAGTAACCTTTGTGATGCATTAAAGAACCTGAGTTATGAGTTAATCTGTATAATGCGGCTACCGAACGAGCAGCATTAGCAAATTCAATTTTTTGGTTTGAAGAAGACGAATTTGATGAGATCGATGAGTTGTACAAAGAAGCAACAGACTTAGCCGCATTCTTAAATTCAGTAGTGAGCTCCTTACTGACCTCATCCACGGAGGTTTGGTTCACAGGTTTGGTTGGTGGAAGATTTGAAGAAAGATTGGAAAGATCCATGATAATATTATGAATAATGTTATGACGATCAACAAATATGACTATGATTATCGTAATAGAATAATAGAATAACAGAATAGTAGACTAATATTTGTAATGAAGGAAGTGCATAAGTTCAATATTGGTAATTCTCACAATTAAAATGTGTAAGGATATGGATTTCAAGTTCTTCTTTTTGTGGTAATCTTCGTATATTAGTTATGTCGTTCTTCGTTAACTTTGGAAATATTGAAGTTCCATAACCAACGACCAAAGATCTCTAACAATAAACGAAACAAAAGCTAGAGGAATATGGGTATAAGTGAAGAATTATGTGATTGTACACTTTTTGAGTTTCAGTTATGTGATGCAGTTTTTGGTAATTAAAATCTCTCTAAGATACACCACTATTGTACTGTTCTTCTAACTGCGGATTTGGCACTATTTGCCGGCCACTCTATAATTCAACAAGATTCTGAATGAAACTAGATATTTCAATTGGTTTCTAAATATTAATGAACCCTTCAATTTTTTCCTAACACATTGATGCGAATTTTCTTACACTGAGGTTAATTGTATGTGAGATTCCAATGCGAATAGCCCCGTGCCGCAGTACATTGTTTTGTCCCAGTATCAGAATCCATTTTTCGAATAAACTTGCTGTCGTTTTCAATAAACTGTTAAAATATTCTGTCATTGATTCAGAACAGAAGAATATCAATACAATTCATACAAGATGGTCAAGTCGACCTTGATATACAGATATGATGGTATGTACAATGGATAGACAGCACGACATTAATTTCGATTTCACAGGAATACTGAACTCAATGTGGACTAGTCAGATTGTCATCAAATATCTATACAAATTCTACGAATTTTAATACTAACAATTTAGCACTTCCATTGTGTGGATCAGTTGACGATAACAATGATCCTACGTTAATGGACCAGAAGAAAAAGTGTAAGATTCTTATCAGTCGAATGACTCCCAACTCAGAGCCACAGGCTACCATTGAGTCTGGAGACTACAACATCCATTACTTGATCGCAAACCTGATCATATACATCTGCATTAGTGAAAGATCATATCCCAGAAAGCTTGCATTCTCATACTTGCAAGAGATATCAAATGAATTCCAGAATTCGCATGGAACAGACGCTTTATTGAACTCAGCCAGACCGTTTGGATTTTCTTCGTTTGATAACTTCTTGAGCAAAACTAAAAAAATATATCAAGACCAGAGAGCACAATCAAACTTGGACAGATTAAATAACGACTTAGCTGACGTCAAAAAGGTCATGACTAAGAACATCGAGGACTTATTATATAGAGGCGACTCGTTGGACAAGATGAGTGACTTGTCGTCCAGCTTGAAGAGTGATTCGTTAAAGTACAGAAGAAGAGCACAGAGAATAAACTTGGAAGCCTTAATCAGACAGTATATTCCGATTGTTGGAGCAGGGTTGATCTTTGTGTTTTTGATATGGTACATGTTCCTCCGTCGTTAAGATCTAATACCTTTTGTAGAATAGAACTGTTTATTTAGCGACTAGAATGATGTAGCAGATTCATTATGAAGATACTGGTTCATTTTTTCGATTATTGGGAATGTAAGGGCTATAGTAGGACCAATTGTAATAAATATACCTGCCATGGTGTACTTAGCATATACAATAGTATCAAGCAGGGTTTTTGAAATATTCCATAGTGATGTCGCGCGACATCTGTAGATAACATTTATACATATTTTATATTTCGATCAATTAACATGCATACCAGTACTACTTTCCACAATTGAACAGTTCCTGTTTCAATGAGTGAATTGAGACGATCCCCATCGCAGAATGGTGAATCTTCAATTAATATAAAGTACAATGTGCTACATTCTTCTCCTTCGAAATTAGTAGTTCCATCCATATCCAAACCTTCACTACCTACAAGTGAACCTACAACAGCAGTAAATTTGGAAAACGCTGGACCATCTGAAAATTCGCTTACAGTTCAAGAAGATGATCATCATCTCCAAGTGGTTTCTACGTCAAGAAATTCAGTAGTGAGCGATGGCAGTTACTTTGATTCTGGAGGACACAATAGTGATTGTGAAGATGAAGTAGAGGATGGAAACAACGTCAATTCTTCACACATTGAAGAAGAAGACCTTCAAAATATGCTCAGCGATTTGATTCGTAGCAATCGTCTGTATGTGAATGTGCGAGGTAATTCGCTACCTTTTCGTGAACTCTCGTTTCTTGATTTGAATATGTTCCCATATACTCAGGACGCAAAGAATGAACATGAATTCTATGAGAAACATATCCAAATTCTGAAAGAAAATGACGAGTCAGCATTTCACCAAAAGTTGAAACACTTTTTTATACTTTCGACGGCAGGGAAGCCCATCTTCTCTATGAACGGCTCAGATGAACTAATTATGGGTTACATGGGAATTATTACAACGATAGTATGTACTTTCGAAGAGAGTATGAAAGAAGACTTCAGATCGATAACAGTGGGAGACAAAATGAAAATCGTAGTACTCAACAAAAGTCCACTTCTTCTCGTGGCTATTTCCCAAATAAGTTATGAACTCATGTCTTCGAAAAGTGAATCTGTTTCCACTTCTCGAAGTAAAGAGGAAGATAAGGAAAGTGACAGCGACGACATTTTGTTGATCAACCAGCTTAATACAATTTACAACTATTTGCTTGCGATACTCTCCAAACCTACCATCGAAAAAAATTTCCACAACAGAATGAATTACGACTTACGAAAAGTTCTTACACCACTAGATTTTCAAAACTTAGAGGCTCTATGTATGAAATTGACTTATGGTTTACCTATAATTAATCGAGGAGAGAGTATTTCTGATACTGAGAGCTTTGATTTCTACATAGGAGAACTTATGGATTCCTCAATTCAAAGTGTGAAAGTTACGAATACTACAAGAACGAAACTCAATACTATACTTCTTTCATGTAAAAGCTTAAAACTAAGAGATGATGATTCTGTCTTTGACGCAACTAACGATTCAGTTTCTTCGGTATTTAATAGAACAGTGAAAGAACCTGAAACGTACTTAGGTGATGATTTACTATTTTCGTTTTTGCTTGCTTCCTCAAATAGAATTCTCAGTTACATGAAACCAAAGAACCATTCGCTTTCGAATGAAGACATGAAATTGTTGTTTTCGATGATATCAGCAGCCGAGTATCAGAGTCGAAATGGCAACTTTGATGAAGATTTATGGATTCCTCTTTGCTTGCCGAACTTCAATCCCAATGGATTTTTGTATGTGTTCGTGAAAAAGTTCCCTCTTTCGAGCTCATTACAATCAAGCTCTGTTGACCAGCATTTAACCATTGCACTTGTGAGTAGTAATAAGAATTCTTTCTTCCAAATGAGAGAGTTATCAAAATTCATAATCAATAAAATTGTTAAAAGAGAGCAGTTTTTAATTACTTTGACAACGGAATTGACAGGGTCGACAAAATTATCCATACTTAACGATATCAAAGTACCAGCGATCAAACATTTTATCTTCAGACTAAAGGAACCAAAGCAGTTTATCATGAATGATATGGTACATTTTAACAACGATAGAAGCATGAGTACCTTGCTTCAACTAGTGTACTTCTATTCTATCTTACACAACAGTAGGGCTACCCAAATGAAGAGTAATTTGAAATCCACATACAATCAACAACAGGGTTCCAATTTTGTTAATCCTCTAAATACCAATAAGATAGATAATAAGAAGTTAACGTACATCAAATGGCATGGAGCCGGCTCCGTTGTTACAGGGTTTATGCTTTCGGACAGCAATTTCGAATTTTACTGTTTGAGCAACGAAGAAATCGATTCCAAAGAGCTTATATCAAGCAGTCTCAAGATAATTAGGTGGTGTGAAAAGTACAGAAAACGGTTGTTCTTGGGAAATGGTGTCGTCTTTTGAATTATGGATGAAAAACGTACTTACATATATACAGCATAGAATAAACAGATTATACTTTTTGGGTTTATTTAAGAATTGATGTTTCAGCAGCCTTAAACGATTCGTTGAGCTTGTCAGAGTACTGTTTATGCAATTTCTCGAATTGTGTCAAGAGTTTGTTTTCAGCATCTGTAGATTTGTGACCCTTGAGTTGTTTTGTAAATTTGTTTCTAACTTCAGATCTGATAGAAGACAAGGAGTTGTTCTTAATAGAGCCGTGTTTGAACTTTTCAAATATCTCCTTTAAGTGCTTCACAGATTCATTTTTGGTCTCAGTAGTCACTGGAGGCAATGGAACCTTCAAGGTAAACTTGTTGGAAGGATCCACTTGAGCATTCATATTCAAGCCCGATCCAAGAATAGTGTTAATAACATGCTTGCAATTTTCTGGGTCAAACAATGTGATAATGAAATTTCTACCCTTAACAGAAGTCTGTGCAATAGAAGTGAATGGCAATTCTCCATCATGCGTATTTACAGAAAGTTTGTCAAAAATCTTTGGATTTGTCTTACCTAACTTAGCTTCACTGGCAGCTTTATTGAATTTTTCAATAACAGATTGAAACTTCACAGTAGCATCTTCGAAGTCAATATTAGGAGCTTCTGTGTCATCCTCTTCTACTGGTTCTTCTTTACCTTTCTTGAATGTTTTAGTCTTCTTTTTGGCCAATTGGATAACTGAGGAATGAAAGTAGCGTCCTTGAAACTTCAAAGGATTGTAAGTAGAAGGAATTCTAAGATTGGAAATCTGCTTTACCAACCCTCTATTCAACAATAATGATCTGAACATAGCTTTCGTTTGTGGTTTTTACTAAATTACAGTGTTTGCTCTTGGATTTTTTTCATCCCATTATTGGATCTACAAGGAAAATGATAGTGCGACCAACAAAGAAGGATTGCAAAAAAATCTTAGGGGTACTTGGGGGGCTGCGAATTCGACAAATGAAACTAAAAATTGAATAATGGTGAACAATAATCTATGGTGTCTTTGTAGGTATTGATTGTATATAAATGCTAGCTATTTTTGATCTTCTAGTTTCTTCAATTCATTTTCAAGGTTAAAAATAATTGTTAAACATGAGTTGGCTTCTCTGCCTACTTCACCACCTTCCTTGACTAAACTATACAAATTCTTAACCACAGGCTGTTGGAAAACATCAATGAATACTTTTCTTCTTGTGTCCAAGTCTTCAGCCGTGATAGTCTCCAAATCAGAGATATGGAACTTACCGTCGTCTATCTCTTTTGAGTTGCTATTGCTGCTGTGTTGTCCTAAGATTGTATTTAAGCCATTGATTTTTGACTTGGGAAGTTCATTGGCGAATAGCTTCAAAGGTGCATACGCTTGCGAGGCCGCAGTCGGAATTAAATACTTGCATGATTGAGGATGTATTGATACAATTATGGATGGATTGATTTCAGACTCTGTAGATTCCAACAGCTGTGGAAATAAAGAAGCTTGCAAAAATGTCTTAAGGACAGCCAAATGGCCAATACGAGCCTTTTTCACAGAACCACCGATGGCTGCACTGGTAGTAATGGCCAAAGAAACTGACTTCTTGTCGTCTGTCAATGTCCACGACATCAAGGTAAAGTAAGATCTCAACGTTTTGACAAAATAAGATTTGCTCAATGATTGTGGAGCATGTTCAACAAGCACACCCAAAAACTTAGTGGAACTGTTTCTGATTTCAGGATGTAAGTGTGTCATGGCCGAATGAATAAAAAGAGCCATAGACCTGATGTGCAATTCCAAAATTCCTGGCTGTTTATTTGCAGATTCGTTGAATAGTGCTACCAATGTAGTTCTTACACTGGCTGACTGGTCGAGAATCATCGGTATTATCAGAGTGAAGATCTGCTTGTATAGAGAAGGATTTGATGGGAGATGATTGGTTATATATATGAGAACTTCCCTTCTGGTAGCAGATGCATGATGCTTGGTTAAAGATAAATGGTGTGACAAGTCGATTTCTTGTTCCAGTTCGTCGGAAACTCCAGTTTTCAGCTTTTTGGCAATAGATTGGTTTGGTAAGGAAATGGTCTTGGCTGTGAACGAAGTATCAGTATGGTTATCTGGCTTTGCGGCAGTTTTTCCCACCTTAAGCTTCGGCTTGACAAAGTCCTTCGCCTTACGAGCCTTCTTTCTATTCGTAGCCATAACTGTAAACGTAGATTGGATTCTAAATGGGAAATATACGAATATCGATAAATATGAAAAGTCAATATGCCCCAAAAAATAGTGAAGCTCTTCGCTTTCTGTTATATAAGCACTTGCTGGGTGAACTGGGATTTTTCGCAGTATTGAAAGAGGCACGCACTAAATGAAAACAAAAAGGTAAATACAGATCGAAGGTTATTTGAATTCTTCCTATAGTCACAAGAGAAAAGGTTCTTACTACTTTATGAAGATTCAGACAATTTATATTATTGTACAATAGACATAGACAATACTGAATCATTTGACTTGGATTTATTTTTATTTGATTAAGATTCTCCTAACTACGAATTTTTTCCTTTCACACGCATTCGGATTTGTTATTGCAACATTGGCAGTGTAATCGACTAGATATCATAAGTATTATCTACTATGTCGTACACAAGATATGCCGAGGGTAATGACTTCGATGGCAGCTTATTGCAGTCGCTCTCTCTAGAAGATACTGGCCATGCCACTGCCAACATCTACAACAGACACTACACAGCAGAATATGACAATGACTTGATGGAAATCGACTACGAACACACCAATGACAAATCCGACTTCAATCTTGACCATGCCAACTTTACACCGGAGCCTATAGGATCAAGCGATCCAGATATGTTCACTCCCATTAATAAGATATCTCACTTTGCATCTACTCCAGTACAATCTACACCTATAAGTGAGGATAAAAAGGGCAATGAGATGATCTCGGACAATAGAAATGATCAAGAACATAACCATGAAGATGAGAATGAAAAAGCAGATGCCAATGTAAGTGAGGCCAATTCTAGTATAGTCAGTTCGCTTCTTTCGCCTACAATATTAGGAGCGAAGCTCGCCATTAGACTACCACGACTTCTCATGGCTCCACCTTCTAGAAAAGGTAGTGTTAGTTTTTCTGATATCGACCATGAATACGATACCAGTTCTTTCAGAGACCATTCTGCTACATTACCCTTCAGTAAGTTCGGAAACTACAAGACACCTGAGCCGATTAATAGACTCAGTAACCTAAACTTCAGAAACGTGAGTTCATTCTCGCTGAATTCTGATCTCAGCACCTTCTTAGCCAGTAAGGACGATGATGATCAATCAGAGGAATACATATACGATCCACGAGATGGAAATTATCTAAGCTTCAATGATAATCGTACATTTGACAACTCGCTCAATCGTTCGTACCTCTATAGACAATCGATCAATGGCTTAGCTGATCGTTCAGCTGCTTCTTTTATAAATAGAAGTCACATAGATACTTCCACGGTACAGATCCACCACCATCACTACTACTGTGGTGGTAATGACGACACGGCTAATTGTACTATAGGGAGCCCAGAACGCACTGGTCCACGCCCTCATACATTGCAATTAAGTGCAACAGGAGAACCAAATCTTCCTTCACCATGGGAATCTAATATCTCGCCACTTGCCAGAGTGCCATATTTGTTGGCATCGTATCTACAATTGATAGTTAATTTGGTAGTTTCAGGCTATACGATCTACATTCTCTATGGAGTCATATCTACTATCAGGACAGATATCAATGCCAAGTTGAACCTACATGCTCAAAGTATCATTAATGAGATAGAGTCGTGTAGACGGCAGTACGTCGATAATTTCTGCTCACCTGACGAAATCGTCTCTGCTGCGGAAGAAGAGTGTGCTAGATTGTACAAGTGTATGAACCAGAGCCCTCACAAAGGTAGTGGTAGCGCTTCGCTGATTAGTGCTGAGACGATTGGCATGATGATCAATTCGTTGGTAGAGCCTCTTGGTTTGAAAGTTTTCCTATTTCTCTTTGGAATCGTAGCCATCTTGTTTGCTTGCAACTTTACCTTTGGCTACATTCGAGCAAAGACTTACTACGGTTGGAATTCAGAAATGATTGCAAATCCTGTACACACCGGTTCTAGTTCCACGCTGTCCGGATTGGGAAGAACCGAGGAGCAACTGATCAGTTCGGGCAAGCTGCCTATAGTAAACACATCAAAGTATAACGGCCATAGCTTGACAAATAATGATGGGCGTGTAGGCAACTTCGATAGATCTGGCCGCAGCATCTGGAAAATGCTAACCTCCTGAAGATCGTGTTGCTCATTTTCTTGATATGGGTGGGAATAGTAGTATTCAATAACGGTTTATAGGATTATACGAATTACGAACTGGATGGTTAAGTCAAAAGTAATACAATACGATAGCAAAGTATATCCAACGGTCCTCGGTTCATTGTCTTCTCTAGATATCTGTTGGGCTGTTGTGGTGCTGGTGTAGATATTCGCACAATTACAACAGCCAAAGGAGTTTAGCGATCTCAGTATGGTCTTGGCAGAGGGTTGGCGGGAGCGACGGAGGAGAGGATGAATCAGAGACTGGTTGGAAATGGGAACTATAGCA
Source organism: Scheffersomyces titani (assembly GCA_030565185.1). NCBI lineage: Eukaryota > Fungi > Ascomycota > Pichiomycetes > Serinales > Debaryomycetaceae > Scheffersomyces > Scheffersomyces titani. The sequence goes on along the minus strand of JAJMBD010000008.1, from coordinate 273,135 downwards.
TATGCACTTCGTAAGGGAATCAAAACCAGAAGAGGGGAGCATGTATATACTGTACTGAATCTAGTCCGAATTATCCAAGCAACTGGAATAATAACTACCATAATTCCGGTCGGCTTTACGAAATCTAATTCTGGCTCACGCATTTTCACATTCTCCAACAAGGAGGTCTCCATTGGGAGTCTCTCCTTTGAAGACTGGATTAAATCACTTTCGCGGTCTATGACATCACCAACCTGTTTCGGCTCCGTAATACCAGCGAGCTAAGATTGACGTGAGTTTTCGTGACAGCCTCAGCAGATTGATCGGCTAGGCTTTTGTGCCGACCGGCCATAGGCGCGACAAGTCCGGCAGAAATAATCCTTAGCCTGTGATTAAGGCACATACTCACATTGTTCACTGTATGTAGTTCTGGTATTCAGAGTAAGAACTAGAGAAAATCGATTACAGCTGGTAGAAAAAGTACAGGGGCCAAGATTTCAGAACAACTTTATTCTAGAATTTCTTGAAATTGGGGATATCGTAATCAATGGACACCATCGGTTTAAAATTTCTCAGGCAGTGGTACAAATTTATATATAATTTATATATATACCAGTCTATACGAAGATACAAACGTATCCACACTATCACACATGAATGTTCCACCTGTCTGAGGCTTGTAATCTCTGCATTAGTTATAATTTTTTGGCTCTTTTGTTGTTCTCACTCGGCACGGCTGCGTTTTGTGTAATCTCATCGTAGAAGCTACCAACATTCGCACCAAATATTGCCATACACCCTCGGCTCGTCACCATATAAATAGTGCATTTTCAGGCAATTACAATTTTTCAGAAAAACGGGCATTTCGTCGCTACTTCTTCAGAATGGGTATTTTCGGAACATCCAAGCAAGAAGAAGAACAATTGAGACAGGCTGCTGCCAATACTGGTCCGTTGTCGCAGAACAACTCCCGGAACTCGTTTTCATCAGCAACTGAATCCTCGGCCTATGAAACGGCAGACGAAGACTTTTCAGAACTGGATGCCGTGAGTAGGGAAGAAGAACCACAAAAATTTGACCATGTCGAAGCTAAAGTGGACGAAGTGGCTCCAGATGCCGACACCACTGCCAGATATGAAGACGACGATACTATCAAAGGCTCTTCGAAAGAGGAAAGCTCGTCGAAGATCGGCACTACCAAGGATATTGAATTGCACAAAGACGGATTGTCATCACACCACGATATAGAGACAGAAGAAGATGACAACAGCATTGCTGGATACATTCCGCCACAACCAACAAGTACAGGAAAAGAGAACTTGGAAGAAGAGGAAAACAGATTAAACAGACAGTATACCCTTGAAAGATTGGCTTCGCGCAAGTCGATTTTAGAAGTGGCTGAAGACGACTTCCAAGCATTTTTGTCTGAGCACCCTTCACACGTCCAGTCAGCATTACCTACTAAGGAAGAAGATCAAATAGCTGTAAATGTCAACGACTTGGACTGGGACTCGGCCACGGATCCAGCCAATCCTCATAACTGGCCCAAATGGAAGAAATGGATCATTACCATCACTGTGGCTGTAGTATGTTTATGTTGTTCATTGGGTTCTTCATTGTATGTCAGTGGTGTCTTCGAGATAGTTGCTGAATTCGAAGTATCATTGGAACTCGCAATTTCTGGATTAACATTTTATTTGCTTGGTTTGGCTTTTGGTCCTTTATTGACTGCTCCGTTGTCAGAAATCATCGGTCGTAAGATCATTTATGTCGTATCTTTACCATTGGGTATGTTGTTCATCATGGGTGTAGGTTTGTCTAAAAACATACACACAATTTTGGTGTTGAGATTCTTCTGTGGTCTCTTCACCTCTCCAGCATTGTCCGTTGCTGGTGGTACTATTTCTGACTTGTGGTCCAATAAGATCGAAGAGCTTTCGCAAGCCGTGGCCTTGTTCTGTTTGGCTCCATTTTTGGGTCCTGTTCTTGGGCCTGTCATTGGTGACTTTGCTACCCAGTCGAAGGGCTGGAAATGGTCGGCTTCATGGATCTTGTTGATGTTCTGCGGTGCTGTTTTGCCATTGGTGCTCGTCTGTCCAGAAACTTTCAAACCTCAGATCTTGAAATCCAGAGCAAAGAAGAGAGGTATCAAGCTCATCGAAAGAAAGATCACATTCAAGCTTATTCTCGCCATTCTCGCCAACGATTTGATCCGTCCGCTTGAAATGTTGGTCAAGGAACCGATTGTTCTGGTTTTGTCGATCTACATTGCCTTTGTATTTGCAGTGTTGTTCGGCTTCTTCGAAGCCTTTCCCATCATTTTCAGAGGGGTCTACCACATGGACGCAGGTGTTTCTGGATTACCTTTCATTGCTGTTGGCCTTGGTTTGATCAGTGGTGTCATCTTCTATATTATTTTGGATAAGGTATACTATTTCCCTAAGAACCCCGATGGAACCAGAGGTAAATATGATGAAAATGGGAACCCTGTTTGGGATGCTCCCGAGAAAAAGTTGCTTCTTGGTAAGATAGGTGCTGTTTGCTTGCCCATTTCCTTGTTCTGGATGGGTTGGACCGGTAGAAACGATAGCGTGCACTGGATGGCCCCAACGGCAGCAGGGTTCCCATTCGGATTTGGTATGATTTTGATTTTCTTCTCGATCGTTCTCTACTTCTCCATGTGTTTTCCTCCTATTTACGTCGCCTCAGCTGTCGCAGCAAACAACTTGTTGCGTTACTTACTTGCTTCAGTGTTCCCCTTGTTCACGACACAGATGTACCATAGATTAACAATTCCTTGGGCCAGTTCGTTGTTTGCATTCATTGCTCTTGTTATGGTGCCAGTTCCTTTCGTCTTCGAAAAGTATGGCCCTAAATTAAGAGCTCGTTCTCAATTCGGCTACGCTGCATTCTTCAAGAAGATAGCACTTGCCAAAGCTGCAGCAACTGCACAAAGTACCACAGAAACTGCTCCTGCCACCTCTACTTCAGTTGACGAGACTGCTGTTCATTCTAGAGAAAAGGATCATGTCGTTATCGACAAACTTGAAGATGGATTCGACTCCTCGGACACCGACGGTGTAGCAGTTGCTTCCGAGAATGTCGTAGAAAAGTCCGAGGAGGCCATAGCCAACAAGGTGTAATTCCAAATGCAAACCATTCAAACTTGTATACCACATTTTCTCCCTAATTGACTTCGAAGCATTGCTTCACTTGTTTTAATGTTCATCGTATTTAATAGTAATATACTTGATAGTGCATGCATAATTGATTTATGTAAGAGTTTCCTTCTGTACTCATGATGTACTAGACAATGCTCACTGCAGTAAACTAATATAGTGGCAATGAGATTGATAATTCTCTACTATTCGTCAAAATGTTTTCGGGATCGTCAACAGTTTAAATAGGTGCAAATAAATCTGCCCCACTTTTGTTTAATACTTCCGCCTGCACTTGCTTACTCGGCAGATGCAAAAGGTGAAAATCCGGACTTTTATAATTCTACTATATAAGAGATAAGAGAGACACAGTACAAAGAAAAAAGATTCTCGGCAAATGTATATTCAATCTTCATGTAGAGTAAATAGACAACGTTCCTACTTCTCCTCCTCACTCTGATCCACTTTGGATTCATTGCATAGTGTTTCCCTAGATAGCTATCTTTGTGATTCGTCACATGACTCTGATCACGAAATCTGATTGCCAAAATAATGTCAGAACAATAAATAGGACTGATAAATTGTCAATCTTATTCTTTTTCAGTTGCGAAACTATTCTTTGGAGTTTACAGTGATTAAAGGTAGCAGTACGCAGTATAAACAACGGTTGTGATTATATTAGAGGCGATAGAATTATCGACAATTATTTATTATCTTCATTATTTTTCGTTTTTCTGTCATCTTTAATTCTTTTCTACTATGAACTCACAGAATATGCTGGGACTTCCTGGTCTGAGTGGGCAACGAAACCCCAATGCACCTAATAGACCAGGTAGGGCTATTAACATCCATCCCAGCCAAGTTGCACAATTGGTGCAAGTTCTTAAGAACGAAGTGCAGTTGGGAAAGAATGCAGTTGATGAAACGGAAAAGAAGAAACACTATGACAAAGCAGAAGGTATCAGAACGCTTCTTTTAAACTACCAGGCGCAACATAAGGCAAGAGCTCAACAACAACAGAATCAACAACAACAGAATCAACAACAACAAAATCAAAGTCAACAAAGCCAAATTCAATCGGGTCAACAACAAGTTAGACAATTAACTGCTCAACAACAACAACAATTGCAGCAACAGCAGCAGCAGCAGCAGGCTCATCAACAGCAAATCCAGGCTGTCCTGTCCCAGGCTCTGGCTCTAGCTGCTGCTCAGATGCTGAATCCATTGATGCAACAGAGTAGTCAGTCGCCGATAGCAATGAGCTTATCGCAACAAAGCAGACAACCTTCAAATCAGCATACTCCAGTTTTGCAATCGCCACAGTTGAGTCAACAGCAGCAACAGCCAATGAGACAATCGCCAATGTTGCAACAGAACCCAACTCCCCAGATGCGCCAGTCTCCAATTGTTGCCCATCTGCTGCCACCCGGTTCCCAGCAGATGAGATCCGGTTCAGCGGGTTCCCAGAGCTCGCCAGCTCCTGGAGTGGGTACCCCGTCTATTCCAGCCAACATGGCTACTGTGGAACGGTTTAATTTTGTCAAACAGAAATTGACAGAAGTTCAGCACAGATTGCAATTCCTCGAACAAAGTAAGAGAGGAAACAATATTGGACCAGATGAGCTTGCTGCTATCGACAAGGAACTTCTTGAGCAGAAGACCAAATTTCTGCAATTTCAAAAACTCGGATTATTTATTAGAAATCTGTTGACCCAACAGGCACAAGCCAGAGCAAATTCACCACAAACATCAGCAGGAACACCACCACAGTTCCAACAACAACAACAACAGATGCAGAACCAGCAGTTCATTAATAAACAGAACCAGCAAGCGATGTCCTCTCCAGCTTTGCAAAAGAATCAGCTCTCTGTACAACAGCAACAGCAATTACAACAACAAATGCAGCAAAGATCACAGCAACAGACCCTTTTGCAACAGAGAGTGCAACAACAGCAGACCACAATACAACAGCAACAACAAATGCATCAACAACAACAGATGCAAAAACAACAGCAACAACAAAAGCAACTGATTCAACAACAGCAACAGATGCAACAACTCCATCGTTCACAGGCTTCTTCGCCACAGTTGCAACAGCAGCCTCAACGAGTTCCCAGTAGACAAGCAACTGCAACTCCACAACAACAACCTGCAGTTGCCAGTAGACCTGCTTCGATTTCTTCAGTTGGCCAGACTCAGAAACCTTTGGGCGGCAGACCTCCATCTACAGCCAACACTCAATCTACACCTAGTTTTAGTGGCATACCTAATGTGAATAACGCAGTGGAAGCTGCTAATTCTGGAGCTACCAATGCCTCGGCTTCTGCTGCTGCTGCTGGTAGTAGCACTGGTGCTAAATCGGTATCGCCAGCTCCAGCTACTGGAGACAAGTCGCCGCCCAAGTCGACTACTCCACAGAAACTGTCATTGCGAACTTCAGGTCCTCCACCGATCAACTTGGCTGGAATCACCAAACCTCAAGTTCCTTCGATTCCAATCTCTGCTACCATCAATGTCAAACCTCCTACTGCGGTAACTTTGAAGGCTACTGGAGACAGTAGACCTACTTTGACTGGTGGTGAAGCGAACAGTTTGAGTATCCTCTTGAATACACCTGCTATCACCAAATTGCCAACATTTGAATTGTCTTCAGGAGGTACCAATGGTAGTTTGCCTGAAACTGGGCTGAGATCCTTGACCAAACGGAAACTTTCTGAGTTGATAAGCACTATGGGTGTAGATGAAGGTGATGGTAAAACAAACATAGACGGTAATGTCGAGGAGCTCTTGTTGGATTTGGCGGATGAATTTATCAACTCTGTGACTTCCTTCTCGTGTAGACTAGCCAAGCATAGAAAGGTTGATTCCATAGATACCAAGGACGTGCAATTGCACTTGGAAAGAAACTGGAATATCAAAATTCCTGGTTATGCGATGGACGAAATTAGATCGACCAGAAAGTTACAACCTTCAACCAGCTATAACCAGAAGGTTCAAGGTGTAGAGATTTCCAGATCTGTCAACGGAGATATCAACGGATAGTTTATATATATAAACCAACAAACTTTGTAAAAATGTACTTCGAGGATGGATATGTGTGTAAATTGGTGTCAAAATTGAATACATTCTATATAGAGCACTAATGAAACACTACATTTGAATTAACTTCGAGAGCGTTGATATAAATACTATCGATTCTATAATGACGATACCACATTGCAAGTCAATTCATATTACAATTGTAATCTATGCATACATTGACTATGTCTATTTGTCTTCTGTCTTTTCCTTATGGAGCTTTCTGATCTTCTTGGCCCATGACTTTACGTCTTTTTCAATGGCGCATTCTTCTACACCTTTAAGGAACCCGTTTTTGTCGTCCAAGAGCTCGCGCGGAGATTTACGTAGACTATCGTCTTTAATCAAGGTCGAGTCAATAAATTGACACAACAAGGGATCAAACTTCTGCTTTGTGATATTGTTGATCTTTCCCGTCAATGTTGGCGGAGTTTCGTTAACTATTCGTTGAAGCAAATCCAAGATACCTTCAGGACCACCAGTTTGACCAGCTTCATCGTCTGACCAGACGGGTACGCCATTTGCTAATTCTATCAACATCAACCCCATCGACCACACATCAGACTTTACCCCATAGTTTAGCCCTTGAATTCTTTCAGGTGACATATATGTAGATGTCCCTACAAAAGTGTCTGCCATGGCCAAGGAGTTCGTCAACTCTCTGGAGACACCAAAGTCGCAGAGCTTGAATTCTCCCTTATGGGTCATGAGCACATTACTGGGCTTTATGTCTCTATGGATAATCTTGTGAGTAGTGTAAAGATACGACAAGCCACTAAGAATAGAGTACGCAAGTTTCTTAAGCACGAAGAGAGGAAACTGTTTGTGGTCACAGAGAGGGAGTATTTTGTCAAGTGAACCACAATTACAATACTCCATGCAGATTACAATGGTGTTGTTGGTGTTTAGAAAGGCGCCGTAGAACTCAATGATGTACGGAGACTGGCATTCATGCAAAATTCGCAATTCTCGTATGATCTGAGTCTGTATCACCGTTTTCAGATCGATATGAATCGTTTTCTTGGCCATGGTCTTCTGAGTTGGTACATGCAAGATTTTACAGACAGTTCCCGAATTGCCTGAGCCCAAGTTCTTGAGAGTTACCAAATCGTCGTTGTTCAAAGTGAAAGACGATGTCGTGGCTATGGGGGACGTGGTACTCTTTTGTAAGTTCTTAGAGCTATCCACTAAATTGTTGACCCTGTTATTAGGCTCCAAGGGCGACGATGCAGAAGATTTAGTAGGAGAAATGGAAGATATGACTGTTTGTCGTTTTCGGTTTAATGGAGTAACATGCTGGTTTAAAGATGCAGTCGTTAGCTCCAAGTTTGAGATCTGGTTTATGATCAAGTTCGTAGACGACTGCTGGTCGGGATCGAACTTGGTATTTGTTTGTCTGACGTCGATCTGGTCTGGCTCCTTGTAGTCAACAGTCTGACTGATGATGTAACCGGAATGCTGGGGTTGGTTGTCCTTCTGTTTCAAATTAAGTAGTGGTGCAGGTCTGACGTTGATGCGATTCTGTCTCAATGAAGAGCATTCGAACTTCAAGGAGTTGTTGTCAGTGTCTGTGAATTTTGCTTCTGGAGAAGCGTTTAACGACAACTTCTTGAAGTTCTTTCTCTTCAACGTCTTAGACTGAAGAATACCGGAGTCTGGATCGGCTATGCGAGGAGATGCTGCTAGGGGAGAACTAGTGGAGAAATGCATACTCTCCGTAGGAGTGGACGGTATAGGCGGCAACTTCTTATCCTTGGAAGAGCCTAGAGACGACAGCGAGTTGTTACTGAGGTGCATCATGACGGAAACAAGTGTTTCGTGCAAATACTGAAGATGAAGTTAAATGAGGTGAAATACAAAAATATCTGTAAACAAAAATGATGAAAAAATGATATGAAACAGGCTCAGGCGGACTGAAATGATAATCTCGACTAATTATGAGTGTATAAAAAGTAACGATTAGTATGGTTCAGACAAAGTTGTTGAAATGTCAACATAAACGTCAAATCAATTTCATCAATTTATCAAGCTTGCAAATACTTCTTTTGAGGATATGCTTCTGTGAGGTGAAATTTGATAATTCTCAGAACAAATAATCAAACTATGACGAAGGGGATGGATCACAGTAGATGCGACGCGGTATACAAACGAATGCTGGTTCCAGTGGTGAAGTGCGATGTGAAGACGGCAGTACAGAGGAATATGCAAGTTTGCCTTTAGCAAAAGATGGGGTTCAAGCGATGTTTAGGTTTCAAGTCAAGCAATCTTGTTTTCTTAGCTACCATCTATTATCGGCTGAATGTCGTGGACCGAGAGAGGATGTCGCGTGTCTCAGCGACAATGCGAAAACATTTTTCGATGTTTGGTTTTGTGGGGAATCTATTTGTTAGCTCGAAAAGATCCGAAACTGCCTCAGCAATTTTCACCATTATGTGATCTTTCTCCATAGCAGAGTTGTAACTTCAATGGAGTGTTGGATCAGTACTCTCTCATCTTCAAGTATATGGTTGCTAGATAAACTTTCTAGATAATTATTTCTGTATCTTCTGTGATTCGCACACTAGTCGTGCTACTCGATAGTACCCTTGACTAAACCTTCTCGTGCCCCATCTGAAACTGATCTACAGCCCCTGCTACAATTGCATATAAACCTGTCAGCTGCCACTGTGGACTCGCCTCATGCTGTTGTAGTTTCAGAATGCTGAAGTTTTCGAGGCACGTGAATGGCCCTGTCGATCTGGGTACAGTATCAGTTGGCGATCCTCGGCAACAAAGTCGTATGTCGTGCTATCCACTTCCATATATCGCGGCTCCCAGAAAGTGATTCTTTAGCTCTCGAACTAACTATGACACCTTAATAATATGGATTATGCTGTTGTGTTCACCGTACTACCAAATAGTCGTACGTTTGTCACTTCGGGGCTCTCTCATACTCAGCTATATACTGTCTAAGCAAGCTGCCCTACCACGGTGCCTGAATCTGACGTTCCGTTATAATTTATTGTCCGAATTTTTTGACGAAACGATGACGTAGGTGTCAATGCAGCATAATCGATCTTGACGGATGTCACAAAGAGCTCATTATTGGCCGGGAAATGTTACCGTCAGTTTCCACTACCACACAATCCTGGCATCATGCACCATATAGTTGAAACAGATGGACCTTGCATACTGCAGTGTTGTTCCCCAAAAATTATGCGTGTATGCAGGGGAATTGATTTCAGTTTCGTGGATGTCTTGTGAAACATTTGCCATTCACTAATTGCAATTGGCGATCCAAGTATGTCACAACCTAATGGTCATGAAATACTGTATCCTGGAAACATTCTAGCACGAACTTCGCTCTAAACTGTAACCGCTTGTGTTTTATCATACTGTAGAGAACTTGTACCCCTTGATTTCAGATTGGAAAATAAGCTCTTATTTTCCACCAAATATGCACATTTGTACAGTGCGTTGATCTTCAATTTACCACTTCGAGCCTACGTAGCTAATATAAATATATCTATTACCTAGATAAACCCGTGACCAGTATTAGAACGTGAAATAGCGAAAGAGATTATTAAATATGTATTAAGCAGATATTGACCCAGATGACCAATCCTGTAATTAGACACCCGGAAACTCGTAGACCGTGCCCTTAGAGGGGTCGTACTGCTTTTGCTGTGTGCCCATAACTTGCTGATGGTGGTGCTGATGCTGTTGCTGTTGTTGTTGGGCTTGTGTAAAGGCCTGATTGAAGGCCTGTTGCTGTATTGCGGCTTGATTATACTGAGCCTGGGCAAACTGTTGAACGTTAAAGTTCTGATTCATAGAAAGCTGCAGATATTGGGCTCCTGCAGACCCAGAAAGAATTGCCATAGCAGTGTGTTCATCATTGGGCATCATGGCTAATTGTTGGGGAATTACCTGTCCATTGCGTGAAATATTGTTCATTATTGAATTTGTAGGATCATGGGTATTGCCATTGGCAGTGTTCATTCTCTCGACGTTATAGTTTGGCGATAACTTCGACATTCTCTTTTTTCTGTTTCGACAGTTGACGCATACCTTATGCTTACCAATATCGGGAGGTGGTAGAGCATTTGCACAACGATTGCAATTGCCCATTTTCTCTAGATTCGTACGTCTTATCTTGTCATTTTCTCTACATCGCTGACATACTTTGTAGTTTCCAGCTTTGGTATCTTTCTTTGCTTGCTTCTTGGTATCATCACCTACTATAATAGGAGCATCAAGTGGCCCCGAACAATGTACACATTTACCCTGAGCAGCACGACTAGCTTTCCTCGTACGGAGGTTCAGTCTACACATGGAGCACAAGACATACATCTGTTCATCTGTAGGAATTTCTGATCCACAGCGGCGACATATTCCTTCCTTATCCTTTGTCTTCTTCTGCCATTTTCTAGATCTTTTTCTTTGTAGGTCTCTACAGTGTTGACAGAGTTTGAAAATTTTCGGCTGAACCAAGAGTTTTGTAGAGTCTGCGGATTGTGGTAATATTATTGGTTGATCAAACTCTTTCTTACATCTAGAACAGGAGGCCCGGAGGATTTGGTCCCCTTCTGAGCTGTGTAACTCGCTCGAACTTGAAGCTACCATAGACTCACTCTTATCTCTTACTGAAGGATCACTATTGCCATTTACTATCTGCTGTTGCATGTGCAAAGGTGGAATTGGAGAGACGAGTTTTTTGTCGGAGAACGAGGAAGAGGAGATGCCGTCTCCAGAACTGCTCATTTCGTCGAAACGAACATCTAGATGGTATTGATGTCGATTTGTGTTGTTCTGTGGTTGTTGTTGAGCCTGTTGTTGTACTACAGTTGACCCATACAGCAGCTGAAGTGGAAGCTCCGCGTGCAATTGGCTATTTGTGGAGGGCACTTCTTGAAGCTGGTAGGTGCTATGTATATCCATATTCTGAATCTGCTGGTGTTGGTGAAGTCTGGGATCATCCTGTATTATTGTTCTTCCGGCCACGATGGAATTGGGGTTGGAATTGGATAAGTCAAAGTCCAGTGCAGCTAGCTTTTGGTTAAGATCATGCTGGTGTTGTTGTAGAGAACGAGGTAGGTTAATAGACGAAGACACGATCGAATTCGGTGAAAATTGCTGGTGGTTATGTTGCTGTGGATTTTGGTGCTGGTTTTGGCTCTGGAGGTGATGCTGTATCGATAAGTTCAATTGAGGATTCAACTGCGGATTCGACCCTGAATCTAACAGTGTCTCTACACCGAGAAACTGATGTTCCATTTTAATAAATATAGAAGGCAATTAGATAGATAATAGTACAGGTTGAAAAAGTTGAATTAGGGCTCTTCTTTCGAGAAGTGTAGCTGGTGTTTCACTCTTTTGGATTACTACACTTAGATTTGAACTGTGTGAAATAAGATGAATTATAAGTGTAGGTTTCGTCCAATTGGCACTGGGCCGGACAATAAACGTTGGACGGAGACGCTTCCACTATCGGAGGATGGTTGGAGTTTGTGTTAACAAACAGTTGGTCTTTGAAGATGAAGAAATAGTACAGCTGGAAAATAACTGTTTATCTTCGCAGGTCAATAAGATTTAGTGTACTGAATTTTTTTTAAATGCGGATGTCAGAGTACCTACTAGAGCATGGTTATCACTCTTGACGTTGCAAATATTACGTTGCAAATATTCTCGGGAAATATTGTCGGTTTCACAGACGAATTGGTACTTGTTGGTCTATTGAAAATCAAGTTGGTTTTGCAAAAATGAGGATCCGTTGACAAGAAGTGCTGATTCTGGCAGTGTAGGACTGTTATGAGCGCAAGTAAGTTTTGGTGTTCTGGTCAACGCAACGATAGTAGCTGTAGTCGACAATTCAATCACACTAATATGGAGTTGTTGTGTGTTGTAAATTGGAACAGAATTGTCGAAGTATTCCACGAAGTTTGCTCGACTATTTATAAAGCAATAACTGGGACCTTTCGAGATAGGTGCAGATGCTCTGGTTATTTATATTTTTTCCACTAAACCTAAGTTGCTGCACAATGCGATTTAATAACTGAATTGTCCTATTAAATTTCTCTTGTGTAATAATTGCCAATACTCGTATAGTCCTCGCCAGTGGGTTAACTGTATAGTTTAACTTGTAGTGTTTTTACTTGAGGATACTATTCTTGACTGTTTACCCCCTCCCCCCCTCTCCCCCAGTAAAATAAATCAGTCTGTTATATTATCATTTCGGAGAAGTTTTTCTGGCCAAAAGTGAGAGGTAAGGCTTCAAAATAATCTACGCAAAATACAAGTTGCCCGATGTGTAACCTTATTTTGCTACGTAATCCTACTTTCGGAAAGCAACGATTGTGAATAGTCAATACTTGGCGACTCTTTCATTGTTTTGGATTCTTTGCGCCATCCAAAATAAAACAGTATGCTGGAAATAGATTGAAATAAGTATTCGATTAACCGATGCATTCCAGGAGCAAAAAAATATTAGTACCTAAAAAATACAATTAAGTAGCTTGAGAAGAAAACAGGCAAAAACTGATCGAACCATGAAGGAATTGAATCGTGCCAAAGTTTCCCGTCGCACTGTGGAAGCCGTTTCAGATTAATGAGCTGAAACAGAATAGATTCTTTGTGAAGAAGATAAAATTAATTGAACTTGATGAGTCAATTGGAGTCAGATCCTTATCGCACTGCAATCTCGCCGTTTGTCGGTTCCCATTGCAAGAAATACAACAAGTGAACTTGCAAAACTACTCAAAAATTATGAAATCGGTGGATTTCAACATCCTCAGCATTATGAATGTAAATCTTCAGCAGTATAATCGTAGATCCTCAGCAGTATGATTGCAAATCCTCACATGCCTCGGGTAGAATAGACTTCGTGGTATGAATCATTACTGGACGGTGTGTGGCATAAACCTTTTTATTTTCCTATGTTCCTAATGTTGCCCCCGTCATCTGGGATCTTCTCTGTGCATGGTAATTTATCCTCCCCGTTGCCCCCATCTCCCCGCCTTCAATTAAGAGAAAGTCAGCAGCTATTTCTAAAGCTAAAATCGACAAGTAAAGTTCGTAGTACTGTGTAAGGCGGAAAGCTCACTAATTTTTCCTACTTTCAATCATTGGCATGGCACCATCATATGTGCCATCGATCTCTTCCAGTAGTTAAAATCAAGAAAAGATGGGGAATCTTCGAGTACGTGCTTATAAGTATAGATTATGCGTCCTTTCTGCCTAGCAGAAGGTGTATTTTCCAGTTCTTCTAAAAATAATTTTGATCTCGCTTGCGATTGAATATAATTAACAATGTCGGCAAGATATAACGGTTGCTACCTTTGCATTCCTGCAATGCAGCCCTTGTCTTCGAAATCTGAGATTTAGCCTGCATTACAATTCTTGCACAGGTCATGTTGCAAGCGGATTAACAAGAGTAATCGCGGATCTACAAAGAGGTTTTCGTATGAGGTTTACGTACCTTGGTAAAAAAGATCTACTTTACGTTGAGAACATCCGATGAATCGTTTCAGATTGAGAAATGCTCTTTCTTGGTGAAATGTACGGTGTCATGGAGGCTATGACTCTTTCATATTTGACCTGTTCATTTCTGCTATATACATGAATTCTATTCGATAACCCATTCCTTAATCGAATTTCTTCTTCCATACCAACTGGCCAACTTCTCCAGCTCTGTAGGCACCTAAGCCGAACAACACTATACCAAATCCCTTAACTGTTTTCTGCCACCAGATTGGATTCTTTACAAAGTCGATTTTTCCAGTTTCGGGGTCTTTGAAAAGCGAGTTGGAGTTCAAGTAGACACCCCCTGCTAGGGCCACGACCGATTGTATTGCAGTACACGGAATACAGCCCTCGCCGATCTCATCCTCAGTCAATGGTCGTGATGGTGGCGGATTGAACACATTGAGAATATTCGACATTCTGGAATTGGTGTATTTTTTCGTAAAAAAATAAGCTTCTGATGACTCTATATTTTCTACGCCACCTGGTCACTCTATGTTGGCTTCGTGTCTGTGTGCTCCAATTCCGTTGTTAGCAATATATAGTTATCAAGTTGAGTTTGCCATGCTGATTCTGAAAACTGGAGAAATGAGATTGAAAATAAAATTTGTTCTTAGTTTATGCAGGAACGAGCCTTCCAGAAATCTCCAATTATGTTTCAGTTAGCCAATAATGACACTAACATCAGCAGTGGGATTACCTTAACCAGAAATTACTTTCGTGCAGCATTATAGTTAGAAAGGTAATGAGTAGTGTGGTGATAAGCTCCATGAAGGTTCGAACTGTCTTTCCGGTTACAGCGACCCGAAAATGGATTTCTAACCCATCCTTCAGAACTTATCTAGTTTGTTACAAACCAACATACAATTTCAATTGCAGCTCCAGGACCAATTCCAATAATCAAATAAGACACTATTCCAATGGTCAATATAGTTACCAGTATAATCAGCCGTACAAAGTAGGTACATCTATCTGGAGAAAGATGTTGTATGTAGGAGTTGCCTTTATAGCTCTCTCTGGATATGGCTACTATATGTTTTGGCCCAAGCATACATTTCCTAAGTCGGTTGCTGCCATACTTAGAAAAGGGCTCTGGGCAGAAAGTGAAAAGGGAGAAAACGACTACCAACTAGCATTAAAGTATTATTTAGAAGCTCTTGAGCATTGTAATGAAATTGGCTTGGACTCTCTTTCTGATGAGTATACGGGAGTTCAATTGAAGGTTGGAGAGATGTTCGAACGTATAAACATGCTTCAGGACGCAGCATTTGTATATAACGAGATTGGCACGTTGTACTTGATGGTTTTGACTGCAGCTCCAGAGTCAGATCTAGGCAGAAGAATCAATGACAGAGAGCATAGACGCCATCTCATACAGAAGGATTTGAGAATCGCGACGAAGTTGGTAGAGTTGAACAGAGATAATCCACAATTATGTCGAGCCATTTTGATTACCCACTTAATTATAGCTCAAGACGAAGTCAGAAAGCAGTCTCCGTCGTCGGCTAGCCAATTGGCCAAGTTGACGCTGCCAGATGAGTTGCACACCAAAGGCGACTATAAGGCTACAGTACGTGACGACTCAATTGTAATTAGGAATGGGGATGTGATCACCAGCATCAAAAAGAGCCCTGAGCTATGGGAGCCATTTGCAGAGGAGTACTTCAATGCCATGAACTTGTTGGGAGCTTTCTGTATTTCACTTGGAGACTTAACCATGGCGTCCAAGGTAAATATTTCTATGACTGAGTCCATGTTATTAGCTGATGTAGAACCACACAAGATTCTTCTTTCCCAGTGTAATCTAGGTTCTTTGCTTTACTTGCAAGCTGAGGAATTTGAATCCCAGGAAATAGCATGGAAAAGAAAGTTTTCTGAACAATCAGGAATTGAATATGACAAGATCAAGAGTGAAGAATTGTTGAAGAAACTTTCCAACACAGAACAGATTCAGAAAGATTTGGAAAAGGCAATTTCAGCAGCTGATAAAGTGAAGTATGAGGAATCAGTTGCTTCAAAAGACAAATGCCTTCAATTATCGATCAAATCCTACGAATCGGTGATTGAATTTGCTAAAGGATTGCCTCAAGAAATCATTAAAAGCAATAATGCCGTCAGTGAAGGTGTTGCCTTAGCCACTTATGGATTAGGCGTTGTATACCTTCATCTTTCGCAGTACGATAAAGCTGAGAGATTGTTAAGAGAGTCAAGGGTCAGATCGAAGAATTGTGGCTATGATGAATTGATCATGCAAATTGAACGTGAATTGGGTAAATTATTCAAAGAAAAGAAGAATTTGAAGATTGCTGATCCAAAGAATCCATCGCCTACTGATGAAGACATTGAGATTGATATCCTCTTGAAGAAATCTTAAAACTAGATAGCGTGTTTATTTGAGTCTAACGGACATTTATATTTATTGGAAAGGGATTAAAACATGCATTGCGTATGAACATATTCATGAACTGTAAGAAAGCATAAATCAAACTAAAAATTATATAGTCCCATTCATTTCTGCAGTTCTAAAATTTTATGGTCTGCGGAGAAGGCCAGCCTCTTCGTCAGTATTCTTTTCCTCTCTTACACCGAAGAACAACTTGTGAATTTTGCTTCCAATTGTGTTTTCCATCTCGTTCAACTTGTATTTAAAGATCACATCAAACGTAGGTGGCTCTATTTCTTGAGGGATATTGCTGGAGATGCTGGGGATTATGGCATCAATAGAATGGACAGAGGCATCCGACTTTATTGGTTTCAATGGTTGTATTGGCGAAAGAGAAGCGGCCCCTGTGATTAAGCCATCGTAGTCAGGTCTCATACTTGAAGGATTTCTAGCCAAGGAAGCAGCAGTTTGATGCAAACTGTCGGGGTAGTTTTCTGTAGAAATAACACTAGTTCTTCTGGCAGTATTGCTAGATTCGGTGGCACCATAGCCCGTAGATGGAGTAGAATGATACGAGAAAATCGACGAATTATCGTCGAACACAGAACCCATATCTTCCAATGCTAAACCTTTCGTCTCTGGAAATAAAAAGCCAACAGCAAAGAACGATAATGCGCACGAAGTTGCTGGAATCAAATAGGTTCTCCAAGTAATTGTATCTAACAAAATAGGTGTCATCTCTCCAACAATAAAGTTGAATAGCCAATTGGTAGCAGTAGACATTGCAGCACCTTTTGATCTCACTGAGTTAGGGAACACCTCGCTCATGAGCCATGGAATCGGACCCCAACTGTATCCAAATGCAGCATTGAATACAATAACACTTCCCACTACAATCCCTGGGGTGTATGTGTTATTTAAGAACAAAGAGTACGCAATGGTCAAGAGCGGGACACCCATAAGTACAGATCCAGATAGTAACAATGGCTTTCTGCCCCAGGTATCAACTAAATACCATGGAGGAATGGTACTAAAGATGTAGATAATGGAGTTGATACCAGTCATCAAAATAGCTTGTCTGCCAACCCAGCCAGCAGATTCGAAGATCATAGGAGCATAATAGGAGACCATATTGATACCATTCATCTGAGCAAACATCTGCGAAAAGCAGGCTACAGAAAGTCTCTTAGAATACTTCGTGAACAAGTACTGGTACGATCTTTCTCCGCCTTCAACTCTGGATATCAAGACACTTTCCTTGATGTTTCGGTACTCTGCAATAGCGTCGTCGTCTTCTACATCACCATCCGCGTACAAATCAGAAATCACAATCATACCTTCGATGTCATGGTTGTGGTCCAAGAGCCATCTAGGAGTTTCAACAATAAGGAATGAACCAATAAACAACATAGAGCCAATAACAACCTGGACATACAAGGGACTCCTCCAGCTGAAATCATTATCCAAAAATGAGAACCCATAGTCTACCCAAATACTGCTTGCGTATCCAATGATATTTCCAGTGAACTCCAAACAGGCATAGAAGCCTCTATCATCTGGAGGACTGATTTCTGACTGGTAGCATGGGATAATTGTAGTCAAAAAACCAATGGCTATACCAGCTATCAATCTGCCTGCTGATAGATTGATGATATTGACCGAAGTAGCCTGAACAAGACCTCCCACGACAAAAATAAAGGAGCCGTAGCGAATGGTCCTTCTTCTCCCAACAATGTCTCCTACTCTTCCAGCAATGAACGAAGAGAAAAGAGCTCCAATCTCCAAGATTGCAATCATGGTACCCACTTCAACAGGGGTGGGGTTGTGGTAGTAATCTTTGAAGTAGTCGTTAGTCAATAGCGAAGACATAAGACCCTGCTCAAACCCAAAGATAAAAACTCCTAGCGACACGAAAATAGACGTGAATACAAGGAGAGGCTTGCCCACGAAGTAGCTCTCCTTGATTCGGATGTTATGATGGGCGTTTTGGTGAACGTCCATGGTGAAAATGAATGTTAACGAATGTGTAGAAGTTCTCAATGAATTCTAAAGAAGTTCTAATAAAGTGCTCTGCAGTATAGAATTGAAATATTAGTACACGGATGTGTTTCTTAGTTGCCAGTCTGTGAAAGTCGAATGCTGGACATAGATAATGTATTCTACACTATGATTGAACCTGTACTAAATTAAGCTCAATTGCAAACTTCTGAATCTATAGGTGCTACTAGTGCTCGATCCAGAGTAAGAAGATCGTCGCTTGATATTGTTCTTATCGTCCATACTACATTTCAGAATTGGCGTTTGTGGCACGTGACCTGCAACCAATAATTGTTTGTTTGTGACGTCATCGTAGACTGACGCTGGTGCACTTCAAGGTAGAGAACAAAGAAGATAGACTTGGATCTGTGGTATACTTGGAAAGTGTCATAGAAGTAGAAATGTGCGATATAAAACTGAGATACTCTAGTTTATTGTTTTCGTGATCTTAAAGTTCTACATTTTCCGCGAAAATATTGACTAATTGGCTGAAAATTAATACGAGGAAGTAAACACATTTCCAATTTTTCAGGATCCACTTTAAGTGATTCTAAACTCTGCGACAAGTATCAGCGATACAGAACAGCTGTTCCAACCATCTGAAGTGAACTCAGGCTTCTGAAAGTGAAGTCAGACATCACTCTGAACGCCCCTCCGCATATTTCACATTCCATTGTGTAATAGGCGGGTCTCCTGCCTATTCAGTGTGTGCTGTGCGGCATCCTGCCTAATCGGGAGCTTCAACAACTCCAAGAGGGGCAGAGCAAGAACGACGGGCATTCCTCCAAGAAGTAACCAGTGTGGTGTAATTCTCCCGGAGATTGTGTGTCCGTTGTTTGTCCATCCATTCTCGTTCAAAAGAGCAGTGGTTGATGAGATTCGGTTTCGCACCAAACAGCTCATCGCATCTCATCGCAAACCTCCAGACACCCCATATCGTGGTCGATGTAATTCTCAAAAAACTCCGAGAAACGTTTATGTTCTCCGATGCTTATGTTGCGTCCCAAAACAAATTTTTCCACGTTGCACAGAAACGTTCCCCCTCCTCTTGCCTTGGACACACTGGAGGTGGTACACAGAGAGAGATCCATCGATAAAAAATTATTATTATTGCTACGGCCTTCGTTAATCCAAGAACATATAAATACTGGGTGGGCCCTGGATTTCTGTTTCGCAGTAGATTTAATATGTCGCTTTCCAGTACTCTCGCAAACACAGACCCATCTCCTCGTCCAAAGAGAAGAAAGTTGGACCAACCTATACCGATATATCCAGCAAAAACTACTCAAATGTCCGCCAACAGCTTCACTAACCAACACGGCACCATCGTCAACAATATCACCGGTACCATCACGCCGAACAACTACGCTGGTGTCACCGATGACGTTGACATGCTCACCGAGGAAAGCTTCTCCAAGAAGCACAGTTCTGGCGAATGTCCTTGTGGATATCTCCATGGACCGGGCCAGGGCCACGACCACGACCTTGCAGCAGTAGGCTTCTTAGCTGAACCTTTGTTGCGTGGTCCAGAATAAATACGAGCAGCAGTGCTAAAAAAAGTGTTCTAAGTGAACGAGAATTAGAGGTTCCAGGGAATCGAGGTGTATACTAGCTTAATTAATATATGGGATTTTAGGTTATTATCAACTCTAGTGTAGGGAGAAAAATTACTATGTGAGCAATTACATACATTCTTTGGTAGCGAACAGATACTGGATATAAAAATGTGTCTTTTGAGGTTCGATCTCGAACTAAGTCTTGTCGATTTCAATTTCCAGGTGAGATCGAGAAATAGATCGTCAGCACAAGCAGACCTTTTGTGCTTATTCTTTCGCTAAAGTCCTTCTCGAGGTGTAGTCTCTCGTTATCCCTACTCTTTATCTGGTGGTAAGAGAACTATCTCCTACGAGTAAGAAAGCACAGAATATGAGTTTGTTCCAGTTCACACTTTCTTTTCTGATTAACATTGCACCATACTCTTTGATCTGTTTGGACTTTTTACTTCATTTTGCTCCGTTATTCCACCTCTTTCTCAAGTTCATATTTTCTCACCAGCATTTCGCAACTAATTATTCCCAAATGGGAAAGACACTTTAATTGTACGCGTCTGCACCGTGCAGGACACCCATAGCAGATTTTCCACGGTTCGTGATTCCTCCTTCCTTAATTTATTTACTGCTCTGTTTACCAATTGCGATTCTTGTTTCTAATCCTAGTATTCTCATCAGTTCTATTCTAATTCTATATTTTGGAACTAACAGCCAAACACAACATGTCGAGTCCTCCCTCCACTACCCGAGGCTCCAGAAAGAGACAGGCTGAAGACGAAGACGAGCGGTCTTCTATCCATCAGCCCTCATCGCCCTTGGGTTCCAGTCCACAGTTGCCACCTTCGTCGCCTGCTATACCCTTCGACATGGCGGCTGAAGAAGAAGACGAAATCCACAACGACGTTGCCGACTTGAACCCTTCCGACGAAGAAGAAGGAGAGGACTTAATGGAAGGCATGGAACGAGACTACCGTTCCCGAGCAGACCAGGACCACTATAACATGTCTGATATGGATGACAACGAGTACGAGGCCATGGACGCCGCAACCAGAAGACGGATAGACGAACAGATGAATCGTCGTGATCAGCTTTTGAACAATACCCATTCCCGTCAGCAGGCTTTTCTAGAAGACGACGAAGACAATGAAATGGACCAGGAGTTGGATATGCTCGGTTTGCCAATCCAGAGACGAAGAAGGAGACACTACGATGATGACGCCGACGAAATGCTTGACGATGTCGAAATCGACCCTTTCAATGAAGAGTTATCTCTCGAGAGTTTGACAGATATCAAGGCGCCTAGTATCACTGAATGGATTCTTCAGCCAGCTGTGTCACGTTCAATTGCCCGTGAGTGCAAGTCGTTTTTGCTTGAATACACCGATGATAAAGGTAGGTCGGTCTACGGTGCCAGGATCAGAACTTTAGGTGAAGTCAATGCCGAATCGTTGGATGTCACATATGACCACTTGGCTGATTCTAAGGCTATTTTAGCACTCTTCTTGGCTACCTCGCCGTTAGAAATGCTAAAGATCTTCGATATCGTCGCCATGGAAGCCACCGAATTGCATTACCCTAACTATTCGCAGATCCACCTGGAGATCCATGTTCGTATAGTAGGATTTCCTAAACACTCAAACTTGCGTGATTTGCGTGAAAATGACTTGAATAAGTTGATTAAAGTCGGTGGTGTAGTCACCAGAAGAACAGGAGTGTTCCCCCAGTTGAAGTACGTGAAATTCGATTGTCTCAAGTGTGGAGTTGTGCTTGGTCCCTTTATACAAGATTCCAACACCGAAGTTAAGATCTCATTCTGCACCAACTGTCAGTCTAAAGGTCCATTCAGAATGAACTCCGAAAAGACATTGTACAGAAATTATCAGAGAATCACACTTCAAGAAGCTCCAGGCACTGTTCCGGCCGGTAGATTACCAAGACACCGTGAAGTTATCTTATTGAGTGACTTGGTGGATGTTGCCAAGCCAGGTGAAGAAATTGAAGTCACAGGTATCTACAAGAATAACTACGATGGAAATTTGAATGCAAAAAACGGCTTCCCTGTGTTTGCTACTATAATCGAAGCCAACTCTATCCGTCGAAAGGAAAGTAGCTTCAGCGAAAACTCTTTGAACTCGTGGACCGAAGAAGAAGAACTGCAATTCAGAAGATTGTCTCAAGAAAAGGGAATAATCGATAAGATCATAGCTTCTATGGCTCCCTCTATATACGGCCACAAGGATATAAAGACTGCTATAGCCTGCTCTTTGTTTGGTGGTGTTCCCAAGGATGTCAATGGTAAGCATTCTATCAGAGGTGACATCAACGTATTATTACTAGGTGATCCTGGTACAGCCAAGTCTCAGATCTTGAAGTATGCTGAAAAGACAGCTAACCGTGCTGTGTTTGCCACTGGTCAAGGTGCTTCTGCAGTTGGTTTGACTGCCTCTGTGAGAAAGGATCCTATTACTAGAGAATGGACTTTGGAAGGTGGTGCACTTGTTCTTGCTGATAAGGGTACTTGCTTAATTGATGAGTTCGATAAGATGAACGACCAAGATCGTACCTCTATTCACGAAGCCATGGAACAACAATCTATTTCAGTTTCCAAGGCTGGTATTGTCACTACCTTACAAGCTCGTTGTGCCATTATTGCTGCTGCCAATCCTAACGGTGGGAAATACAATTCCACCTTGCCATTGTCGCAAAATGTTGACTTGACCGAGCCTATCTTATCGAGATTTGATATCTTGTGTGTAGTGAGAGATTTAGTCAACCCAGAGCTGGATGAAAGACTTGCTCTTTTCGTCATTGATTCGCACATGAGATCACACCCTACTAATACAGAAGATATAGAAGACGACGATGCTAAAACAGGCGATATTGAAGGCGATGGACTGAGAAAAACGAGAAAGGAAAAGATATCGCAGCTTAACAAGCAGAAAGAAAGTGAAATCTCTCCTATTTCGCAAGAATTGCTTATGAAATACATCAATTACGCTCGTGTAAAAGTGCAACCAAAGTTGCACCAGATGGATATGGACAAGGTTGCTAGAGTGTATGCTGAGTTGAGAAAGGAGTCTATTTCTACGGGGTCTTTCCCTATTACGGTACGTCACTTGGAAAGTATCTTGAGAATCGCCGAAGCCTTTGCCAAGATGAGATTGAGTGACTTTGTCAGTCAAAGTGATTTGAACCGTTCCATCAAAGTCAGCATTGACAGTTTTGTGGGAGCCCAGAAGGTTACGGTCCGCAAGCAGTTGCAATCCAAGTTCCAGAAATTTACCTTGCCTACTAGAAGAAGGTAACTTTGGGATTGTTTCTTGTATGTATTATTTAGAGAATTGATTTTAATTGGATGTACTTTAGCCAGAAAAAGTAGCCAATGTAAAACTTGTATTGCCACAAGGTGTAAACGATCATAACCGGCTCTTATGTGGGGTTGTCTTCCATACAAAGTGTTCCTGAACTACCATTAATCGGAAATTTCGCAGCCACAATCAAGCAGATTTAGAACTGGAGCTCTCAAAAATAGTGAGAGCGTAAAGATTCTAACAATGGGTGTGTGGTCATTTACGAATGTGGCTGAAAAGAATAAAACGTAGACAATTGTGAACGTTCGTTAACGGCAACTAACAAACTTGACGAAAGAGATGGAAGATTAGGAACTGCCAGAAATATCACTACAATCAGATTGTACGTTCACTCGAAGTGCGCCTGCATATAATATCGGTCGCATCCATCAAAGCTATCCTAACGCGCTTTATAAAGACGAAGACTATTGTTTCTTCAGTCTCATAGTTTCCGGACAAAGCGGAAATGTTGAATCTAGACAGGTAAGTATCGATTCTAACTGACAGATATCTTGCTTAAGTTATAAAATGAAGCAGAAAAAGTGCAATCTGTGTCAACAAGCGTGCCATTTTGAGTTCGATTACTAACTATTTTTCAGTACCATAGAGAACATCAAGCTATGCAAACACATACCCGAGGCCGATGTGGGGGAGTTGTGCACCAAGGTAATCGAGTTACTCATTGAAGAAGCCAATATACAACAGGTTGATACACCAGTGACCATCTGTGGCGATATCCATGGCCAGCTCCATGATTTGATAACTCTATTCAAGACTGGAGGAGAGTGTCCAGGAACGCAGTACTTATTTTTAGGAGACTTTGTAGACCGAGGCTTCTATTCGCTAGAGAGCTTTTTGTTGTTGATGGCACTTAAAGTGCGGTATCCGGACCGTATCACACTCATTCGAGGTAACCATGAATCTAGACAGATAACTACCGTATATGGATTCTACGATGAATGTGTGCGAAAGTACGGCTCCGTCAACGTTTGGCGCTATTGCTGCGAAGTATTTGACTACTTGTCACTAGGAGCCATTGTAGGAGGCAAAGGTGGTGTATTCTGCATTCATGGTGGTTTAAGTCCAGACATCGATACTGTCGACCAGATCCGTATACTTGATCGTAAGCAGGAAGTGCCGCATGAAGGTGGTATGTGCGACTTGCTTTGGTCAGATCCTGAAGACGTGCCTGGATGGGCTATCAGCCCGCGAGGTGCAGGGTTCTTATTTGGCGAGAATGAGGTCAAGACTTTCTTACATACCAACAATATCTCGTTGATTGCACGAGCGCATCAGTTGGTGATGGAAGGGTACAAGGAAATGTTCAACCAGGGCTTGGTCACTGTGTGGTCGGCTCCTAACTACTGCTATCGGTGTGGGAACATCGCTTCTGTGCTTACTATCGACGATAACCTCAATCGCGAGTACAAGGTGTTTGAAGCAGCGACGCAGGACGTCAGCAATATTCCATCCAAGAAGCCTGCCATAGACTATTTCATATGATGATTGTAGTATAGATCGTAGTAGAATAATGTTAATTATCACCATAGTCTCGTAGAGTCTAGATTCATGACTGAGGGGATTGTACACATATGTTGGTAACGGATAATGTTTAGATTCGGTTTAGTGTGGGACTAGCTCGTTATCAGCCGTAGTGGGAGCGATTTTGTAGTTACTCTTTTTTGCCTACGAATTGCCTAGTTGAGCTATTCCAGTTATTGTGGAATTGGCTGAAAGAATGCTGCATACACACCCTCCCTCCGTAAGAAGCAGATTAAAAAGCGCGATCCCGATTGCAGGGGTTTGTATTTTTTTGAACATATTCACGTGATAGCTACAATGGATAGTTTCATTAATCTTTTGCAATCTTAAACGGATGTGTGTAGGAATCGTTTGTCTAAGCGACTGGGAGATGAGGTGAAGTTAGTCCAGTGTGGAATCCCACAGGACCGCGGTGCCTGGAATTTTTCGTCTGCGTGTATCTGTTGTCGACATCCACAGCAACCAGCGCAGGAGTCGGTCGGCGCAACGACTGTCCAACTGCATTGCACTTTTTCACTGCGTGACTGGCAGCTGTTGACGAGGAACTGCTGCTATTCTTAGGTCGTGAGTGTAAACAGAGGCTTTTCCGCGACAAGCAGTGTGAAACTCCTTGATACAATTACAAATCCATCAGCAAATTTCTCATGTACAGTGCTGCGTGGGAAAAAGATGTTCCGGCGGTTAGTTACAGGAGTCGAATATTTCAAGTCGGCGCGAGTGAGACAATAATATGACAATTGCTTGTGCTTCACAATTCACAGGTGGGCTCACTACGGGTGGTATGGGCCTCTCCAGTCGTGGTATTGTTGTCGAAGGCTTGTGGCTTATTCACGGCAGTGCGAAATAATTAGCGAACCATCTTCCTATTCCACTTTAGTTTCCACAGTATGTTGGTGGAATTCAAGAAGCACTCATTTTGCGTAACGAACGTATCCAGATGGACGCATCTACGTGCCTGTGGATAGGCAGAGAAGGATTTCTGATGCTGTATATTAATATTTTCGCTAAGATTCCATTTCTGGTTTATTGTGAAACGGAATCCAATTTCGCAAGTTGCAGTCCTAGCTGTTTTCATGCCAAGGGAGTCTTACTTGTTGAACATGCTCACTTTCTTGTCTTTTTCTTGATGTGTAGAAGAGGCTTTGGTGGCTGTGGGCTCAGGTGGTATCCATGGTATCCATCGCATGATTTCATAATAAGGTTGAAGGCTTTGGCCAGAAATTGTGTATCTGTTCCTCAGGCTCTGATCTATGACGACATAGGCTATTCTCCCCGAAAATCGAATTCCGAGGCTATTTTAGTAGCCTTGCCTTGTCTTGCATTGTAACAAGTCGTATCACCACTAGCTAGCCATTGTCTGGGCAACTAGACTCAAGTCCCTTATTTATTTGTATATATATAGTTGGAATCTGCCTTGTGCTTTATATTCAGTGGATTGCTTTCTAGCACTCATATATATCGGGCTATTGTGCCTCTTCTAATTCATTTGGCGTCCAGTGTCTTTTTCTTCGTATTTTCCGTTTGGCTCATTCTCGTTTCACTTCAACATAGCAGGCACACCAGCATTATTATAGACCGAGGAGTTTCCCAAAAACTTAAGCCTTTTGTCTATATCGAAACGATCTTTAATTTTCGAAAATCCAGTCTACAGCCAAGTTTCGATAATCTTCATATTTGATACTCCTTTACCATTTTTCATTACCTCGTTATTTATAATGTTCTGGAAAAGACTGTTCTTTTACATCTTGTTTTTAGCATCGATTGCGTTGGCAGCTGACGACACTACCACGGCCACAGCTATCACTACAACACTGCACACTTTGGTATGGGTGACTGGCACTAATTCTCTTGGTTTGCTCGTTACTACTCAATCTGCTTACTCCCAGTCGTTTGCTCTGGTGTATCTCACTGGCGTAGCTCCAAAGTCCGGAAGTATTGGCTTGGGTTCGCTCGATGCTACAGGTGTGGGAAAAATTAGAAGTTACGAAACCCTTACGGTTAGCGCAGCTGCATCGCCATCTTCAAAGTTATGGATTCCTGGTGTAGAAGTCTCCTACGGACTGATTAGAATCATTGTATTGGCTACATTTTCAATCGTCACATTCTTGATGTTCTTATAGCAGAGTTCAAGAACAGGAAATCGGTCTACGGAGACCTTCCACTTAATTGCATCTTCCGCCACTATCATATTTATTACGATTGTAATTTTCATATAGAAATACATTCTAGGTCATCAGAAATAGAAATACTGATTTTCTGTAATCATTACGATGTTGATAATCTACATAATTGGGAGCTCAAATATCTGATCGGGTTTCTGCTTCAGCTTAGCAACTCTGAGCAGTGAGCTTATTTGTAGGCAGCAAAGAATCTCCATGAACGATGTTGGACCCCCAGTATCAGTCTGATGTGAAGTAGAACCCCTTGACCATGCATTCAGAAGTGGACTCTGAAAATGAATTCCTTGTGAAA
Source organism: Scheffersomyces titani (assembly GCA_030565185.1). NCBI lineage: Eukaryota > Fungi > Ascomycota > Pichiomycetes > Serinales > Debaryomycetaceae > Scheffersomyces > Scheffersomyces titani. The sequence goes on along the minus strand of JAJMBD010000008.1, from coordinate 246,086 downwards.
TGCCTGGATCGGTGCGCTACCACTCCATCTCCGACTATCCTGGAACTACTTGATCTTAATTTCCGGATAATAAGGGTTGCACAATCTGTTTTTTGCGCCCAAAAAAAGAAACGTCGAGCAAAAAAATATTTGCAAAACAGTTATCGTAGCCGTAAGGGTCTGTAACCCAAACCGATCAAGAAGAGTCGAGATATTGTGTATTGGATGGTGGTATGCTTTATATTATGGACATTGATTGCTCTATTTGATTTTGGCACCAAATAAATTGCAAATTGGTCGTATCCCGCTGTGAGTGATTGCCCTCTATGTCGGAAACTTGAAATTTTGCAAAGTTATTTACTATTTTGAGAAAAGTATGACAAAATGCGGTAATTGACACAAATTTTCTGACACAGCAATATATGATAAGAACCTGCAACTTGATTCTACAATGAAGAAACCAATCACACCCATCTGTGTTATACTACAATTTGTACGAAAGAAAATAATGGTATGGCTCTATTAATAAATATGTCACTTTGACAAGTAAAATACTCCTTTCATCATAAAATTGTACCTTTGAAGTTCACGTGAAAAAAATCACGCGAATATGCACAACACTTATTGTGGCTGGGAATATTAACTTGCTAAGTATGTAAATATGGGGATGTTTGTAGTGGACCATGAGTCCAGTTCATTCTTAGGAAGCAAGAAAATAGCATACGCTGGAGCAAAATATGTCGTCAGCCATCAGAGGGTATGACTCAGTCGCTGATGCCTCTGCTTCTGGAAAGCGGCGGCCCGGAAATTCACGAACTAATAGCAATAGCGTGAATATGGGAAGTAGTTCTCAGGAAATCGACGACGAGATTTCAATCAAAGAAGACGGCTTCGCTCACGTGTCGTTCTGGGACAAGATCAACATCCTCAAATTCACCTCCATCACGTTAGAGAACAAGGGTTCCGTAGCTCGAGACCATATGGCTAACGAAAGAACGTTTCTCGCCTGGTTGCGAACATCGCTTTCATTCATAACTATTGGAATTGGTGTGACTCAGTTGTTTAGATTAGAACACAAGTCGTCTTCAGTAAAGATTAACTCGACTTTATTGTCCCTTACTCATCCAGATGAAGATGGTGAGCCTATAGCTAAATATGGAAAGCCATTGGGTTCCATATTTATTGTATTGGGAATAGTGACATTGGTCTTTGGCTTGCTTCGGTTCTTCAAGGTTCAGACGATGTTGACAAAGAACTACTACCCTGCCACACGGCTCCTGCTATTGAGCTTGATCTTAGTCGTTCTAGTGGTGATCTTGGTTACGTTCTTGATGGTGATACAAGCTTCGATATGAGAGCTAACAAGTAGATACGATAGCAATGAATTAAATCATGATAATACAATGGATACAAAGAATTGAAATACCAATTCACAGTAGTACGAATAATCAGTTTGGAACTTTGAGTTCAAAGCATTGATATTTAAAAAGTCTGAATTGGTGAAAGATCCCATATACTGGTTAGCACCCATAAGTAAGAGAGGGCTCAACCCTGACACTTCATTTTCACACGTGACAAAAATTTATCACCTTCACTTTGCGTGAAAAAATGGTTAACCGGCAAAGTTGTCATCTCAACATGCAATCTTTTCGCAGTCATTTTGCATTTTGGTTGCTAACCTGTATCTCAATAGTTAAGCTCCTTCCGCACCCAACAGGGGGGCAACATCCAACTACTAAAAAAAATTTTCTCTTTCTTTCTTAGTATACTGGTTTTATATCCTTATCATTTATACACATAAAATAGCAAAATGGTATGTGATAGATCAAATTCATTGTTAGGAAAGGATAGAAAGTGCCAGGAATCGTAATACCACAACGTGAACGTGAAATAACGAGAGAAATCGAATAATCTAATGTTCAACAAGTTAGGGAAATAGTCATCAGACCTCAAGAGCAAGTTGATTGAATGGACACAGGAAGTAAATCAGTAAATCATGGGCTTCATGCGAGAATATATAATCTCAGTATTCAAATTGATAAATCATTTAGGATTCTATTAAGTAAGAATTTCCAATCCGACATCAAGTTGCTCCATAAAATTCTTCTTATTCAGCAGCGACAAATTTTGTCACGAGTACATTCCAAGCAAGCTAAGAAATTATGGACACTGCAATAAAACAAGGCAGCTCATTTGCAAATACGATATCGAAGCACAATCAATATTTTCCAATAGACAATAGTTGTTCAATATACTAACGCAATTATAGGGTAAAGTTCACGGTTCCTTAGCTCGTGCTGGTAAGGTTAAGTCTCAAACTCCAAAGGTTGACAAGCAAGAAAAGCCAAAGCAACCAAAGGGTAGAGCTTACAAGAGATTGTTGTACACCAGAAGATTCATCAACGTTACCTTGACCAACGGTAAGAGAAAGATGAACCCATCTCCAGCTTCTCAATAAATATAATGTTCCATCTATACACAAATAAGCATTAATTGAGGAAGGACAGATTTGGGAAAATGTATTTTAATCTGAAAATTTAACGACATATGAGATGCCTTGTAATCTCGTGTTACATTAGTTAATACTACGTACTCTTTATTTTCCTTTGGTATAATAAATTTCTTTACAGTAAAGTGCATTGTAGATTTTGTAGTTATTGTAAGAAGTATGATTTCTATTTCCTATAGGTTAATGTTATTACTTTTCAGGAACTACTTAGATCATCATAGTTCTAATTTTCTTTATTATGTGATGCAATATTTTGCTAAAGTGACAATGTAGATAATTTCCATTATTTCCATTGTGGGTTCAACCAGTAAGAGTATACTCTTGATCTGATCTCAGCTGTCTCTTCATCTTCTTCAAACATGGGCTTCCAGTTGACCAACTCTATTCTTTCTGACTTGAAGTCGTAATTCTCACAAGTTTCAAAGAACTGTAAGTCGTCTTGCAATAGATGTGCTCTATGAGGCGAAAACACAACCAAACATTTTCCATCTTGCTTCAAACTCTTTCTACATGTTTCCAACAATTTGAGATGCTCGGAATGGTTGAAAACCAAGTCCGATAAGATGATGAGATCGAACTTGTCCTGTTCTGCGATTTCCTTTGAAGTAACTGCCTCTTCACCGTAAATCAAAGGAGCAATATCATTTCCCCAAATGTAACCCTTTACGTCATAACATTCCTTTGAGAATGCACCTGTATTCTCTAAGGTATCAAAATTGTACTGAATATGCGAAATTAAGTCGACTTCTGGATAATCAGTTGACACTACCTTCTTAACACCATTAAGGGCACAAATGATCCCAGGCAAACCAGAGGCGGCTCCCAATTCCAAGATCTTCTTGTTTTTGACGTACTCGAGAGCATGTTTATCCAAGAAGTCGGCTGTATAGGCTCCGGCATTCCACAACAAGTGACCCCAAAGTGGAGACTTTCCAACCAACTTCAAATCGACCTTTTGAGGAGTGACATCGGCAAGCTTACGTTCGTAATATGCAAAATGTGATTCTGGAGGTGGAGCAAGGAATCCTTCGGGTTCCTCGAACAAGCCACCTTCCAAACTAAGTTCGTCGTCAGACATTATGTTAATTATTGAATAAAGTTGGTAGGATTTTGCAATTTGAGCTCTTTGAATTCAAGCTATTTTTCAATTTTTTTTCTCATCACGGGAGATATTATAGCCTATCTTGGGTGAAATGTATCAGAGTAGCAACATTTCAGTACAGATCAAAAAATTATAACCAGTGGAGGCTCAAGCTGGGAAGAGTAGTTCGGCTCATAATTTAGACACTTCAACCTTGGGTTCTCTTGTTGTCTTATCATTGAGTAGTACTTTTGCAATAGATGTCACTTGCAGCTCGCACTAAATTTACAATTAGATTAATTGTAACTTATCACTAATGTACTAGTCAGTTACTAATAGAAATATAAGTTAACAAACACGCAGAAATACTTGCTTTCTACTACTTATGCATCGCTCTTACCTATATTACATATCAGCAATAATATTATATCAATTATAAATGTATTTTGGTACATATACTAAATAAAATGTAAAGACATTGGAGAAACTATGCAGTACCAGAGCATCTAGCGAAGATTAACATTGAACAATTTATTTACCAATATCTGCTCTGAAATATTTACCAATATTGAATTGAAAACCTTCAAAATCGAATGGATACCATAATAAACCAGGAATGGTCGTGGATTTCGACTGAATTGGTCCAGAATCCAGACAACTTGGATCTTTGGCAACAATTAATCAAGGCAGCTGAGTCTAATACTAAACGAGGCATAACCAAATCATCTGGCTCCGAAGAAATTGAAGTGCTAAGAGTCTCATACTATAAGTTGCTTCAGAAGTATCCTTTATTATACAACTATTGGATAAAGTTTGCTGAATGGGAATTCCGTCTTGGAGACACGGAAAGAGCCAATCAAGTATACCAATCCAGTTTAAAGCATTTATCCTACAGCTGCGAGATTTGGACTAGCTACTTGAATTTCAAAATCAACACCTCCAACGGCAACCTAGACGAGATATTGGGGTTGTTTGAACTGGCCAGAAGAAAAATCGGCTTCCATTTCCATTCATACGAGTTCTACAAGTTATACCTTTCATTCCTTGAGAACTACCAAACTGAAACCGAGAACTTCAAGTTGAAATACTATGTTTTACTCAGAATAATTGTAGAAATTCCGTTATACCACTACGAATACTTCTACAAGAAATTATTTGACACTTTTGCCGAGATCGGAAACGACGAAAAAAGAGCTAATGAACTTGTGCCATTATTGGTACCACAGAAGGAATTGAAAAACTACAAGGTCTCCGAGAACAAACAGCTAGCATTACACTTGAAAAAGACATTTGTTGACGCCTACTTGACCACGCAATTCAAGGTATACGAATTGTTCAATTTTGAAAAACATATCACAAGACAGTACTACGACACCAGCAGCATTTCCACCGTCCAACTAGAAAATTGGGATATGTATCTTGACTTTCTAGAGTTGAGGGAATACCCCAATGAGTATATCATCTTCGCGTACGAAAGATGTTTAATACCGACGGCTTCATACGCCAGATTTTGGACTAAATACAGCGACCATTACATCAACCAGGGTAATCACTTAAAAGCCGCTGAAGTACTCATCAGAGGATTCAACTACAATGGCCACTATAATTTATTATTGAAGCTTGTTGATGTACAAATATACCTTCATAATTTCACCAAAGGCAGAGACATGATACTTGCGTTTATTAAGACCAATGCATTAGTTCCACTTCCAGTCTACGAAAAGTTGATTAATATTGAACGATTCTTACACCCAGATGATAACGATTATATTATTGGTTTGTTTCGTGAAATTATTAAAGAAACCCAGAATGAATGGCTCTTTCAACATTTATTATATTACTCTATTCCCAACGAACTGAAGAAAGAATTATTTGACGAGTTTGAAGCCTTCAAAGAATCGCCACAATATATTGATGCCCTCGAAAAATTGAAGTCCAAGACCGACACCACAAATAAAAAAGACGGTCCTATCGATCATCCTAATGTCTATGATGAGTACATCAACGATTATATTTAAACAACAGTTCAAAATCACATCTCTAAATAACAGTTGACACTTGTGGTTATCGCATACCAAGCAATAAGAATCAATCCTCCTCGTTTATCAAAATGCCAATTATTCAATGGAATGTAGACAAAGTAGAAAGCCACAATCAATAAGAGAGAGGTCATACTGATCACCACATTATCCGTCAAAGAAAACCTGATTGCGGTCTGTCCATGTTTGAGTAGAACAATGATTCCATTAACACCTATACCAAGAAGAATAACTAACATAGGAGTGCCCAAGCAAGCATTTATACCTAGAATAGGATGGATTTTTGTCGAAATGGTTAGGTTTGTAATGAGATCATTGATGGAGTTACTGATGGAGAAAACAAGCAACCCTAGCAAGTAATCAGATATGTGCCATATGATCCCAAAATTCTTTAAGATTTCAAGAATCGTCATCGAGAACTCAGATGTAATGATTAAGGTATTGGCAACTCCAACGAGGTTTATGATGATGCACCTAATCTTTGGAGGAACATGGTTGTATGCTAATTTCACAGAAAGAATTTCAACAAGAATAATTGGAATCATAATAGACCACGACAAGTGAAAAAATTGATAGTTAAATAGTAATGGAATCTCAATAAGAAACCAGTAATGAAGAGCTTTGTATTCGCTCAATTTATGTTTCCAATGGAGCTCATCAAGATCTCGCTCGGTCAAGTGGATAGGGATGAGAACAAAAAATAACATGTCGATAATATTGACAAAAAACTTAGAAATGGAAATCGCATCTTCCGTCAATTGATCACGATGAAACTGGGGTACTATGAGCTCTATATCTCCATCACTTTGTTGCTCCAAGTCTTCTTGCTCTATTAAACTGGGTGGTGATTTAGAAGGGGCAATGGCACCGTAGCTAACTTCTTCGTTCGAAAGAATACTAAGAGCATCTTCAATACTGTACGGCACCTCTAGATACTCCGACAGATGTGTAGCATGAGCTTGATGAGAAAGGAGATTTTGACATTCTTGATCTTCAGACGTTTTCTCTTTATCGAAAAGACACAAGAAGGCAATGTAGATCAAGTATGTCAGAGCCATGACGACACATTCTATAATGGTAATCTTACCATCCAGAAGGATATACAGAAAAATGACAAGCACAAGGAGAACCCACGCAAAATCTATGGTTAGAACTTTCCTGTGAACGACCTCGAAAGGACTGTTGACAAGGCTGATTAGCCCAATGACTATAGTGAAGAGGATAAGTATTGAGCCTACTAATTGGCCAATAACAAGGTCCGAGGAGCCAGAGTTGAGAGCCACGTAGTAGTTGATCATATCTGGGAAAGTGTTGGAAAGAGGTACGAGGATAAATCCCAAGATCTGATTGTTTATATTCAAGTTGAGCGTTATATCGTTCAAATTCTTGAACAAATAGTTTGTGACTAAGATGGTAAGCGAAAGGAGAATCACCACTAAGGATACGATAATAGCCAATGAAACGGCCACACGGAGAACGGTTGATCCCGCATATCGCGAACAGAAGTAGTACCTAGATATAGCGAAGTACTCTGGATCGCAGTGTTTCTCGATATAGTTACAGGATAATTCAGTAGAGCCTGCAAGCAGTTTGGGAAGCTCACAAGTAGATCCTTCAATAGGAGGAGGCAGCGCTAGATCTTTGGACTCAGCAAATGAAGGTAGTAGCAATATTATCAAGATAGCTACTACTGACAGAAGCAACAATGAACGTCTAGCCATATCTGCATGGGTAAAAATACGAGGTGAGTATGATAAGAAGATATGAATATGTAAGACTGAACTAGCTGAAAACGATAGGAGTTTAGTTCAATACTGTTTATTCTTTAGTAATCGATTCCACTATTCACTATCACCTGTGCAATTTCAATCAAAAGAACAATTTTTCGGAGCCTTATCAAAGAAGTACGGCGAAGTGTATCAGGGGCTGATAAGTGGGAGGAGCCTATTCTCTAACGATAGGAACAGTCGCCCCGAACGATATGATCTACTATGTTAATTAGTAGTCAATTTGGGATAATAGCCATATAAATGTAACTGTCATCTAAGGAAAAAGTCATATCATTTGTCCATCTGTGGACTCATATATCAGATTATTTTGCTATCTAGTGAAATTTCTTGTCAGAAAGCAGACACAGGAAATGACTCTGCGAGGCTGGGTTGGAACTGCACGTGAATGATTACTGGATCGGTACATAAGGGAGCCGTATGCATTTTGCTGATGGGGTATGGAATGGTGGAATGTATGGCAATGAACAGATTCCAGATTGCTTACTTAATCGGCATCACGAGAGGTGTCTAAATGTTCTGAGGCTTGGCCATCTTGGCCAAAGTAAGTTTGACTGAAATAAAAAGTTACTATGGGTGCGAAAAATGAAGTGACAACTGTGCCTGAAATAATGTATGAGAATGAGAATGGTGAAGTTATGAATGGAGAATTGCGGTCATTGATAATCATAGGTGTACTCTTGATTTCCAAATTTCAGACTCTGAGAGTCATAACATTTGAATCACAATCCAAGTTCTAAGCTACCTGGCAAGTCTTCTACTGGCTATATCTGTTGTCTACGAGACCGCAGCCCGCAGCAAAAAAGAATGATTCTACACCAACTCTAACCTGTCGTCCGTCTATGTGATATTGGCTACTATACATGCTAAAGATCCTTATATGCCTTGTATGCGTCACGGTCAAGAGCTTCCAATGCTATTTTGATATCGAGATTGATATCATCAATCAAGGCCTCTGTACTGGTTAGTAAAAGTTACTTACAATTTCTTTTGAAAATACTCACCTTTAGTAGTGTAGTCCAATTCGGGTCTGATGTAGCCCAACACATTGAACTTCATCTGGGCTCCATAGAAAAAGTCATCGAACTTGTGCATGATGTGGACCTCGGCCGCTTTCTCCTTGAGATGGTAGAACGGGTTCCAGCCAATGGACATCACCATGGGTAATACCTTCAAATCATCATTTTTCAAGTTCTTTCCGTGATTGTATATCACTTCGTTTCCGTTCGTTCTGGTCTTGCACACATCTGGTAGTGTGGATGGCGTGAGCTGGCACCAGCCGTAGTAGATACCTGTTTCCAATTGGTTCAACCCGTCGTTGATGGGGATATTGGCAGTGGGAATGCCCAATTCGGAAGAGCCACGGCCGAATCCACAAACCACGACCAGTTCCTGGACAATGGGATATGGTGGCTGCGGTTCTGAGGGTATCACTGATGCCGGTCTAGCCATTTCTTGAATGATATGAGAATAGATGACATTAGATATAGTGGTAAATCGATTGCTTATTTAGTGCTTAGTTATGGAGTACGCTGATAGGAGAATCGGAACGACACGACCTGATGACAACTGAAAAATTAGGGCGATATTTCTTGATTCCAGATATAGATCAATTCATAATTGTTTGGCCGTATTTAAATCTCGAATGTAATGTTTCCATAGTCTATCTCTACAATTGTGCTCATTGATCGTATTATATTGTTTTTATGAAATTATTAATAGAAGCTAAATAATGTAGGTTCCTGGGGTCCATCTAGGACTCGGTACACTACACTTAGAATCTGGCTTCCAATTGTTCCAACAAAGTAACAGCATCCTTACCGAAAGCTCTGATACCTTGTGACAACTTTTCGGTAGCCATGGCGTCTTCGTTGAACAAGAATCTGAAAGTAGCTTCGTCGTCGACGTAAGAAACCTTTTCGACATTAGTAGCAGCAGCAGTAGCAGCGTCCAAAACTTGTGGGACTGGCTCAGTGGAGTTCAATAATTCTTCCAACAACTTAGGAGCAACAGTCAAGTAGTCGCAACCAGCCAAAGCCTTAATTTCACCAGTGTTTCTGAAAGAGGCACCCATGACAATAGTCTTGTAACCGAACTTCTTGTAGTAGTTGTAAATGGATCTGACAGAAATCACACCTGGGTCTTCGTCACCTTCGTAAGTCTTACCGGTAGAAGCCTTGTACCAGTCCAAAATTCTGCCAACGAATGGGGAGATCAAAGTGATATTGGCTTCAGCACAGGCAACAGCCTGCACGAAAGAGAACAACAAAGTCAAGTTACAGTGGATGCCGTGCTTGGCTTCCAATTCTCTGGCAGCTTGAATACCTTCCCAGGTGGAAGCGATCTTGATCAAGATTCTGTCCTTAGAGATACCTTGGGCTTCGTACAAGGCAATCAATTCAAGAGCCTTCTTGATGGTGGCCTCCTTGTCGAAAGACAATCTGGCGTCGACTTCGGTAGACACTCTTCCTGGCACAATGGCCAAGATGTTCTTACCGAATTCAATCAACAAACGGTCCAAGGCGATTTCAGCCTTTTCCTTCTTGGAGGAGCCCTTGTCTTTGGCGTATTCAATGGCAACGTCAATGACCTTGGCGTATTCCGGCTTCTTGGAAGCAGCCAAAATCAACGATGGGTTGGTGGTGGCATCTTGTGGAGTGTACTTAGCGATCGACTCGAATTCACCGGTGTCGGTGACGATGACGGTGCCGGTGGCTTTCAATTGTTCAAGAGAGTTGGAGGACATTGTGAGGAGGAATTGAGGAATTGAGTAAAACAGAATTGAAATTTTCGAATACTGAACAACTGGATCTGTCCCTACTTATATACCCGGCAGTAGCCCACCTGTCTTAGTGGGGATGAACCAACCGAAATTTAATTAGTGTGGGGCCTGTGTGCAGGCGCGGGATAAAGTCGACCTTTGGAGCACACTGGGCCAGGTGTGGCCGGATTGGGCAAGTTGGTTCCAGGCGCGGTGGACTTCGGGCTTGACTAATGAGATGTAATGGATTTGTAGTGAGTTTGTCGTGCGAGAGAAAACGATGACTTTGGGATGAGATTGTTCGCCTATGCTGTGAATAGATCATGTTTGAGATCTTGAAGTAGAAGTATCTCCGTCGTCGAGTTCTCTCGGTTACCAATTGATTGTATGGTTTATTTTGCTGTGTTCTGGAAACTTTCGCGGAGTAATTTTTTTGTCCATTTTTCACTTCGAATTTCTCTCTCTACAATAACCACTAATTACCACTCAGATCTATTACATCTATTGCGAGATTTGCTGGTAATTATCGTGTTGGTCGTCTTCATTGCAATCTGGGGAATTACCTACTCCCAGCTCTACGGGAATTTCTTTTTGTTATTCTATTCGGTGATCTCATCTCTCTACTTATTGTATCACTCAAATCTTTCTGTTTCCTCTCTATGTTGTACTGCAAATTGCTTTTCTTTCTACTTCCAAATCTTGCTCTCTATTACCTTCTCTTCCTGTTCGGTTCCTCGCGACTTGATTCTGTACGCCTTTTTGCTCCTCCATTCTTTATCCCTGCCGACAGCCTTCGGAATTTCTCATGCCACCAAATCTTTTTTGGGCTCCCACGGAGTGAGTGCTTCCGCCCACACAAACTGGGCTAATTTTTACCAGGTCCACCATCGTAATTCTCCTAGCCTTTCTAGCGAGAGTGCACCTCACTAGCGATGTTGACATATCTTCTTCTATACTGAATGCCATCATAGAAATTCACGTGACTTCCACCGTTTACCCAGATCCAATGTAGAGGCAGATGAGACTAGAATTGACCGGCCAGAGTAGCATGGGACTTTAGGAGGATGTGGTCGTGGCTATTTCAGTGAATTTCTTATTTCTATTCGGAAATCTTATTCAAGTGTCCTTTTCTAATGCCTGTGGAATGGCTCTACTCGGTGTACTATAGTTTCAAAGTAAAACAATGTTCAAAAGCATTTGTTTCGACTTTGTCTTTGAATTGTATTCTTGTTTGTCCTTTTCGACTGAAATCTTCCCTTCACTATACTACATTTATCTCTCGTTATCCCACCTTTGTTTCTTCAAAGCCACTTCTATTGAAAGGAACTCGGAACTCGCTTTCGCAGCTTCTACTGTTTGTGCCGGATTATATCCGTTGGAAATAATCTACATTTCATGGCAAAACATCAAAAGGTGATTCAACTTGAACGGTAATCGACTAAACACAAACACAGACGCTCAATACGTACTCGATCTGTGTAACGTGTACTTGCCCCGTCATGACCTTGGTGCACAAATTGCTAATTCGTGCTGCCAATAACTATGATAAGGATTTCAAAGTAGTGCCGGTAAACACCAATACGCCCGTTGAAATTGATTCGGACATCGGCGTGTTTCAAGTCTTTGTTAACAGCAAGAAATTCGATGGCTCGAAGCCCCATTTGGATAACAGCTTATACCAATTGGGTGACAATGTATACCTCAATGGTGAGCCGGTAGATGTGGACGTTACCGATGCTGACGAGCTTACCAAGCTAGTGAATCCCAATATCCGAATCGAGATCAAATTTACACCGAAAGTGCCCATAAAGGGCTCGGAATTGATATTTGGAAACGATTTCACAGTTCCCATTAAAGACCATGTGCCAGTAACACTTTTATCTACGGGACTCAAGTTCTTCCAGTGGTTCGTTAACAAGACCGTGAAGGGTGATATCTATCACAAAGAGCCTTATCTCTACGGACTTGCATTGAATAGTTTTACATATTTGTCTGTCCACGCAAACGGCGAATCGAGACAGGCCCTTGCCGGACCCACGTCGTACTTGAACGAAAAGCCCTTGATGGAGTTTACCAACTTCAAGGAAAACCTCAATGAAAACCCTGACAACACACTAAAGATTCCAGCAACTTCCAATGACCGCCGGAAGTTTTTCCTTGACGTCAACAATTGCGATGCCTTTGTATTCAACGAGGGCACAACCTACAACTTGCAATTTGACACCAGTTTCCTCAAGATGGAAGATTCCAAATATGCCGTGAGCATCCCCACATTTGGTAGCAAGACATTCGACATAAACGTTAATAGCTACGCCAACGAGCACTTGAATAACTTTAACTTCACAGTCAAGCAGAACGGCTACGAAGGTGTTAGATATGGCAACTACGGCTTGGTGTTGAATTTCGCTTTGTTGGACGAAGAGGTGTAGATATTCGTATAAGCATTTGAACAATTCTAACTGTTTTGTACTATATTGTCTACTTATTCATCATTATATTTACATCGAATTCATATCGTGGACAATATTGAATGTAGATACATCGGAACACAAATACTAATTTTGCAATCACTGATAAAATGCATTGCATAGCGTCTATGCACACCACAGTCAAGTAATGTTCCCAATGCGGTAAATTGCTGGGGCACATCACGTGCCTTAATTAACAATTTACGCCTGTTACCCGGCCCTGTCTCCTAACATCGCGAAAAAAGCAGTCACTTGGCTATACCAAAATGGAAAAGCAGTCACAACAATCACACTTCTGATTATCCTACTAGATAATTGCTGCCAAAAACCCTAAATTTGTGCTGGAACATGTCGGCACCTCCAGACCACGCCGGATCCGAGGATGACTTGGACCTCAGTAGCGTCATAGCCAATACACTCTCGGCGTTGACAGGACTGGGTGATGTTGATATTGATGTCGAACAAGACCAAAGCGATCATCACCAAAGTGAGCGGCTGCAAATCGAGCGGCTGCAAAATGTGCTGCACCTCGAATTGCAGCACCCGAATCTGGAGCATGAGCGCAAACATAATTCAGGCGATGACGAAGATGAAAACCTTGATTTGGAAAGTGCCATCGGAAATGTTTTTGATCAGTTTGACTTTGGTGGTTTAGCAAATCAGCCTGATCGAGAACTGCACCAACAAGAAGAACTTCATGAACCACCTGAACCACCTGAACCACATACAGAACAAGAACCCGTCATGGATGAAGAAACCTCAGCGAAGCTGGATACATCTCGTTCGGAAGAAAACGTTGCAACGAATGCTGCTAATGATGTTGCTGGTTCTGTGTCTAATGCAGTCGAAGCAAGAAATGAAGATTCAGAAATAATTCCAGAGAATAATGTACGAGAACTTCAGCAAGATGAGGACCTCGATCTAGATGATGCTATAGGAAAGGCATTTGAGGATGCGTTGCTGAAAGATGAACAACACGAGCAGGAAATATCTAGTGATGATAAAGATGTCGAGACTCATCAACAGGATCAAGAACACCGAAATATTGATGATCAAGTACTGACGCAAGTAGAAGTAGCACCTAGTCAACATGAGCAAATAAGCGGACATGATAAGGATCAGGAGCATATACATAAAGAAGGACTCGACGGAAATGAGCTTGACTTGGATTTTGATGCTGCTGTTGGGAACGTGCTTAAAGAAACACTTGGAGAATCAGGTGACATAGATCAAATCAAGAAGCCGACAAAACATGAAGTATCAGACAAGAATGATGATTTAGATTTTGAAGAAGAAATAGGCAATGCTTTCGAAGCGGTGAATGAGGGTCCAAATGATGGATCAGAACAACGTAACGAAAGAGAACCTCTTCAACATGAAAATCTTGAAGAAGACGAAGAATTGGATTTAGATGCAGCCATAGGAAATGCTTTTAAAGTTACTTTCGGTGAAGACAATGCACCTGATAAAACCAAAACAGTAGACGAAAAAGCGGAAAGTACACATTATTCAGTATCAGCCATTTCAGCTAACATGTCTCAATTTGATGATTCTATTGAACCAAAATCAGAGCAACACGTCAATGCGGTAGGGAAAAATGGAGTTGAGTCAACCGTTGAAGTTGAGACTCACGAGGACGATGAAGTAGATCTTGAAGCTGCAATTGGAAATGCGTTTGCAAATTTGACGGGTCAAAAAAATACGGAAGACACTAGTCACGAAGAGTTATTAGAGCAGAATTCTGGTCGGGATACTTCTCATAATGATAATTTTCCTGATGTAGAAGCAAATGAAGAGCAAGATGATCTTGATCTTGAAACTGCCATTGGCAATGCATTCAGAAGTGTTATCCCTCGAGAACATGAAGCACAAAAGGAGTTGGAACGACCTCACGAAGAAGTTGACTCTGATGCTGCTCTTGAAAGTGCAATTGGTTCTGCCTTTGAGTCGATCTCTAATTTAAAAAATCCAGAGGAAAAACCACATGCTTACGAAAACATAGATCATAACGTCACTAATAATGATTTGAGTGCTATTATATCCTCCGCTTTTCAGAAAACTTCTAGTAATATTTCCCATGATTCAGCAAATGAACAAGACGATACTTCAATGCAAGATGCAATAGCTGAGGCTTTCAAATCGGCAGCAGATGGAGCGCACTCCCTTGGAAGAGCACAAGATCCTCCAATAGAATTCTCTAATTTTGTTCAAAATATTGTTCACCAGGTTGCCAATCAGGAAAATTCAGAGAATGAAAGTCTTCCTATTCCAGGAAATGCTTTACAGGATCTAGCACTAGAAATAGCCAACCAAGTACAGGATTACTTGGCTGAAGGAGATTCAAATAAAAAGTCGACCGTTTCAGGAGGCTTACCTCAAATCGATGATAATGTCCTAGCTCATTTTCAAAATGAAGCTCACAGAGAAGGCTCAAAGAAATTGAATGAATCAGCTCCTTACTTACAATCAGCTCTCGCTTCTGCTGTTCGTAATGCCATTGGTTCAACCGCATCAGCAACTTTTGAGAAGCAGCATTCTAATGTCGACAAAGTAGCCAACTTAGAGCAATTGCAAATGAATGACATTTTGCAGAACGCATTCAAAATGGCGAAAGAGAATCCTCATGAATTGCTCTCTGATTTAGAAGAAGATGAAGAATCAACCACGTCTCCATCTGGTCCATTGGCAGATTCACTTCGTCTGCCAGAAAATCTATCTCAGAACTTACAATCATTACCTCGAAACATTTCCTCTTCAACAGCAACATTTTTGGAATCACTCAAAAGATCCAACGAAATCACTTTGTCCCTGGGAACCAAAAGTTCCAAGGCATCTTCTAAAGCTACCAATAAAACTGCAGTAGAAACTAGCGTTCCAGAGCCTCCAAAGCGTAAATCGTTATCTATAGCTGAAACATTGGCTCTTCATAGATCATCGATGAACCCTGGACCCACTAGAAACTATTCGGCAATTGATAGTTTGGATACCCCTTTCAGTGATCGTATTGCCTCCATTAGTCCCAGTCTTAATTCTCAACTTTCAAGTGTTCTCAGTGCAATTACTTCGAAGATTGCAAATGGAGATGGATCTAAAGATACTGACTTGCTAAGTGTAATCAGACAAATGACGAGCTCATACTCCCCAACCACTTTGCCGTTGGCTAGTTATCCTTCTGCAAATGAGATTATCTCCAGTTATGGATCGTTAACCGAAAAGAACAAGTTGATCAGCTCGTTGAAGCTTGCAAAGCGCTATTTGGAGGATCAAGCTACGGAAGAAGTAGAAAACAGAAGTGCAGCAAATGTGATTTCAAATATCATAGCCCAGTTTGGTATCTCTGCTGTTGGTCTGAATTATTCTAGTCCCACTTCATTATCAACTGTAGAAACAAAGATCAAATATGAGCAGATTTCATCAATTAAAGACTCTATTGTATCTGCAATTTCAAATTTTGCTTCTACTGCCAAGTTAAACAGAGGCTCCTCGTTTTTATCTGGGTTAAGGGTAGATACACCTGAGTACAGAGAAAGGATCCGTTCGGAAAATAGAGAAAGAAAAAAAAGATGGAGAGAAGAAAATGCCGAGAGAAATAAAGATAACGACTTGAGATCTAGAGTATTAAAGAAGGCTACTTCAATGTTTGGAGAAGCAGAGTCTGCTGAAAAAAAGGCTTGGGCTGATGGAGAGTTCAACAAAAGAAGACAAAAGAGACTTACGAGAAAACGTAAAGGACTGGAAACGAAATCCGAAGAATTCGGAGATCTGGAAGGGAGGCTGCCTGAAGAGTCAGGTTCAAACGTCTACTTGCAAGACTCGAATTTGGTGAAGCCCATCTCTGACATTTTCAATATCATTTCAGCATGCACGCAAAAAGAGAGTCCAGGTATTGCTTTGGCAGCGACAGCAGCAGCTACTGCAACAGTGGCAGCCATCTACGCTGATGATATTAAGGATGCAAACAAGGACCTGGTTGATTCTGCTGTGTCTTCTCTAATATCGAAGTTAATGGAAAAGGCTAATTCTGCTGGAGAACAAGAAAGAATTGCTGGTCTTTCTAAAGGTGTTATTTCTTCTTTTAAGCTCAGTTCGTCTCCACCTTTACCGTCAGTTCCTCCCTCGATGCCTTCCCAATTACCCGATGCTGAATTGAGCTCACTTGTGAAAACAGGAAGTGGTTCCACTAGTGGGATAATTAGCAGGTTATCGGCGACAATAAAGAACTTGACAAAGAACCCTTTTCAGGGTACCATGCTTGGTCTCAGCAATTTGAACTTACAGGAAAAGAGACCTGCTGAAGTTAGATTACAGTCAGACTCCAAACGTAATAAGCTTGAACAAGATAACGATAAAGAAACCATTTCGAAAATCGTATCAGACTTGGATCAAATCAGAAACTCCATTGCAACAAGCACTGGTGCTAACATATGGAGTTCCAGTTCTCTCAAAATGCCCCAGTATGGGAAGAGAGATGTGCTCGAAATATCCAAATCAAATGCCGGGGAGCCTACAAGCAAAAGTGAATACCCTTCATTATCATTGCCTACAGAATCACCTTTTATATCGAACAAGGTTCACTTGGGATTGGGCATAGAATCCTCAAGTGCAACTATCGGCTTAAGAAAGCCAGGAAGCTTTCAAAAACCAGAAAAAGGAAAAGCGAAAAGTTTGGGATTCCCTCCATTTTCGTCTACAACAAACAAACAGGACTAGCATCTTGTAAAACCTTCAATTCTATTATATTGTGTAACTAATTTTTATTGCGCATCCTCGGTGATGTACCAAATGTATTATATTAGTATATATTAAAAGGGTTGTGTTTCATTGACCAACCACAAGTAGGCTCTCTTGTCGCCCATTTCAAGTAATTTGTCAGCGAAATCTTCTCTGACACTTTTGTGATATTCGTTAACCCAGTTGACTTCCACAGGCGATAATAAGGAAGTGTCAATCAACTTTCTACAGAAGGGCACTTTGGTGAGGTAGCCAAAGCCAAGGAAGTTTTCTCCGTTTCTTGTTTTGCCCACTACATCATCACATTCGATGATTTCCAATTCACTCTCGATTCTGAAGCCAACTTCTCCATCAATGTAGAAACCAGGCTCATCTGTGAGTATACCTCCCTTTTTATACAAATCTAATGAAGTTGGACCTCCAGCTGTAGTCAGTATAGATAAAGGACCCTCATGGACATTTCCAAATGCTCCTACTCCATGACCAGTACCATGATTAAAATCTAAACCTTCGTTCCATAATGGTTGTCTGGCGTATGCATCGAGAATTGTTCCTGTCCCAGTGGAATGAGGAGGAAACTTTGCCATCGCAACTGAAAGATGTCCTTTCAAAACCAAAGTATAGTACTTTTTGTATCTGTTAGTTAATCCTTCGAAACCAAACTTATACGTTCTAGTAATATCTGTAGTACCTTCTAAATAGTGAGCCCCAGAGTCAATGAGGTAGATTTTGTTCGCATCGATTATGGCATTATCTTCCTTGGTTGGAGCATAGTGAATTATAGCAGCATTGGCTCCAGTCGAAGATATAGTTTCATAAGATAAACCTTTGAAATTGGGCAACTTCTCTCTGATAGAGTATATTTTACATGCAGCATCATATTCGGAAAGTCTAGCCTTCTTATTTACAAGTTGATGATCCAACCATGACGCAAATAGAATGAATGCCAACGAGTCCTTATACTGGGCTATCTTTGCATTGAAGAGCTCCGTTTTGTTCTTGAAGATCTTTGTATTGGCAATGATGGATTCATGCCTAATATTTTGTTTGCCAACCGACTGAGGAATGGAGTCGAATAATGCAAAGGTAGTGGATTCCTTATTTGGCAATACGATCGCAAGCTCTGGTTTGTCGATTGTGGTTTTCAATTTGGAGACATCTTCATAGAACACATCATAGTCCTTGATAAGCAAGCCCTTAATGCTTTTCAAGTATTGTCGAGTTTCCACAGGCGAATTGTCGATCTTGGCCAAGTTAATGTACAAAGTGACATCATTTAGAGAAACGATAGCATACGCAAAGAACACAGGAGTGAACGGAACATCGTTGTCAGATCTTAAGTTAAATAACCAAGCAACATCATCCAAAGCTGTGACTACAAGATGCGTACTTTGAAAGTTTTCTGAAAGCAATGTTTCTCTTATCTTACTCACCTTACTGTTGGTATCTTCTCCGGAGAACTGAAGCACCAAATGGTATACGGGATCTAAGGATCTAGGAGGCTTTTCCTTGCCCCAAACTAAATCCACTAAGTTTACTTCAAACAACGGAATGAAGTCAAACTTGCTTTGGTAGTTCAAAAGTCTGACCCGTTTGAAATAGTCGCCAATAGAAAGACTGAGAACTCTAGGGTCACACGAGATAACCTTTGAGAACTTGTTTTTCATGGCTTTGTCTATTGCGAACTTGTTCCAAGTTGGATTAGTAGCTAGTCCCTGTTTCAATAACTTCCAGTACCGTTTGTCCAACTGCTTTTCCGCCTGTAAGAAATATCGGCCATCTGTGGATAGTGCCGCTTCTCCTGTTAAGGCGACAGGGTCATCTAAAGTGACTACAGCAATCCCGGCACTTCCAGTGAAACCGGAGATGTATTCCCTTCTCTTATCTGCCAAAGCCGTGTACTCAGATTGGTGCTCATCCTCGGAAGGAATTAAGTAAACTCCAATGTTGTACTGCTTCATGTACTGTCTCAATTTTGTAAGTTTATCCTTTTGCGAAAGAGAAGAGGGGGCCAAGGTGATGGGAGTGATCGTGTATGGCAATTCAGGCAAAGGATCGTCATCATCTGAGTAGTCGATAATTTCGTTGTCGTTTTCTACGTAGGTTTCTCTCAATTGTTTGGCAAGCTGAGGAAGACATTGAAGTGGCTTGGACAAAAGACTGGAGAAAGTTGGGCAGTTGTTGGTAGAGATCTCGTTATCCGCAGCAAGTTGTCTGTTGCGGTCACCCAACAAGGGTTCTTTCTCAGTGTAGTTGTTCATCTCGATATAGATGCGTGCAGTGAGAGAAGCAAGAAAAAGTAACAATTGTAAATTCGAAATGCAAAAGAATCCATGTAGTTTACAACTACAAAGGTAGATACGCCATATCTTTGTGAGGCTCTGTGTGACTGAATGACAGTTTGATAAGCGCACGGAAAATGCGAGCAACTCCCCAAATAGGACACGGGGATGAGCTTTTTTGCACCCAATGAAAAGTATTTATATTTTCGTCGGTGAGATTAGGGGAGGTATTTGCACACCGTGATTACGATATATAGATATTAGTGGATTAATATTTGATTTACTATGATAATAGTGTTGTGGTTGCTGAGTAGTCGTGTTTGGTGTTGTACAAATACCGAATTGATGCGACGGGGAAGTACAAGAGTGGTTCGATATCATTTGTACATGTATAGTAGAAATACCGAAAATACTCAATTCTTGTTAATGAAAAATGTCAACAATGTTTTCTTCTCTTGAATTGATTTTATTAATTTAGCAATTTAGTAATTTATGTAATTGTAGTAATTTTGATAAATTTGAGCATTCTTTTGAACATTTACTCCATTTTGAATATACTGACTGAAATTCAAAAGCAATCTAGAGAGTACAAATATAGTAGTTCTAGACTACATAACATCATCTTTTGCATTTCAATTCATAGTTATGGCCCTTAGGGCGATCGTTCTATATATTCCTAGTAGCATTATACTAAGGTATAGGGATTGCATTCAAAAGAAATTAGTCAACAATTTTCTATAAAAGTGCTTTCCAATGTAGTTGTCGAATGACAATGCCAGCAATGCCTAAATTTTTAATTGCTATCATATTTAGATATACATTGATGTCCCATTCCCTCCGCTCGAAGACTACGTAGTAAAAGTTGTTGCGCGACATCTCCGTATGTCGCATGACATTTTTCCACCGCACATTTATTTATTATTGACATAACGCGTCTTTATGATCTGTAAACACTATTTTGTTTCTTCACTATACTTCACTAATATAAAATCTTCAATAAAAATAACTTAGAATGGGTAGACTCATCGGCCTTGAGTTGCACAATTTCAAGTCGTACAGAGGAACGACCAAGATTGGTTTTGGCAGCTCGTTTTTCACCTCTATCATTGGCCCAAATGGAGCTGGAAAATCAAATTTGATGGATGCGATTTCGTTCGTATTGGGTGTCAGATCTTCGCATTTGAGATCCCAAAACTTGAAAGAATTGATTTACCGAGGAAGAAGATCAAATTCCAATAGTGTAAGCTCTGTAGAATTGGATCAAGACCCCATGAGGGCCCATGTGACTGCTATTTATGAAAAAGACGATGGAGAAATCATGAAGTTCAAAAGAACAATTTCGTCCTCGGGAATCAGCGAGTATCGCATCAACGACGTGTCTGTCACGTCGTTGAACTATTCAATGGTCTTGAAAACCGAAAAGATTCTCATCAAAGCGCGCAACTTCTTGGTTTTCCAAGGTGATGTAGAACTGATAGCATCACAGTCGCCAGCAGACCTCACAAAACTTATTGAGAATATAAGTGGCTCCAACGAATTTACCAAGGAATATGAAACCTTGAAGGAAGAATATGAAAAAGCCAGAGAGTTCTCCAACTCGGTATTCTCACGTAAAAGAAACTTGAACTCTGAATCAAGACAGTATAAGGAGCAGTTGGTGGAACAGAGGCAATTCGAGGAAAGATTAATAGAAAAAAATGACACCATTAAGAAAATTAATTTGTATCATATTTATCACAATGAGCAAAAACACTTCCAACTTCAAGATGAAATAGAATCTAAGTCCATCGAACTCCAGAATTCGATAAAAGTTCTCTCTTCTGAACAGAAGCTGTTCAAAACCATCACCGCTGAGTATTCCAAAAAGATATTGGAATCCAAAAAGCTCGCCAAGAAATTGGAATATGTTTCTACGCAAATCGAAAGTGCAAAGAGAGACCTTATCCCAATTCAAGCTAACAAGCGGGCGTTGACTTCTAAGGGGATATCAACAAAGAGCAAAATTGAAGATTTGCATTCAGATTTGAAAAGACAGAAGGAGCTGGCAAGCTCACTGCAAAAACAACTAGACCAGGCTCAGAAGTTGTTTGCTGACTTTGAGAATAGGATAGCTTCCTCAACTTCACTGTCGATTTCACCAGAAGGTCAAAAGGAATATCTGAAGTTGAGATCGCAATTTTTATCTAATGGTGGATCTTCTTTTGAGGAAGAAATATCTATTCTTCTTAATGAAAAAGACTCATTATTGGCTTCTATCACCAGTTTGGATAACCAAAAAGCTAATTCTGAAACTAGAATCAACGAATTGCAGTCTACTATAAATACAGAATTAAAGTCTAGTCTTGCGGACATAAACACCGAGATCAATGATATTTTAACCAGAAAGCAAGAAAAAGTCGATACCAGAAGTAAATTGATCAAGTCCAAAGAAGAGTTCCAATACCAAGAATTACAATTAAAGTCTCAGTTGAGAGACGTATTAATCAAGTTGGACGAGATGTCATCGCAACAAAGGGAGTCCAACAAACAAAAGAAGTTAAGAGAGAATATCGCCATGTTGAAGAGACTTTTCCCTCAAGGAGCGATCAAAGGAATAGTGTACGATTTAGTTCGTCCTTCAGAACAAAAGTTCGAAAGTGCCGTTCAAACAGTTCTAGGCAGAAACATCGACAGTGTCATCGTACAAACGACCAGCGTGGCCTACAAGTGTATTGAAATCTTGAAGGAAAGAAGAGCTGGTGTAGTTTCATTTATTCCATTAGACTCGATTCAAACTGACCTCATTAATTTGAACTACTTGAGATCAATTCACGAATCTGCCCAACCGGGTATTGATATTCTTAAGTATGACGACAAGTCATTGGAACAAGCAATTAACTATATAGCTGGTGATGCATTAGTTGTCGAAAACATTGATCTAGCCAGAAGCTTGAAATGGAACTCACTTCACAAATTGGAAAATAGAATCATATCACTTAATGGTTCCGTTATTCACAAGTCTGGATTAATGACTGGTGGTCAACAGAGCCAGAAGAGTAGTGCAGCCTTAAGCTGGAATAGAGAAGAATGGATATCATTGAACTCTGTCAAGGATGAACTAACTACAAAGCTTTCTACATTGCAAGAGAATAAGCCGAAAGAACTTGAAATTAATCTTTTGGCTGACGAAATCAGTCTGTTGGACGATGCACTTCCTGTGCTTCGAAACCAAAAGATGAGCACTGAGCGTACAATTAGAGACAGAGTTGCCGAAGTGAAGTTTCAGACTGATCTTCAAAACAGGTTTGATGATTCTATAAACAGCAAGAAAGCAAAGTTAATAAAGCTCGATCTAAAGACCGATGAAATTCACAACAGAACAGCTTCTTTAAGGAACGAGATTTATTCTGAATTCTGTGACACCTACGGATTTTCGAATGGTATCGACGATTACGAAAACTTGCATGGCGCATCATTGAGAGTAAGAGTCAAAGAAAGGGCCCAATATTCAAAGGCGATAGCCACTTTTATTAACAAGTTGAAGTTCGAAAATGAAAGAGTGAATGAAACTATACAAAGAGTAAAATCACTTAAATCGCATTTATTGCAGCTCGAGGAAAATTCTCTGACTGTAATGTCCGAAATACAGCTTATTGAAGGTAAGATAGACAATCTTGAGGCGGAATTTGAAATTTTGGAACTCGAGCAAGTGAATCAAAACAAGGAACTTCAATCAAACTTGAAGAAATCAAAAACAGTTGAGGAGTCCGTTGCAGTGACGGAATCCAATATATCTACTTTGAACAAGGAGATTCTATCTTTAGTGGAACAGTTGTTGAAGATTGATACTGAGAGAGTTAACATCTTGAAGAATTGTAAAATTGAAAATGTAAATATTCCCTTGAAAGATGGACTCTTGGATTCTATTTCCATTGGAGAGACTTCCGACAATTTGGTAAAGGAGATATACGATATTGAGATTGACTATACCAAGTTGGATGAGAGGTTACGACAAACATACAACGCCAAGCTAGAAGCAGAACTACAAGCTAAATTAGAAGAGACCATCGAGCAATTGGAGAGATTGACACCAAATGCCAAAGCAGTTGATCGATTGAAGGAAACAGAGTCTAAGCTTAGAGATTTCGACAAAGAGCATACACTTGCAAGACAAAAGGAACGAAAAGTTTACGACAAATTCCAAGAGATTCGTGAAAAAAGATACCAGACTTTCATGGAAGCATTTAGTCATATTTCATCCAAGATAGATTCCATCTACAAGGAGCTCACTAAGTTCCCAGCATCTCCATTGGGTGGAGCTGCTTATTTGACATTAGAGGACGATGAATATCCATACAACTCTGGCATCAAGTACCACGCTATGCCACCAATGAAAAGATTCAGAGACATGGAGTTACTTTCAGGGGGCGAGAAGACAATGGCAGCACTTGCTTTACTTTTTGCTATTCACTCATATCAACCATCACCGTTTTTCGTACTTGACGAAGTAGACGCTGCTCTCGATAATGCTAATGTTAGCAAAATTGCTAACTATATTAGAAAGTATGCTGGACCTAACTATCAGTTTATTGTTATATCTTTGAAGAACTCGTTGTTTGAAAAGTCAGATGCTTTAGTAGGAATTTACAGAGACCAGCGACAGAATAGCTCGTCTACACTTACGTTGGACTTGACCGAATATTCTGAAGAGGGTGTGCCAATAGCTGGCCAGCCGCTTATTGCTTCTGGTTAATTCAATGTCAACATCCTATAGCAATTAGTGTAGGCTATGAAGCACTAGATATTTCCATATTAATTAATGTAAAGATATTTCTAGTATTCAGAACATTTTCGCACCCATTGAATAAAGCGAGAAAAACGAAAAAAAAAAACTCGCAGTATAGTTTTGCAGTCGTCATTCTTCACTCAAAGCATGTTATGTTTTCGATATAACCTACAAAGAAATATAGGGCTCTTACAGAGAATAGGAACTCGTAACTTAATCAAAATTTCTAGTAGTTTCATACATTTGCCAACAGTTGGTGAACTGTTTCAAAGAACGAGAAGAGAGCATTCGGTTTTGAAGAAGCTCAAGAAAGTTAACAAGAAGAAGAAGAGAGACACCGATGATCACACTAGTAGAGCCAATATTCTTTTTCTTGAACTTGAAGAAGCCTTGTCTGCTTTTAATTCTCTTAAGAATACAAGAGTATTGGTTAATGACATTCAGAATCCAACTGAGTTGATGGGAAACTTTATGTTCACGAGAGACCGACCAACGATCATTGTAAATAGTGTGGATATCGTATATCTAACTTCAGAAGGTGACGGCATTGGATTTATTCCTAAGTCTTTGTATGCCTCTCCATTTGTAGAAGAAGACGATGATATCTTCAACAAGTTCACAGCAGTGGTTGTACCCAAGACAATCGTTGGAGACAAAGTGAAAATAAAATTAAACATGCACCACCAGTTCTATTCAGAAGCGGTGCTTTTGCAAGTTTTAAACTCAAATTCTCGTACTACTCCTAGGAATGATAAGTTGATTGTATGTGAAAAGTTTGATGATTGTTCTGGATGTCAGTTCCAGATGCTTAGTTATGACACACAGCTCCAAATAAAGCGAGATACTATTATAAAAGCTTACAGGTACTTTTATCCAGAATTGTTGAACAAGTTTGACCAGTTAGAGTTCGGAAATGTAGTAGGATGTGAAAATCAATATGCATATAGAACTAAGCTTACTCCACATTACAGAGTGCCAAGGATTATTAAAAATGAAACATTGGCTATAGGATTGAATCATGTTGACCCAACAAAACAAGTAGTAGATTTGAAAAGTTGTGCGATTGCAACTCCTTCAATCAACAGAGCACTTACAATTACTAGAAACAAGATTAAGGAAGAAGTGAAGAATGCACCTTTAGAAGTACAAGGGAGTCAAAGAACTATTCTATTACGAGACGGACTCCGGATGAATAAAGAAACAGGTGAACATACAAGAGCCTGCTACGGAGAAGACTCCAAAGTAATGACAGAAAAAGTACAAGACTTTGTCTACCAGTTTGACCCTTCAAGTTTCTTTCAGAACAACAATTCCATTTTGGTACCAGTGTTAGACTACATCAAATACCAAATAGAATTGGGAGAAAAACAGTACAAATATCTAGTTGATACCTACTGTGGCGTCGGATTCTTTGGAATTTCGTTGTCCAAGCAGATTTCCAAAGAAGGAAAAGTGTTCGGAATAGAACTCAGCGAAAGATCAATTAATTTTGCTACACACAATGCCATGCTCAATGGCCTTGAAGTACCTAATCGAATACAGTTTGTTTCAGGTACTGCTGATAGTATGTTCAAGAATGAAGATTTTGTGAATTCAGGTATTGAGGGCAGAGAGTCGATAGTGATAATGGATCCCTCAAGAAAAGGCTCTAATGAGCTGTTTATGAGACAATTAATCGAATTTAAACCGAAGTTGATATTCTATGTCAGCTGTAATGTGTTTACTCAAGCTCGTGATTTATCATTATTCAATAAACTTCAAGAAGAAGGCTCTACAAAATACAATGTACGTGAAGTGGTGGGATTTGATTTCTTCCCACAAACAAAACACGTCGAGACTGTTGCAGTTTTGGAATTGTTAGATTAATGTACATAGATATAGAGATCATTGTATAAATATAAGATGTACTAAATTGTACATTCTAGTTCTTGTTGTCGTTAGATTTCACAAATTCCTCAATGATATCTACCATCGCGTTTATTCCCCATTCAATTCTTCTGGTCTGTTTCTTGCCGGAAATTATTTCACTATTCTGAACCTTTTCTTTTAAGAAGAATTGAATTCCTCTGAGCAAAGTCACTTGTTCCTGGGCCTTAATCACTCTTTCTATTAATATCCTATCATCGAACTTCTGTTCATACATAATCTTCGATTTCTTGCTGAGTCCCGCCCCCACTGAATTGATCTGTGACTTCTTTCCGATATTATCCAAAAAGCTCACAAACACAACTTCCATGAACAAGACAGTATCGCTTGCAGCAGTTAAGAAGTTAACTGTTCTAAGTAAGTGCAATGGCAAAGAACCTTCCGCAAATAGAAATCCAAAGAAACGACCCAAATTCAAAATTCTCTTCAACTTAGTTTCGTCGTCATCACCACCATGATCGAATCCAATAAAGTTTTCATCATCTTCTTCAGAAGAACCGTCAAATTCTTTAATAAGATCCCAGAGCATGAATTGGAAAGTTTTTCTGTACTTGTGATTTTCGCAAAGCTTGTTGGCTAAGATTCCATAGTATGGATTATATGCTGGTTCAACGCTTGTACAATGGATCAAGACACGAGGAGTTTCTCTGTCCTGAGAACGCTTCAACGCCAACTTGTCCAACTTAGTTAATGCATCAATGTAATCATTTGCCGACATTATTGATATGAATATAGCCCTTCTTATATCAGTATTCATACGCTGAGATCGAGCCAATTCCATCCAATTAGGTTCAGAATTGTCTAAGATATCATTGATAGCTTCTGTGTTGACATCATGTTCTACATTTTTATCGTCACCATCATTGCCTTTCCAAGCAGCACCAACTAACCACCACTTACCCTTCTTCGCAATGTTATGTATATCATCGAGAGAGACTTGAATTGGATCGTTGAATTTGTTGTTGTTAACTGTTGCTAAGAATTTCTTCAATTTTATAGTAAGCTGGTGACTGGATTCGTTGTTGATCTTAAGTTTGTTATTCTTAAGTGAACCAATAGTTTCAATCAAGAATTGTGTTCTTGTGCTCATGTCCGATTGTCGGATGGATGATTTGGCATCATTCAATAGAACAACAATATCTTTCAATGCAGACGGATCATCAGATCTCATTTGGTTACCCGAATTTCTGATTAATCTGAGTAAAAGTTCAGCATTGTTTTCATTCAAATCTTTAATCAAAACCTTGATCACATCATACAACAATTTTGACGATACCAACTGAAATTGATAAATTGAAGATAAGAGAGATATCATATTTGATGCTTCCTTTCCCTTTGCCGCTTCCTTATGATAGCTTTCAAATTTTTCAATCATCGTCTGAATAAAGAGAGCACCAAATTCGACACCCTGTAAACGATAGATTGCAACCACGAGTGTTGCGTGCAAGTAGACAAAGGTATCCAACAATCTTCCCTGTTGAACAATACTGTCCATGATGACAGCGGTCAACTCAGTATTCACTGAGTTTCTTGAGTTGGATAAATACAATGAATTGATTTCGTTGACTATGCTGCTGATATTGACTTCAGACAACTTATTCAATGGTCCTTTAATGGCTTTTCTTAAGTTAAGAATTTCTTGGGAAACATTACTCCCTTCTAACGCCATCTTTCTACGCATCGCAGGTGGGATATATGAACCAGTGGCACCACTCGATTCCGACACGTCATCCGAAGTATTGTTTTGAACTGGAGCGACATAAGGGTTCTCCTTTTTAGTTACATGTTCTTGGTCGTCATCAAAACTATCACTAGAATAGTTTTCTTCATTCTCTCCATCAAAGTCATCAGATTGAATTTCCGTTACTTCTTCATCTCCAAAATCGAAATCCAATCCATCTAATAACCCGCCAACAAGATCGTCATCATCAGTTTTGGATAGTTTCGATTTCTTACCATTCTTCAAACCGAGCTTCTTAGCATAGAATTCCATATCGTCTTCATCTCTTTTCATAAGTTCTAATTCATGTTGACTGACCGCTCTAGTATCCTTGACTTTGTGGGATGTTTTATCATCTTTCTTTCCACTCTTCTTTTGCTCCTTCAATGCTTTCAATTTGGCTAAGGGATCCTCTTCTTCTTCCAATACTTCATCTTCATCAATGCTGTCAAAGTCATTTGCATCTACGCCATCGTCTTCTATAACGTAGTCATTGTCTGAGTCATTCTCTTCTCCGTCAAATTGATCAGATTCGTCCTCTATATCATGATCATTTTCAACGCTGCTGTCGTTCTCATCTTCCCCTCCAATTTCCGAAACTTCGTCGTCCAGTAAATCGTCAAAATTTACAATTCTTACGTCAGTGTCGCTCCTAGAACCATTTTTCTTTTCTTTTAATTTTCTTAAGGTTTCTAATGGGTCTTCTTCAATTATATCATCAATTTCATCGGAGTCTTCGTGGTCTTCGAAGTTTGTGAATCCATCATCTTCTACAGAATTCTCATCACTAGATATATCTTCATCCAGAAATTCGTCAGATTTGACTACTCTGATGTCAGATGACTTGACTCCATTTTTCTTCTCTTTCAACAATCGAAGTTGCTCTAATGGATCATCTAAACTTTTTGGCTGTAATGAATTTTCTACCTTGTTCTCCTTTAGTGCCTTCGACTTTTTGAGAGGATCTTCTTTAGTTTGTGGCTTACTTGGTTTCTGGCTATTCTTGATTCCGTTACTATTGTTCTTCGTGACCGGTTTCTTCCTGAAGTCTTCATTCTTCTTTGGTTTATTATTCTTCTTTTGTTTTTTTAATTGCCTTTCTTGTTGTCTTCTTTCTTTTCTCGATAATGATTCTTCCTTTCTCTTCCTAGTGAACTTCGTGAACCGATCTTCCTCGTTATAGTCACCTTTATCTTCTTTGTTTTGGATTTGCTGTAAAAGCAGAGCGGGGATACCTTTTTCTTCTTCGTTGGCTTCTTTCTCGTTTTTCCTTCTGTTCATCCCTTTCTAATATTATACGATTCTACAGATTTTGTTCTAAATCAAGTTGCAACTTTTCAACCCATCTCATCTAGAAAGTCTGATTTTTTGGTAAATGCGCTTGCACCTGCACACAGTCAAAACAATCTGAGTACATACTGAAAACAAATGGCGAGGTGAAATGTGAATGTCTTCAAGTGTCTCTGTCTCTTCCTGCTAGAAAACCCGGCTCAATAACCAGGGTAACTGTCATAGACATCTTTGGTTTGGAAATTTTGAGAAGAGGCTAGTAACCACTTTGCTAGTTTTGCCAATTTGATCACTGAGGCATCATTAAGCACTAAATCGTTATCTCCACATAGATCCATGGCTAAGTTCAAACTCGACATCAAGTTTCTTGGAGATTTGTTTATACTTGCGGGAGCTGGGCTCTCAGTATATTTCATCCTCAACAATATCCTCAACGACTATGTGGACAACTCTGTTAAAAACAAGGAATCGGAGAAAAAGGGAAAGGGCATTCTTAAGAAATTGCAGAGCTCCAATCCACACCTTCGTAGCATCTCCCTCAACCAGTACGAGAAGCTGTTGCTCAACTCGTTGGTCACACCAGAAGAGATATCAGTCACATTCGACGATGTAGGTGGTTTGCAAGACATAATCGACGAGTTGAGAGAAGCTGTGATTCTCCCTTTGACGGAGCCCGAGCTTTTTGCTACCCATCTGGATTTGATCCAGTCACCTAAGGGAGTTTTATTCTACGGACCTCCCGGCTGTGGTAAGACCATGTTGGCCAAAGCAATTGCGAAAGAAAGCGGTGCCTTTTTCTTGCTGATAAGGATGTCGACTATCATGGACAAGTGGTACGGCGAATCGAATAAGATCACTGACGCCATCTTTTCACTTGCTAACAAGTTACAGCCCTGTATCATTTTCATCGACGAAATAGACTCTTTTTTGAGAGACAGATCCTCTAGCGACCACGAAGTGAGTGCCATGCTAAAGGCTGAGTTCATGACATTGTGGGACGGCTTGAAGTCGAACGGAAGAATTATGGTGATGGGCGCTACCAATCGAAAGAACGATATTGACGAAGCTTTCTTGAGAAGATTGCCCAAAACTTTCGCTATTGGCAAGCCAAACGAATCGCAAAGACGTTCAATCTTGTCCAAGATACTAAGTGGAGCCAAACTCGATGAGAAGGATTTTGATTTGGAATACATCGTTACCAATACTAAAGGCTTTAGTGGTTCTGATTTGAGAGAATTGTGTCGCGAAGCCGCCATTCTTCCGGTCAGAGAGTACATCAGAGAAAATTACAACTACAAGAGTGGAAAGTTGAGCAAGGACGAAAATGAAGACATGCCTGTTAGACCGTTGAAGACTTCTGATTTCGTAAAGACTGCCGAATCGACCATTCAACCTGCTACCATTGATTAGCCAGATGAATCATGTACAAATCTCTAGAACCGTATATAATCGTTTTATTTACTGTATTGCCTTAGGAAAGGTATCATTAATCTAATGTTATGACAACGAATGTGAAGATGTACTAATCAGTTAGTTCTAGGTGATGGAGCAGCCCTAACACATATGGTAGCGCGCAAAGATATCCATTAATTACCCGGACGCAAGGACGTAATATATCTGAAAATTTTCAGATTATATTCTTTTCGAAATCTCTTATTTGATTAACAATACTAGAAATCACAAGCATTGAAGAACATCTGTTCTGTAGTGTGTAGTTAATACACGAGTACCACTAAATTATGGGGAATTCCCTATTGTAGATCATTGGCCTCTTCGAAGATTGCTATACCTGTTTTCCGTGGTATAGTGATTCAAAGCGACGCCTAGAATAACCCACGACTAATTTGGCTTTTGCTTCTCAGTACACTAGGAAATAAAACGTACGCTAACGGAGTGGAACTGGTACATTGGTACTAGGATAATTAGTTTGGAACAACGTAGATGTAGTATTTGTGATTGTTTATTGCCACTTCATGTGGAAATGAGCCCGACGGAAAAGGAAAGCATCAATTCAGACATGTAATAATGTAGTTCTTAAGATACTCTGTCATTTTGCAACTGGTCATGAGTTTATTCGTACCATGTTGGCAAACATGGTCAACTAGAATCTGCAGTAAGGTTTAAGGCGACTCCAGGAGGTCAATTATTTAGGAGTTCATAATTTCAACTATCAATTGCTACTAGTTAGGACAATGCATTCATAAGTCTAACATATGAGATCAACTATTAATTTCAACAGCAGGAGCGACATCTTTCTTATGTATCTTCAACTAATTATATTCTTCACTGTGGGCTAATCTTCCAGCAGGGCTGCAGAGAAGTCGCATTCCCTTGGGAATAAAAATAAGTGGCGAGTTGCAATCGGATTTTGAATTAGGGGATAATATTCATTCCACCTGAGCTATTGGATTGTTTCATACAAATACAATGCTTAGTTCTTCAAGATTTGCCAAAGTGGCTTTTCGCAATAGCTCTCGAAGCATAGTTCCTAGAGTGGCACCTGCTTTAAACCATCTGAGATTCCTTACCCCAGGTCTAACATACAAGACTCAGATTAGAACTTTGACTTCAGACATAGCTGATATAAAGCAGGAAATCGACAAGGATGAGTCTGACAACTCGGCAGAGACGACTGGCGTAATTGACGTCAAAAATCAACACGAAGTTGTATTATATTATGACCATATCTATCTCTTGGGAGCTTCTAGTCCTGCTTACTTTAATGTATTTTTGCAATTATTGAGAATACGCAAACAGACACCAGGGCAAATCGAAGAGAAGATCCGCAAAGTCTCGGCACCAATACCTACCGAAGCAGATATAATACAATTGATCCCATTTATGAGAGATTGTGGAGCTTTTGCCAAATTCCAAGTTCCTCCCGGTGTACAAGTGGCTGATTTTATTCAAGAAATCAGAAAAAACGTTGTCAGTAATGAAAAAGAGTATAATAGCGGCGTTTTCCGAAAAGTTTTGAGCTTGTTTTGGAACCAATATCCAGCTGTTTACTCTGTAAAGGGCACGCCTTGGATCGAAGACTTGAGAAGATATCCCAGCACAAACTTGAAAGTGAAGTTTGAAGGCGAGCCTCTTACTGAGGAAGAGTTGTATGTACTTTTCAGAAGATACGGTCCTTTGGTAGACATCATACCAGGACTGGAAGCCACTCTTATATACCGTCGTTTGAGATCAGCTATAGCAGCTAAAAACTGTATTACAGGTGTTTCTTTAAACAAAGGTAAGACTGTATTACATTTGCAATACATTCCAGTGAAAAGAGTCAATTACATAACTGATTTTGTGACAAATCACCAAAGGATCGCTATTCCCATCATCTTGGCTCTTTTGGCTACTTTGGCTGTGCTCATTTTTGATCCTATCAGACAATTCTTCATTGAGCTCAATATCACAAAGAGATACTCATTTGAGACATACAAGGACTACGCAATTGTGAAAACTGTCAGTAAGCCTTTGCGTACTTTTCATAATTGGCTTAGTTCCAGTTACGACTATATTGACAAACAAATCGATTCCATTAGTTCTCCTGACACTGCTACTAACGATAAGTCTGACGATAGTGAAGTTTCTCAAGCTCTTCAAACTGCCAGTACTATCTGGAATGAACGATCAGAGAAATCGAAGCAGATCAAGATGTGGATTTACGAAAATGTTAATACTTTCATTGTAGTCAAGGGCCCTAAAGGTTCTGGAAAAGAAGAATTTGTTCTTGACCACACTTTACTTAACGATGAGAAATTGAAACATAGAATCCTTTACATCAATTGTAATGAATTGGCCAAAGCAAGATCAGATAATGATTTGCTTAAAAGTACTGCCAATCAATTGGGGTATTTCCCATTATTTACTTGGACTAATACCATATCACAATTTGTGGACTTAGGTGTCCAAGGGTTGACTGGTCAAAAGTCTGGATTAAGTGAAAGTAAAGATACTCAATTAAAGAACATGTTCACATTGACTACCCAAGCTATCAGATCTATTGCTACCAGAGACTATCAGAAGTATCATTCTACTATTGCGAGGAAGAATAAGAGATTGCCCGAAGGAGAAAACTTCGAAATCCTCAAAGAAGAAGAGTACTTGCAACAACATCCAGAATGCAAACCAATCGTTGTGATAGACAAGTTCAGCAGAAAAGCTGATGCAGTACTGAACGACTTTATATACCCTATGATTGCGGAATGGAGTTCATTTCTTGTTCAGAACAATTTGGCTCATGTCATATACGTCACTTCGGATGTGGGAAGTATTCAACATTTGAATACTGCTCTTCCAAATCAAGTGTTTAAGTCGATTTCTCTAGCAGATGCTTCTAGTTTCAGTGCCAAACTGTTCTTGATTCACCAATTGAAGTTAGAGGATGATCGCAGTATTGCGGGTGTTTTTGAGCCACTTGGTGGCAGAATGTTGGACTTACAAGCTTTTGTTAGACGTATCAATTCTGGTGAAACTCCACCAGAAGCTCTTGAAGAAATGGTCAACCAAGCTTCAGAACAAATCACAACATTCTTTTTATGTGCTCACAAGATTGACGATGACACCAATTGGAATGCTGCACAAGTCTGGATGCTCATGAAGTTATTGTCGAAGTCTGATATAATAAATTATTCGGATTTGAACAAGTCTCCACTCTTCAAGCCGGCTGAAGACACAATAGCGACCTTGACTACATTGGAGAAGCACGACTTGATTTCATTGCAGAGAGACAAAGGTATCCTTGACAAGATCAGTATTGGACGACCTTTGTTCAAGGCTGCTTTCAAACAATTGATAAGTGATAGTAAGATTTCCAATTTGTATGAAGCAGATTACATTACTACCTTGATAGGAATGGAGAATGAGAAGATCAAGAAGTTTGAAGGAGAATTGATCAGTATTCAGAAGCTTGGTGACAAATTGGCCAATAGAGTTTCATATTTGAGCAAGAAGATAGATGCTTCCAACGCAAAAATCGTTGAATACGAAGGAAAGATTGCTGAAATCAATCTGAAACCAGAATCGAAGAAGTTTCTTAACTTATTCTAAATTTGTTTACAATTCTTTCGCTTGAAATTATATATCGTCTATTGTTGATATTATTATTTAATTGTACATAGTGTTGATTAATCCAACAAACGGCTAGAGATGATTTCGTAAGTCATTCTACGTCTGATAACCTTCATGTCCTTTTGAGAATAAGTTAAAGGCTTCGATAATGCAATGTATTTAGCAGCCGTGCAAGTGAAAACTCCACAATCATAGCCATTGGCTTGTTGGGGGGTTTCCATATGAGGGTGTAATTCGTAGTCTACGACTGGTAGATTCAATCTTGAAGCTTCTTGATTCATATAATCCTTCAAATTGAGCATGGCATTCTCATTTCCGGAACTAGAAAGCGAGTCGTAGTACTTGATAGATTTATTTACGTTATCAATGACCGCTAAGGCCCAATGCGTATTCAAGATATTGATGGGCACCATAATCATTTCCTTTTCGAACAAATTGATCTTTTTCCTTTTGGCCCACCTGGCTACTCCCAGATATCCCTTTGTCTCCAAAGTTGTATAGAAATGTGTAGTCCATCCAAATACCGATTGGTTTCGCGAATCCATGATGAGATTGAGATAATAGTCTATGATGTTGTCGTTGAGCCATTTGCCGTCTCTGAGAGTCTTAAGGTCATGGAAATACAACTCTATCTGGTAATTGGTACCAAAAGTATCTGTTCGGCGACTTTCCCATACTGCCTGTACTTTATGTAGCTCTCGAGAACCAAGAGGTGTGATTTTGGAGAGAGAATCAATTCTACTTTTCTCGACAATTTTCTGATAGTCTCTGTGTTTCTGGTCGTATTCTGATGAAGCATTGTCTACATAGTAATGCGGTATTAATTTATCTACAATGGAGTAATTTGTGATAGAGACAGGTTGTGAGGGAATGTAAAAGTTGAGAATAGATTTCTTGTACTCCGATATCTGGGGCTGTTGTCTGATGAACTGACTATAATCGCTTAGTTTGATTCTCTCCTTCTTCTCTCCCTCAAAGTTTGGTTGTGGAGTATACTGTTTCTGGTACGTAGAAGATTTGAGATAGTTGTTCGAGAGTGACAAGCTTGTTCCATACTGGAGATTACGTGGATCTTCTGAAACGCCATTTCTGTTAAATCGCATTTCAGAATACTTCTGGAGTACATTGGAGGAATTATGGCAGCTGCCTATAGTAGAAACATCTGGTACAATCATGCTGTTGTTTGTAGCTTGTTTGATGAAGTGGTAGTCATTGGTGATCTTGTTAACCTTCACGATTTGCACACTTTCCTCATCGTCAAGATCTTCAGCTATGAAATCTATATCCGAGCTTTGGTCCAACGGAGGAGTAGTAGGTCGTGGTTGTTGTGGAAAAGAGTTGCTATACTTTGTTGACAAGAATACGCAAATATGGTAAATGCTGGTTTGTAGGTACTGGAGAAATTGGTGGAGGATGAAAAACGACGGGGACGGCGATTGCGACGCTGCCGACCTTGTGGAAGCGGGAGGAACGTATTCATCCGGCAGAGTATTTGACCTGGAGAGCCGGTTCGGCACGAGCAACGGGTTGTCGTCCATGGTTGCGATATGGCGGAGATGAATACAGATTGGGCCCGAAATGAAATGTTTAGTCGGCTATTATATATTGTGTCATGTGACTACAATTGGTTTCTGCTGTATGGATCTTTCCTTTGAGGTATGGAGCTTTCGCGTGGTATGGATCTTCCACACGTGACATATGTGTAGTGATTCAGAGCACGTGTCTTATCGTGTGATGCTAAGCATTCGGAGTAGGGTTGACAGGTGCTAAACCCGTGGGCTCAATATTATTGACCACGAGGAAGATGAAAGATGGAACGAAGAGAGGATCTTACCGAGTAATTGTTCGACGGAAACGGTAGAGCACAGTTTTTCCTATTTGGATTAGAATTGAGTGGAAACGCTACACCAGCAGGTGAATCGTTGTTTATCTTGATCATCTAGATCTTCCCGCTGTATTCTAACTTTCAGCAAAAGGTTAGCAGCCGTCAATCGGCTATTATTGCTAGCGCAGATCACATGACTGCATCTTATATTATTGAAGCTGAGAGAAAACGGAGCTACAATTTCCCAATGCGTCTTTATGTCACATCGACAATAATTGCCTAGCTTGAGCCTCTTCGCTGTGCCGGAGTTTTACGAGATTGGGCCATCGCACTTAGAGCAGCCCACGTGTATGTCAACGAGGAGGAAAAATGTCGCGCTCGTGGGGTGCGATAAATTGGTGCTGGAGGAGGCTCGAAGAGCAATTGGCGCTAGTGAGATAGCGAGAGCTTTCTGTAGCGAGAGAAAGCAGTACTGTAGATCCATTTAAAAATCAAGTAGATGTCAAGATGGAATATCCCAGTAGACGGTAGCCGGTGGTGTAAGTGGAATCATTCCACATGATACTTCATATGCTACATTCCACAACAAGCAACGTTGTATTGTTTCAGAATCCAACTTCTCCTTCCCTCTACGGCTGGCCAAGTCTCTCGCTAGCAACTGTCAAGCACGGCTGTCGGTATCTCACCGGGTCGCACTTGAGCTCTCACTAAACCTTTTTCAGCGCAACATAGTCGGCGGTACGACATGCGACATCCTCTAAATTAGCCTTGTACAGCAGCACTAATAATAAAATTGCTACATCGACCCAATCCAAACAAGGTAATCGGGAGTGGATTCTATTCGTTGATACAGTAGCGTTTTTTCCACTGGCTTAAGTTTCGTAATTGCCGTAACTTCAATTCGGCTGTATTTTCCTTCTTCTTCTTTCTGTTGTTGCCAGCTGCTTTTTGGTAACGCTTCTTTCCTCCTCTGCCTCTGTCCGTCCTACTATGTCAATTGATCCGCTTGACACCACTTCCACTACCAACAATATCAGTGACGAGACCAGCAGTAAAATGTTATTCGGGACCAAATTGGACCACGAGCTCTACGACCCTTGGAAGCAGTACTACATTAACTACAACCATCTCAAGAAGTTGTTGAAGGAGGGCGTTATTCTCAAGAACAACTGGACTGATAAGGATGAACAGAACTTCGTTCTGGCTCTTGACGAAAACTTGGAAAAAGTCTACACGTTCCAGCACCAGAAGTTCGATGAGTTGAACGACCTATTGAACGACTTGCAGTTGCAGACGGAATCGTCGAGCTCTGAATTCAACGTGGAATCGTTTTCGTCCAAATTGGACAAGATCTTGGACGAGGCACAAGAATTGGAACATTTCCAGAGAATCAACTACACCGGTTTCATCAAAATCGTTAAGAAGCACGACCGTTTGCATTCCAACTACTCTGTCAAGCCATTGTTGAATGTCAGACTAAAGAGCTTACCATTCCATTCTGAAGACTACAGTCCCTTGTTGTACAAGGTGGGTACTCTTTTCCAGTTTTTGCGTGAAAACTACGATGTAGACCAGGCATTGTCGAAGTTGTCTTCGTTCAACGACTCTGGTTTGAATGCAGAATTCCAATCGTTCAAGTTCTGGATTCACCCAGAGAACTTGATGGAAGTCAAGACCACCATCTTGAGACATTTGCCTGTGTTGATCTACAACAGTGAAAACGTTTCGCTGATAGATGACGATGAAGACGATGACGAAGAAGAAGATGAAGCCATCAATGACCAGACCATCAACGCCTTGTACTTCGACAATGACCATTTTGAGTTGTACAACAACAAGTTGACGAAAATCAACAACTCTTCCACTTTAAGAATCAAGTGGATTGGCAAATTGGCCGACAAGCCCAAGATCGTTATGGAAAAGAAGCAGTTCGACTCCAACTCCAACTTCAACGTTGACGACAAGATTACTTTAAAGCAAAAGTACATCAATCAGCTCGTCATCAACAAAGAGCTCCCCAACAAGTTGAAGAAGATCAATGACGAACAGTCGCTCAATCACATTCTTGGCTTCATCAATGAGTTCAACTTGCAACCTATCTTGAGAACAACCTATAAGCGTACTGCTTTCCAAATTCCAGGAGACGATAAGATCAGAATCGTCATCGACACCAACTTGAACTTCATCAGAGAAGATTCTTTTGATTCGCAATTGCCAATCAGAGACCCTTCGAGCTGGCATAGAACCGATATCGACTCCAACACTTCCAACCCACAGCAATTCTTGCGTAAGGGTGAATACATCAAGTTCCCATACTCCACCATGGAAATCAAGATCAAGAAGTCTGCTGCTAAGAACTTCAAGAAATTGAACTGGATCAATGAATTGATCAATTCTTCTAACTTGATCAAGGAAATTCCAAACTTCTCCAAGTTCATCCATGGTGTAGCTTCTTTATTTTTAGAAGACGACAAGTTGGACAACATTCCTCTTTGGTTCAACGAATTGGAGAATGATATCTCGTCCACATTGCACTACGTGCCAAAGTCTAAGAGAACATTGCAACAACAAGAAACAGACATCCAGAACTTGACCGATGCGGACAACTTGTCGAAATTCAAGTCGATGATTCTCAAAAACCAAAGCACTAGCTTCCAACCTAGATCTTCTTCTTTCTCAGGTTCCATGTTGTTGAACATAAACAAGGACGAAGAAGAATCCATTGAACACAGCGTCGGCCCAACTTCTTCGCATGTACAAACCATCGAAGAAGAAGCTCCTCAATCAGGATTGACAGATGATCAATCGTCTGAATTCGATGACGATGATGATGACGATGATCTTCCAGGTTCCAGAGCCAACCCAATCTCGAAAATTTTCAACTTGCCAGTTCAGTTCTCGAAGTTACTTGACGTTGACTCTGAAGACGAAGAGGTGGATCTTCCACTTGGAGTCAGCAAACCTGATAGCTGGATCAAAAATGCTGGTCCCCTTAAGATTGAACCCAAAGTCTGGTTGGCTAACGAAAGAACCTTCAATAGATGGTTGCATGTGACTACTTTACTTTCGACCTTGACTTTTGTCATTTACTCGTCAACTTTGAACTCCAATTTTACAGGATTATCAACTGTATTGGCATATTTTTATTTTGCATTAACTTTGTTCTCTGGTGTCTGGGGATACTACATTTTCATGAGAAGAAGAACAATCATTATGGAAAGATCAGATAAGCATTTGGACAACTCTGTCGGTCCACTTATTGTAGCCTTTGGTCTTATCTTGGCCTTGGTGGTTAACTTTATCTTTGGATGGAAGGGGTTGAAGGTCGATCTTGACAACGAATTCTACGCTAAGAACACCGTGCACAAGGCCATCCACGAGTACGTAATTAACTTGGTCAATTAGACGTTGTAGAACTTTTTGTCAGACTCACAATTTTTGATTCTATATTATAATTTAATTTCATTACAAAACGAATGGCTAATGTAGCGAATGAAGAATTTCATTTTATTATTACAAGTCTACAGAAATGAGCACAATATGGTTTGACCGACTAAGTCAGATTGAGGAAAAAAGTTGTTGTTGTTATTATTCAACCAAATGTGACTTTGAATTTGCCAAATCCACTCAGGAGTAGTTAATATTTATTTGTATGTTCGCTATTAAGATATTCCCATAATTTACAATATAAGTATAGGCTCTCTAAATCAAGTTCTATTCCCCATTCCTGCACGTTTTTTTTCGCAGGTGCCAACTTTTCAATTCCACGCTGTTAAATTATCAACACAACTTTTCAACTCAGTCACAGGTGGCTAAGTACTCATAGCTGACCACAACCAATTGGCTCATTCCATCTGATCTAACATCATGTCATTGAACATATCCTTATACACAATTTCTGCAGTCTTAATACTAGATAACGAGGGTGAAAGACTCTATGCCAAGTACTACAACCAAGGCTCCAGCCTGGAAAATGGCGGAGAAGTCCATTTCCAAACTTTATCACAACAGCAAAAATTCGAGTCGCTGATATTGAGCAAGATAAATAAGGTTCACCAAGACATAGTATTGTATGACAACCACTTGGTCACGTACAAACAGACAAATGACATTATTCTCATCATTGTCGCCAAGATCAATGAAAACGAATCGTTGATCTATTCAACTGTTGCCAACTTGTTTGAAAGTTTGAATATTTTATTGGACAACACAATCGATAAGGCTACCATTGTTGCTAAATACGATTTGGTTGCATTGGCTATTGATGAGACCATAGATGACGGAATCATTGTTGAAATTGACCCGGCAATCATTGTCAGTAGAGTGACCAAAGCTCCTAAGTTCGAACCTGGCATCCATGTAGACGTGGATAAAGGACTCTTTGATGCCTTTTCATTTGCTTCCAAGAAGATCAGCGAAAGATTGCAACAAGGTTTCTAGTGTATAGAGGATAGAATGCATATTCAAGTTAAAGAGACATAGAAAAGTTATGAAGGCTTATGTATCCATCGATGATTATAGATGCTGGTCTATGTTCGCTTATATCATAAGTATCATTATGCAAACTTTAAGTAGTTAAAATTCAAGAGATATTACATTATATTTGTAGCTTAATGTTATAGTATTTCATGTTGAGCAGTTCAGAAGTGATTTTCTTAAATGTTTGGCTTGTTTTCTACGGATAACCCTTTTTCTATCTGTAACCATTTCAGTAGTATCAACACCATGAATTTGGTGTGTACTGTTAATTCTGTTTCTTCACTGCCCTTGAATCCTATTGTATTAGGTATTAGCAATAAAATAATCCCTTTTAGAACAGAAGGTACGATTTTTTAATCATTTGCTTACAAAAATTTGAGCGCACAATATTTAACTAATTCAGTGAGCCAAAGATACTGAGACATAGTCGAATCTTGATTGTCTACTAAGAGTTCTCTAGAGGAACGTTGAAGGTGACTATAGTTCGCGACATGCGTTGTCCAAAAACATAACTTCTATATTGTTTCAGCGTGGATCTATTTGAAGATCTGATTGCAGCCGTTCTCTGAAGTGACTCATGAATTTTAAATGTCACATTGTATAAGAAAGTAGCCGTAACCTACTTTTAATATCTACTTTTACTTATTCTATTACGATAGGAAGCAGAATTATGTCCCAATTAAGAGTACCCTTTGGTAAACAATTCAGAGAAGCCCACTTCAAGCAATTGGATCCAGAGTATCTCGCTGTAAACCATGGAGCCTATGGGATGACTCCTTCAATGGTTTTCAACAAGTTCAAAGAGGTTATGGAGCACGATTATTCCAATCCTGATTATTTCAGAAGAGTCGAACAACCAGCTTTATATGTAGATACCTTGAAAGAGTTGTCCACTGTTTTGAATACTGACTACCGTAATCTTGCTCTCGTGGACAATTCTACTTCTGGCATCAACACTATTTTACGAAGCTATCCCTTCAAAAAGGGTGACAAGATTGTTGCTCCATCGACAATCTTTCACAATTGTGGAAAGACAATTGAGTTTTTACAAGATATGTATGGTATTGTCTACGAGTCAGTTGAACTAAACTATCCTCTTGAAGATTCAGAGATTCTTGCTTTGTTTGAAGATGTGTTCCAGAAAGGTGATGTCAAGCTAGCCTTGTTTGACACTGTAATTTCTACTCCGGCAGTTCGGTTCCCGTTTGAGAAAATGGTAAAATTGTGTCAAAGATTCTTTGTTTTATCATTGGTGGATGGGGCACATTCAGCAGGATTGTTACCAATAGATTTGGAAGCTATCCAACCTGATTTCTATGTTAGCAACCTACACAAATGGTTCTTTGTTCCTAGAAATAGTGCTGTATTGTATGTCTCCAAAAAGATGCACAGAAAGATTCACACAATGCCAATTGTCGCTTCATATGTGAAAGGCAATA
This sequence comes from Scheffersomyces titani, assembly GCA_030565185.1. Taxonomy (NCBI): domain Eukaryota; kingdom Fungi; phylum Ascomycota; class Pichiomycetes; order Serinales; family Debaryomycetaceae; genus Scheffersomyces; species Scheffersomyces titani. The sequence continues at coordinate 203,938 of JAJMBD010000008.1, read as the reverse complement.
CACATGTTCTGACAGAAGAAGAAGATAATTGGTTGATTGACAGATTCATAGATGTGAGCACCAAGAACTTCGCTGCTGCTGCTTCTATTAGAACTTCCATAAAGTTCAGACAAGAACAATGTGGAGGCGAAGAAAAGATTCTCGAATACTGTTACGAATTAGCAAAGAAAGCTAGTGAACTTGTCAGTAAGAAATGGGGGACTTCAGTTCTCGAAAATGAAGCGAAATCCTTAACTACAGCTATGTTCAATGTTGAAGTTCCATTAGAACAACTTGGCTTAACTGTAGACGATTACAAGGAGTATGCCCACGATATTTACTTACTGATGCATGTGGGAAGAAGGGTTGTTGTGCCTTTATACATCCATAATGAGAAGGTGTATACTCGGTTCAGTTCCCAGATCTATAATGAGCTAGACGACTATGACAAAGCTTCAGATATCGTCTATAAGTTGTTTGAGAACATAGCCACAGAAAAGGTGCAAAAGAAGCTTCAAAACATTGGCTTATAGTGGATATAATTAACTAATTTAATATATTTCTATATTCATATGTTCATATACGAGAGTTGAATTTTAAATATAAAGTAGTTTCCAAGTCTCCAAGAATAGTTGAATTGCAATAGGTGCAAAAAGCTCTATTCAAGGTGACTGAAATTTGAGAGGCTCATTTTTTCGCACGACTTTGTTTTCATCAGTAGATAATTGAGAATTCAAATTTCGAATAATCCAAGCATTGGAAGCTAACACACTACACTTAGCAAGAACTTTCGTAGATAACATATCTAATTCAGATCAAATTACAAACATCTCATACAGCAGTTTATTTAACTGTAATATTAATTGACTTTCCTTTTACCTAATATCCACAAAATTCAGAATTGCGATGGATGAATCGTTTCATTTTGCATTGCTCCGGATTTCCATTGCGCAAATTCTCAAAGCCCACGGTTTTGACAAGTGTAAACCATCGACACTTAATGTAGTGACAGATTTAGCTATTCAATACCTTAAGAAACTTATATTGGAGACGATTCTGTGTTCACAGACTCGTACAAGATCTAACAATATCGAGATTCAAGACATAACCCAGGCATTAATGTTGATAGGCGCAATAAAGGCTGACGATTACCTCAAACTAGATGACAATAAAGACTCTAAATACAATACGAAATCTTTGGACTCTTTTGTGAATTGGGCTCGCTACAGTGACTCTGGAAGAGTAGCGAGAGAATTGAATGAATTTCCTACAGCTTTAGTGCGCAACTTGATAGACAAGCGAAAGCTTGATTTGGACGACGGTGAAACCGATCAAGAGAAAAAGAAGCGCAAGCACAAGGAAAGGCAGGAATACTATAATCAGTTGAAGTTGAACGAAATTTCTAATTTGCATGGTGAAGATTTTGGTGAAGAAGAGGAAGAGGACGAATATAGCATTTCTACCAAGGAAAAGTTTCTGTGGTTAAACTATTTGATAGAGAAAGATCTCAAACTTGGCCACGACTTGAAGTTTTTGAACTCCAGCTTGTCTGCGGAATTTTTGAAGTTCCAGAACGATCCCAAATTGCACCCAGTTGCCAACAGTAGTAGCAACAACGAGGTGGGGAAACGTTACCAACAGCTTAAACACCAATTGCATAATTTCAACAAATATGACTATCTCGTAATAAGCATAGAGAACGAAAAGGAAGAGAACGACGAGGAAAATGGTGGAGATGTGGACGTCAAGCCATCCGACAGCTTAATCCAGTTGTTGCCCTACAACTTACAGTACGACAAGTATCTTGTGGACGAAGACCTTGACCAATATGTAGAGTATGTGGAAAGTCGGCAATTGGCTGTAGAGCATGACACTGGACATGAAGATGATGTAGATGATCATCTCGCAGACCAGGAGGCAGACGACGACAGCCTCATCATACGAGACGAGGGAATAGGAGGCGAAAATAGTCTCATGCTTACGTAGAACCATGCAGCGCTTTTGTGGTATACCAAGAGTGATTGTTTTGTGGTGGAGTAATGCCGTGCGAGGAAAATATGAACAATGACAATGGATAGGAGAGAGGAGCGCGAGGCTAGCTTCGGATGTGGTATTTCTACTTCAGCGAGATTGTTGCGAAAAGGGGTTTAATGCTTCATATAACTTGTAGGACTTTTCAGACAGTTGAGAATTAAGGAGAAGAAGGTTTAGTCAAGCGTCAAGAGAAACTAAAATAGCGCAATTAATTATAGACAAGATTACACATTTGCCAGGAAATGAAGAACTCAGAGCATTAAAGTAAACGGACGAAACAGCAGACATTACTATTGCGTCATAACGATGTAGCATCTGCTGGAATAGATAGTAAATCACGGCGCACCAATATAAGATGGAATAGAACCGTTTGAAAAATTTATATTGTAGATCAATATGCGACTTAATACGTTATGGCTGAAACACACAATAAGGGTGGGATGAGACGAGCGTAATACGAGATTAGCAAATGGGGACTAAATAGCCCTGACGTTGGGACATGAACTAAAAAACGGACCACTATAAAGTATAACACCGATATTAATTGGGACAGGTGAAGGAGATGGAGTCTCGGCAACATTAACGAAACGGAGTCCCCGCCAGCATTGGCAGACAGGTGAGGTCAAGAAAAAGCGGACGAATAAGGTTAGACCGAAAGACTATGTAGATAAAAATACTGAAACATAAAAGTAGAGAACCTCGAAGATGGAATACGAATTCAGACATATTAAAAAAGATCTTATCGTATGCCCTCTAAGCCATGGTGCATGTACAACCTGTTTCGACACGTTTCGAGCGCCTTCATATGGTATATGTGAAACGAACATTTCAATAGACTTTCCAGCTTCTACAATAGACTTTTACATTAAAGTTGTAAGACACTAATTTTGACACCTTCACTCCTGCCGAAACTGAAGCACCCTTGAATTCCGATACTCTCGCGGGTAATACAAGTCGATCTTGTAGCACGTCGTAGATCCCAGATCTAGACTCCCGACACTGCCAATAAAAGGTAACAAGGGTTCCAAGTGCATTATCATCTGGAACCTCATCTACCACCTGACAAAATATTCTTCCCCTTTGGAAAGCTCCATCAATCTTGCAGCGGCAATTTATCCCAAAATAGTTAATTGGTGACAGACGCGTACTGGACGTGTCGAAAAATAATATTTGAGTGAATTCCCCAAGCTCCTGAGGAACAGCACGGATACTGAATCCCAAGTTAGATGACCTGACATCCCACAATTGAGACTAGTCGCCGGTTTCCACATGAAAATAATTTCCTCGACTTTAACCACTCCGTATATATAGAAGAGAAATCCGAAGAACGAATTCTTCCCTTGCTCACCGCATTTCTAATCCAACGTTGGCTATATCACACCATTGTTGGCTCGTACATCTCGTTGTTTGAAATTCATCGTCGATCACAATTGCTGAAATTCTCACTAGCTCAAATTGCTGGCACTCTTCTCATTGTCCTCACCTCGATCTTTGTCCCTCTACTCTGCATCCATTGTTACTTCGGCACACGTCTGGACGCCCAAGATTTTTCACTATCCTTCGGACGACCAGCGCACGTGACTCCCAATCCTATCCAGACTTTCCATATTGACATCAACCTCCAAATATATCTGGTACCAACGTCGCTATCTTTTCTTTTCCTTCGTTTTATCTGCTCTCTGCTTCTCGTTACTATTGTACGACTTATACACTGAAAACTTACGGATCGTGACTTGAATTTGGGTACCGTTCCTCGCTCATTGATCGCTACCTTTCACAAATTGCTATTGACTCCGGATTCACGCGCCTGTTCCATTTTTCATTATCAGACTCTGGACCGAAATCGCTACGCCGAACTCACAGGTTTTTCTTGCATATTCAAGGTGTTCACAGCTTTCTATTGTAGAGACATATCAAGTTCTTGCTACTCGTTGCAACTTTCCGCTACGTCGAAAGGTCACATATTGAAGACGTGTGACTTCGCCTCCTGTTTGATTTCCATAGACGGATTTATATCTAAGTTTTCGCGAAACCCCCCTACAACCCCTGAGAGATTCTCGAGTTTGTTTTGCACTAGACTAAAATAGCACACAATTGCACAACAATAATATAGAAACAACACGGTTTTCTAAACTATATACAACTGCTATACTCTATATTAGAGCAGAATCACCTTCGACTGTTGTTTTCAACCTTTTCACTCAAATTGATTCTTTTCTCTTCACAATTCGCATACAATGAACAAAAAGTTGAATTTGAAGCTCTCGCTAAACAGAACGACAAGCAACTTGTCCAGCGAGTCACAGCCGTATACTCCACTCGAGCAAACCGTCCAGACTCCTATAGACGCCCCTGGATTCCCCCAGCAACAATACAGCCAACACTACCCTAACCAGCAGCAACCTTCGCAGCCTACCTTCTACTTTGCTGCTCCTCCTGGAGGAGTTAGAACTCCGTCTGTGGATTCGATTTACTCCAATCCACAATACAATGAATCTGACGATATTTTGACAGACATAGATGAACCACAGGGAGCATGCAAAACTACCCGCAATTATTCTCTTAGCTTTACCGCTAACTTTGACCAACTTGTATTATCCATTTATTCGCATATCTTGTCATTGCCTACTACCACACCTTTTCTGGGAGTAACACCTCCTAGTGGCCTTGTCAGTAAAGTTGCTAACGAAACCATGTCCAAATTGATGGCCAATACTCAAGCAGTCAATCCTCCTTTGTACGACCACCAGAGTATTATTAATGCTGATTATCTTAGAAACCACTCCTATCAACCCATCTTTTTGCAGTTGATAAGGAAGAGATTATTAGACTTGTGCACATTCAACAGCTACTACAATAGTGCGAACTCGAACCACAATAGCAATTCTTTCAATAACAGTTCTGCTTCGAAATTACCAGAAGTTACGACGATTTCGGTAACATCCTTATCAAATAATGTCGCAAATGGTGGATTGAGGCAGTCCTCGATATCAAACTTGTCTTTAAATGAATTAAACATTCTGAACTACAACAGCAATAACAGCTCCACCAGATCGAGGTCCTCCTCCCTTAGTTTGAGGAAGCAATCTTTGACAAGAAATAATTCATATACCAACAACAGCTGGTTGCATGTAGGAAACATCAACAGTATTAGACCATCCAGTAACGGCAACGGACCTATCCACCACGGTGGCGAACACTACAATGCAAGCACAGACTCATTGCAGTCGATGCAAGACTATGTTCCACAATCGTTTATTAATAGATCTGCCAACAACTCCACAAGCAATAGCAACAACACTAACCTCACTGCTCCTCAAACAAATTTCAATTCTTTGATGATGGATTACCAGACACCTCCGTCTTCTAATAAAGGCTCCATTTCTGGCCCAACTATGACTCCGCCATATAATACCCAAACAATCCAGAACTCAATAAACAACGGCCATTCAATGAATCCAGAATATGATGATTTTGCATTTTTCCAGTTTCAGCAAGCCAGATCACGTTCTTCTTCTAGAGGGAACAACCCATTTCCAATTCCTTTGTCCATCAACACAGAGTCTGCTAACATCCAGGCATTGAATGCCTTGAATGGTGGCTCGTTTGCTGGAGGTCCCAACGCCCATAGAAACAATCATTCTGGGTTGAGTTTGGATTCTCCGTTTATGTCAGCTACTTCCTTATCTGAGGAAAGTGGTTATTTCGGAGAAAGATTCCCACAACCACCTCAAGTAGGTAACAGCAATGTTCAAGCTGACAGCCCAACTAATTCAGAATCTGGCTTATGTGACTCTCGAATAAATTTGCATAATCAGTTCAGTTTGAGTGAGAAGAAGAGAGATTCATTGAAGTTGAAGAGAGGTATACATTAAATCGCCCAGTCATAGAGCAACTGGTTATTGTTCTATGGACATGCTACTTGTATCACTATTAAATATTATAAATATTAGAATAGAGTAAAATTGCAATATTGGCCTACTTGGAATTGTATTGGCGTACATTAATGATTCTGGGATTTTCGCAGTCAGCTTTTGTGTTTCGTAATATTGCGACTAAGTTTAGGGGCGCGTATGAAAGCTAACATACTACTTACAAATATATCTTACATATAATAAGAGATCATCTCCAATTCATAGTCTGAAAGGGCAAAAGTTAGAAAGTTTCTAGAAATGTTATGAGAGTACCACATAGGCTTCCAGCATTACGCACATCTGCCAAATTACTCTCTGAAGCTGGAACTCCACCGAACTCTGTAGATGAGGCACCAGCTTCTCCAGAGGAAGAAATTCAGCGCAAGGTTAATTTGAAAAAGATGATGGACGAAGAAGATCCAAGAGCCAGGTCGATTTTGAAGAAGTTCATATTTCCGATAGAGCAAAATATTGAAAAATCCAATAACATAGATTTGCTTTCCAACGATTCTTTACGTCAGCTCTACTCCAATTGGAACCTATCTGGATCAGAAATGTTACCATTATTTAATCCCACCAATATCACTCCATATGAATTTCATTCGCGTTTCAATACTGATCAGTCTTATAAACGGGCGCCCAGACTCTCTGTCACGAAATTGCTTACTGATAGATGGTGTGAATTGAGCGAATACTATACTATATATGCTGGTTCCCCACAGTTCAAAGTGACTAGTGCTATTACTCAAGGATTGGAACGGCATTCTGATTTAGAAGTTGAATTACATCATCCGATAGATACAAGCTTGTTAACTGAAACTCTATCTAGAAGTATTTCAGATGCAAAAATTCATTTCAAAGAAACTATGAAGGATGTAGAAGACCCTGATTTGTTACTGGTATTAAGTATTCAGTTTGAAAAGTTTTGGAAAATCGCAAATGGGAATCCAGATGCAGCTAAACTAGCTTTGGAATGGAGTGATCATTCCATTAACCGTTTATTCAGCTTAATAACAACTTCCGAAGCCAGAGAAGTTCTTGTTCACGGATTCTTAAATCTTGAGAATTCAGAATTTGTATCCAACATCGGTGAATTTGGCAATCTGCAAATTGGAAAACTCGATACCAGAAAAGTATTAGTCAGTGGAATTGTGGACCACCTCAAAATACAAAACTCAGAGAATCCAACTGAGATGTCATTGTTTCTAGAGATACGAGATTACATGGACTACTACTTTGATACCAGAATAGGCGACAAACAGATAGTAGATCTTACTGTGTTCCTACAGTCAGTCCATCAAATTGTCAAAGATCATAAGAACTCATTCAGTGTCAAAACGACTGATGTTAAGACAAGATCTGTGAATCGATTACCTAGCCTGATTTCCGTTTTGGAAGCTGCCAAATTCCAAACATTCTACTATAGAAAGATGCTTGGACTACTATCAAATGAGAACCATAAAATTGAAAATAGCAATTTCGCATACTACAGTCTACTAGAGAATGCAAAAGTTCGTGGTATTGATGTTGATGAACCAATTGATGTTGTAACCTTGATTAGCATCTTGCGAAAGAATTACGACTTATTCTACTTAGACTTTGTGAAATTAGCAAATGGTGATCCCATTGGATTTGAACCTTTCGATACTTATAATAGTGAAAGACAAAGCTCAGAATACGAATTAGATTTTGTTTTGAGAATGGCACAAGAGTCTCGTGATCTAGGTGATGTCAAGAGTCTTCTATCAAGGGAACCAATGCAGTTGGAAATGATTGAGAAGATCAACAGTCTTGAAGATTTCAACTACAATGATATCTTGAGTTCCGATTTGATTAAAAACTGGAAGACAGCTCCCACATTAAGATATTTTGCAGCACGCTCTTCTCAATTCTATGAACTCTTTCTGGAATTGCTAGGAGATAGCACTTCAGTAGAGTACCACAACGGTCGAACTGCGCAGGCATTCCATACTTCGGAATCTATATATTCCGAAGGAGAAATTGAAAAGCAAACAAGGAAGGCTTCAAGCTTTTGGAATGGACGTCGTATCCCGATTTATACACGTGATATAAGTAAATGTAAATACTGTGACTTCAAACAGAAATGTATGGTGCCAAACCACCAACTAAAAGGAGATATTTATCGAAAATCATTAGGATCGATAATTAATGAATTCTTGACCGTGGAATAATCAGTTAAAAACTAATTGAATCATCGAAAATGTCAATAAGTGAATAATACACATCAACCATATTAGAGATATTCGTTTCTTTAATGTCAGATGCGCTTGGCAGCTGGAATATTTGTTTAAATTCTACAGCAAGGATTACCCAGTTTGTATATTTCGGTATGAATATACGGATGATGGTCTGTTCAGTGGATGACAGACCAGATGCATTCTGGAGCTGGCAATAAACCATTATTTTTTTATGAGAAGCTTTTCGCAACCAAAAGTTACATGTGATCTCCATACTTGTGTTTAATGATTTTTACACCAAAAGCAACTAACAACATTCAACTCATACATAGTCAGAATTATCTTTTATTAGTTGCTTAGGGGTTATCATAGAATTGAAATAAATAATAGTGTAATGGATATAGAGTTTTAGTAGTATTACATTACTCATGTATGATTTTTGATTAGTTTGTTCTTATCGTAGCCCTCAAAACTACTATATTTCTCAGAGAATTCCTCTTCCAAATGCTCTTTTAATTTCTGAAACTTATTCCCAAATGTAAGACCACATCTTGTACATTTAAGAGGTGTGCTTTTAATGATATCATTTAGCACAGCTTCATTACGAACATTTTTAACTGTTGTATAGTTTTCTTCCGATTCAGAAGAACAAACTGAATCTGATTCGTAGTCATTGTACTTGTCAGATGCGCCATAGCTCAATTTACGATAGCTAGCATTGTACATAGGATTCAACTGGTCAAGTTCGACAAAGAACGAGGTTGTGAATGAATTGTAATGCTTCCTGTGTTTCATTCGAGTCGAAAAGAAGTCTTGTGTGATAACATGTATGTGAAGGTTTCTGAGGGATGGAATGGAATGAATCCCTGCCCTAATAAAATTGTTCTTGAATTCAGCAAATTTCAATTTGTTATTGGGATGATTACCCAAAGCTTCGTCTAGATCTTCGATTATCATGTCCTTGGCTTTTTCAGCATATGCGACAATAAGTTCATATAAATCTTCACCGCTGTAGTCATCGTAATTGCGATTGAAGACATCTAATGGATTAAGATGAGTGATCGTGGCAGATCTGGGGATCACTAAATAGTGGCGTACAGATTTTGGAAAAAGATCTCGTATGATAATGACATGTTCATCGTGGAACAAAACGACGTCCAGATGTCTCTCCGGGTGGTCTATATATGTCTGGAAGGCATCTCTGAAGCTCATTTCCAGGAATTGGAAATGAAGAATTTTTCGGCTAGATGGAATATTTGAAAATTCGAACTGTCCTACTGAATTTTTTAGAATAATTCAAAGGGAGGCACAAATCAAGATATACTATTGGGGTTCTAAATTACTATGTATTAGATGTGAATATGTACACGAATGAATGAAAAATGTATCAAATATGACAATCTCTTCTGAAAATCTATGTCTTTCTCTTTCTAACTGGACTTTGGTTGATGGTGGCTGTGGTTTTGGCAACTGGTACTTCAACCTTCGATTCATCAGTCTTTTCAGAAGCGCTCAGTTCATTTGCTTCTTTCTCTAATTCTTCGTTGCTCTTCAACTTGACGTTCTTCAACTCGTTTATGAACCAAATCACAGCAGCATATAGTAATATAGCGATCACCAACAAGTTGACGAAATGGATCGACTTGCTGAGAAAAATCAACGCTATCAACGAAAGAATTAGCAAGATGAATGACACATGTGTAGCAGTAACCAACGCAGGCGTTGTTCCTGGGGTAAAAATGGAATCCCACAATTCAACCAAAAAAGCCATCACTGGATATGATTTCTGCAGTAGTATTGGAAATTACAGCTGAGATATTGAAACAATTATTGGACATCACTCTTGAACAGCAAGTATAGTAGTCTACTAGATCCGCACCGTAGTTAATATTTGTCACGTGATGCTTTCCAATTGCAACACGAGAGGCAAATGTTCGACAATGGTCTTTTAAACTATCGAGAATTCAGTAGTTAAAGATGTAATATGAACTATGCGATAGCATGAAGAGTTTTCATACAATTGTTATAGATACGAATTGACTTTTTTTTTCTTTTCTTGCACTGGTCTTTCTTGCAATCTGATATCTAATCTCACCTCAGCTCTTACGTAAGTTTCCATCCACGACTTTTTCATTTTCATTCTCATATACCGAAATCAGTAAAATTACAGAAGTCACGAAATCTCGCCAAATACTCTTTTTACAACTTTATTCAACTTAACCCTCCACTTATAACGTGTATATCATAGTATTGATTTCAGAATGGTACCAAGCGACGACTCGTTCATTTCCGACGATGAAGAAGAATATTGGTATGTATTACTAAGACCGTTTGAGTTTCAGATTTTTCATTTTTGTGAGAACAATTACTAACATTATACTAGCCCCTTATGTGTGGAAGAGATGGATATTTCAGATAAGAACTTCAAGCCGTGTCCCTGTGGCTATCAGATATGTCAGTTCTGCTACAACAACATCAAACAGAACCCTGAGCTCAATGGTAGATGTCCCGGTTGTAGAAGGTTGTACGACGATGAGTCTGTGGAGTACAAGACCATAAGTGCCGAGGAATATCGTTTACAGCAACTTAAAAGGGAGAAACGTGATCGCGAGAAGAAGCAGCGTGAAAAGGAAAAGAAGGAGACCGAAATGGCCAACAAGAAGCATCTTGCTGGTTTGAGAGTGGTTCAGAAGAACTTGGTCTATGTCACAGGCTTGAATCCTCCTTGCAATCCTGAAGACTTACACTCAGTGTTACGTTCTGACAAATACTTTGGCCAGTACGGGAAAATTCTGAAGATCGTCATCAACACAAAGAATCCAACTGGTCTGGGTAGCCATCACCATCACCAGAATCCTGGTTTGGTTGTTTACGTGACTTTTGCCAAAAAGGAAGATGCATTGAAGTGTATCAATGAGTTGGATGGCTCTTTGTGCGATGGAAGAGTTTTGAGAGCAGCTCATGGTACCACCAAGTACTGTTCGTCTTACTTGAGGGGCCATCCATGTCCAAATCCTAACTGCATGTTCTTACATGAACCTGGTGAAGAAGCTGATTCCTACACTAGAAAGGACTTGTCGACTCAGCAGGGTATCAAAATGAGCATGATGGGTTTGGGCGGAAATCTGAGAGTCAGCAGTAGTTCAAACATTTCAAATTCGGGCCAATTTCAACCTCATTCGGCAACCAATTCCCAATCCAACTACAGTGGAGAAGATGATAGTTTTTCTCATTCGGAAGATGATCAGGATCATCATCAAAACAATCAAGTTCAGGTACAACCCCCTCCTCAAAATGGTGGTACTGTTACTACTACTGCTGGTGGCGGTCCAATTTTGCCAGCATCCGTGCAATGGGCTAAAGCTGGAAGTACTTCTGCTAGTAACTCACCTTCTGTTAGCAATAATACTGCCTTGGCTAACTCGGCTGCATTCCCGACATTGGGTGAAATCTTTCGCGATCAGAAACTGCAGCAAAAGAAGGATTCGAAGCAAAAGATCAGATCCAAAGTATCCAAGGATAATGTCTTACTTCCAGATGACATTGACATTGATGATGATTCTGTGTTGGGATTCATTGAACTGACTGCTGAGTGCTTGAGAGATTTGCAACAGAGAAGGGAGAAGTTGAGTGTTCATTTCTCTAAGCTATCTAGCAAGACGGGATCGTTCTTGCCTTTATTCGCATTCAACAGCACAGAAGGATTGTCCAACGACACGAAGCTTGAAGATGAAAAATTGTTGGCACGTCAAGTGATTGAAAGATTCTTCTTGAAACCCATCAAGAACTATCATTTAGCATATCAAAACCATCCTATCGCACAACAACAAACATTACAGAACCAGATACAACAGCAACAGCAACAGCAGCAAGAACAGCAACAGCAGCAAGAACAGCAACAGCAGCAACAACTTCCACAACCAGGATTCCAGCCTAACATAGAACAGTTGCAAGCTGAGCGGCAGAGAAAGTTGTTAGAAGCACAAGCTCAGATCCAGGGCCAGCAAGTATCTGAAGGATCTGCTATTCTGCAACAACAGGCGCAGCAGCAGTTGTTACTTCTTCAATTGCAACAGCAGCAGCAACAACTGCAACAAGCTAACCAGATCAATATGTTGAGAACAACAGAAAGAGGTAACACATCTACTCCACCTCCTCCAGGCTTGTTTGCTGCTAACATCCCAAAGAACCAACTTCCACAATCGCAATTGCAAGCACAATTACCAGCTGGTTTCAATGGTGAACCCAATGCTCCTGTTGTAGCTCCCGCTGCAGCTGCTCAATCTTCCAGTTCTCAATTATTGACTCAGTTGATGAGCGGAAAGAGATGATTGTTAGTAGATTGTGTTTGTTTGATTTTTAACTTTGTGACTAATGAAGTTTTAGTAGCAAAGGTTGTAATATTGGATAGGTATCCCTAGTGGATAAATAAATATATATATTAGAAAATATAACAGTAATAGTAATTTTAGTAGTAATACATCATTAATATCTTATCTAGCTATTAGAGTTATATAGTACAGTGTGTTTTTGTCTTGATACATGAATATTGTGCTTTCTTTAGATAGTGATCTTGTCGTTGATGATATGGGTCATCTCGTCGTTCAAATAAGGTGCTTGGTTCTGAAACTCAATGAAGTTATACACTGGCTCCTCAGGCGAATTATACACTCTCATCATAATTTCACGGAATTTGGATACATAAGTACATTCGTTTTTGTTGATGGAAACTCCTACCTTTTGTCTGAAATATTCCAGTATAGCTGCTGCTCTGGTGTGTGCCGAAAGATGTTGGTATAATACAAAAGCTTCGTCCATTATGGAGTGGAAAATTTTTAAGTTTACACCTGTGTCTCGAAAACCGTAGTGCAATAGAAGATAGTACGCAGCCTTGGAACTTATGGCGATATCAAACTTATCTTCAAACGTTTGACGTATATACTCACCTCTTTCGTCAGTTGATTTTTTTAATCTGGCTGCATCAAAAACAGTCTTCGTATGTTCCTTGGACCAAGTTGCCTCTTCCCATTTCACTAGTGGAGAAGCACTTTTGGGTCTTCTAGTTACTGAAGATCTTTCGATGAATTTACTGGCACGAGGATCCAGAAACTCGTGGAGGTTCAAAATCTTTGAGGCTTCCTTGGCATTCTCATATATCTGTCTTCTTAGTATGGCTAGCTCTTGTACCCGTGAAATAATATCTGGTATGGGCAACAGCTTTTCAAGGCGTGCGGCCAATGCGTCCATCTTTGCTAGCATAATGTTGTCGTTGGGTGATAAGTCTTCTTGTCTGCTTTCAAGATAAGTTTTCACCACTCTGTACTCATATAATATTTCATCTAACTGAAGGAGAATCTCGTAAGTGTTTTCCAAGTTATGGTTGGAATCGTCCATTTGAGCAAACTTCTCTCTGAGGCCAAGGTACGAGTGTACCAAGTCATGCTTCCTCTGTTCATAGTTGTTGACTTTCCGTTGGTAGAGCAGAGACATTGTGATAATGAATGATTTTTTTTTGATATACGATAATTGATATGATTCTTTTTGTATATTTTGTATGAGATTGTTTGATTCAAATCTATTATTGAATATTATCTTTATTAATCAAAAGAAAGATTTTCCTACCAATTGACTGGACTCAAAGGCAACGGCTATTTTCTTATAGACTATGCTTGGTCCCTTGCATACACCGAAGATAGCTTTAGTCCTGCGGTCCGAGTGGAATGATGGGTTCCCAGTGATGTTTTTCTGTTGGGGTTGGAGTTTTTCATTCGCATTTGAACAATGCGCTGCGGCATTGGTGTATTCCCAAAAGTCGCGTTTCTGCAACCAACCATCAGAGCTCTAAACGTTTGCAGCTAGTCTTATCGCAGAACAATAGATAGAACGCGTCACTGACAAAATTACATAATAGGCTATGGTTGGTAGATGTTAGCTCGCCGAATTTTTGTGCTACTTAGGGGACAAGTTGTACAAACTTTTATACAGCTAGCTAGCATCTTCTATTGTATTGTTGTAGTTCGCTTCAGAATGTTATGAATTCTCTATGCATCCAGCGCGGTTTTCTCCTGAATTTAGATCTTTGCTTTTTTTCACTAAAATTCGCTAACAAATTGTTCTCTCGCTAAAAAGTTTCATAGAGGCGCAAAAGCAAATCCACCAATATACCAATAACCATGTTTGACTGTCGTTTCATAGCCAGCATTCCATCCATTCAGTGCGGATAAATCTATTCAGGCGGCTATTTACTTAATGCTTATATACACAAAACCCGATAAATCTAATCTATGTACAATGGTTAGTGATTCACGACCGTGTCACACTTCTGACACAATTTGTCCTCTACAGCAGCAGTGAATTTCCAGCATCTTGGACACTTCGCTTCCGCGGACGGACTGATTTGGATATTAACAGATTCGCCGCTTACTTCTACTGTAGCTTTGCTCTCATATTTAGGGTGAACTTCTAATCGCCCTACTGTAGCTCTCGAAACTAAGAAGTAATCATCCAAGTATGAAGAGTGTGCTAGCAATATATCCTCTAGCTTCGACTTCTCACCATTAAACGTAATGTTGACCTGGGTCTCCAATTTGTTTTTGTAGATACCATCTAGTCTGAGCTTCTCCATTTGTTTATATACTTGGTCTCTGAGCTCCCATATCAATTCAAACTCAGCTTCAATTTGTTCGTTTAAGCATTCATCTTGTAGCTTGTAGAACTGTTGCCAGCCTCCCACCTTAAATGGTGAACTCTCTTCGACATTGAACAACCTACGATACTCTATCCATACTTCTTGTGTCAATAAAGGTTGGATTGGAGCAAGTAAACCGATGTAGACTCTCAATATTTCTTTCAATACTGTTTGAATACTTCTTCTTCTTAAGGAATTTTTGGAGTCCGTGTAGAGACAATCTTTTGAAATGTCAAAATATAACGAACTCAAAATTACGTTCATGTGGTGATTGACTTCACTCACAACTCTAGAAAAATTGTGTTCCTTATAGTGTTCAATGCATGACGTTTCCAACTTGTAGAGCTTGGAAAGCGTGTATTTGTCCAATTGGTTTAGCCTATTGTATTCCACTGGATCCTCAAAGTCATTAAGATTTCCTAACAAATATTTGAAAGTTACTCTTAACTTCTTCATATTCTCAAAGACTCTGGTTAACACTTCGCTGCCTACACTGATATCAGCATTATAGTTAGATGAAGCAACCCATAGTCTCACACCGTCAGTACCTAACGCTGGCAAAAGTGGTTTTCCTCCCCCTTCAATAGCATGCTTAGGAGAAATGATATTGCCCTTGGATTTCGACATTTTCTCATTCTTGCTATCCAATGTGAATCCGTGGGTAATGATCTTGGTGAATGGAGCCACTGGCAAAAAGTCCTTACCGTTAATACCGGAAGCAATGATCTTGTTCAATAGAGAAGATTGGAACCAACCTCTATGTTGGTCGCTACCTTCAAGGTAGATGTTGGCCAAAGGAGATTCAGATCTGAAAGAAGGTTCGATATCCTTGTTCAATGTAGTCCAGGATGTTCCTGAGTCAAACCACACATCCATGGTATCTTGACCTTTAACATACTCTTTACCATTCAATTTGTATTCTTCAGGCAACCATCTTGAAATATCTTCTTCGGAAGCAAACCATTCATCGGTACCAAATTGATCCATTCTATGAATAATGTAGTCAACGACCTCGATATCTTCGAGGGGCTCACCTGTATTTCTGTTATAGACAATTGGTAACGGTACACCCCATGTTCTTTGTCTAGAAATACACCATTCGTTTCTGTTTTTGATGAACAGTGGTAATCTATTCTTTCCTGACTCTGGATAGAACTTTACCTTGTCTAGAGCTTCAATTGCCGTAGGTTTAATCTTTTCTACGTTGACAAACCATTGTGGAGTCGATCTCTGGATGACAGGAGTTTTTGATCTCCAATCGTAGGGATATGAGTGCTTGAAGCTCTTGTTGATATTGAAAATCATATCGTTCTCATCTAGAAGACTGATACATTTTCTGATTGTTTCTGGTTCTGTCACTTTATGTTTAGCCAATGAGTGGTATCCAACAGGAATATTTTCAATGATATATCTACCCTGTCCATTTACAGAAGATCTTACGTCTAATTCATGGTTTTTTCCAATCAAAAAATCATCTCCACCATGAGCTGGAGCAGTATGAACAAGTCCAGAACCAGCAGAAGAAATAACATGGGACCCATGAATAACTGGATGGCGTACGCCATCCTTTGAAGCAGGATTAATGTATTCCAAGCCAACCAACTCACTACCATTGAATACAACTGATGCTCCAACACTTTCAAAACTGTCATTCAATGCCAAAACTTCATTAACTAAAGGCACCCCGACAAACAAATATTCATTTGTGACTTTGTTATGCACTAAAGTGTAATCAAGATCATTGTTCACACATACAGCTCTATTCGCTGGTATTGTCCATGGAGTTGATGTCCATATGAGTAACTTTAAGTTTTGATCTTGTTCTCTAGCCTCGACATTGAACTCATCACGCAACTTCTGGTATATCTCACTTGACACTACAGGAAACTTTACATGAATTGCTACAGATTTGTGTTCGTTATTGTATTCCAACTCTGCTTCAGCAAGAGCTGTTTCAGTTTCACAACCCCACCAAACTGGTTTCAATTGTCTGGAAAGCAAGCCATTTTCCATGAGTTTTTTGAATACACGAAGTTGGTTGATCTCATAATCGTGAGACATTGTGATATATGGATTGTCAAAATCTGCCATTATGGCAAATTCCTTGAATTGAATACGCTGACTGTCAATTTCTTTGCTGGCTAGTTGTCTACAAGCTGCTCGTATCTCCGAAGCCAGAAGTTTAGAAGTGGATTCTATGATTGGTTCTACTTCATTCTCCTTGTTCTTATTTTTCTTCTTTTTCTTCTTTTCACTTAAATTCTTTTTTATTTCTGCTTCCAAATTGGTAGCCTTCATTTCAATTGGAAGACCGTGACAATCCCACCCCGGACGGTAGTTGATTACGGAATTATTGTAAATCAACTCGAATCTATTGATGATATCCTTGAGAATCTTATTAAGCGCATGTCCCAAATGTAAATCCCCATTGGCATATGGTGGACCATCGTGCAATGTAAAAGTAGGTCTGTCCGCTCTATTCTGAGTTTGCCACTCATACAAGTCCTGACTAGTATTCTTTATAAGTACATCTCTAGCTTCGTTTTTTGGTATCTTTGGTCCAAAACTGGTTTTGGGAAGGTGAAGAGTATTGGAGTAGTTGACATTCAGCAAGCAACGTGAACTCGTTGAAATTAATCTTACCAGCCCTTTACAACGAAGCATCGTTCTGAACGGAATCCTTTGCAATAATAGGATTTTGCTGTGATGAACCTGGACTTTTGCAATGAAAGAGTCAGAGACGCATACTGTTGAAGAAGAATTTTTCAGTATACTGCGGCATGGATGTTATCAAGTGGTGGTGCAACACTTTGATCTGTTAGCACAATACACAAAATCATAATGGTGATTAAGTAACAGAAGTATCGAATGTCAATACTTACAAATTTCTAACTTCTCTCTTGTACAAGTATTGATTTCTTTATACATATAACTATATCGAGAACATAACTACGTAGCTTCACATTTTTGGAGCTGACCCCTCGGGGCAACGCAACTGTAAATAAATTTAGCAGCAAGGAGTAATAAATAAATAAATCATAATAAATAAAAGAAAATAACTCAAACCATGTCTCGTCTTCTTTAGCCAAATAGATCTAGTTCTTAATGTTCTTGACTAACTCAATGTACTTTTCGGTGGAGAAGGACTTTGGTCTTTCGATTGGCAAACCGATACCACGGTCGAGAATCAATTGTGGCAAGACACCGAAAGCTCTCGAGACACCGAACAAAACAGTGTAGAAAGACTCTTCGGTCAAACCGTAGTATTGCAACAAGACACCGGAGTGCGAGTCCACATTTGGCCATGGGTTCTTGGTCTTACCGTGCTTGGTCAAGACACCTGGAGCGACTTCGTAGATGTTAGAAACCAACTTGAACAATTCGTAGTCTGGCATGTGCTTGAGAGCGAATTCTCTCTGGGCAGTGTATCTTGGGTCGGTCTTTCTTAAGACAGCGTGACCGTAACCTGGAACAACTCTACCGGCGTTAAGGGTTTCCCACAAGTACTTTTCAATGTTTTCCTTGGAGTAGTCACCATGCAACTCGTCTCTCAACTTGAACAACCATTCCAAGACTTCTTGGTTGGCTCTACCGTGCAATGGACCGGCTAAACCGTTCAAACCAGCAGCCAATGACAAGAATGGAGATGACAAAGCCGAACCGACCAAGTGGGTGGTGTGGGCAGAAACATTACCACCTTCGTGGTCAGAGTGGATGGTCAAGTACAATCTCATCAATTCGACGAATTCTGGGTTACCACCGAATCCTAACAAGTTGGACAAGTTGGCACCGTAATCCAACTTGGAGTCGATCTGGGCTGGCAACTTACCGTCGTGGAAAACGTTTCTGTAGATTCTGGCAGCGATGTTTGGCAACTTGGCCAACAATTCGATGGAGTCTTCGTAGGTGTATTTCCAGTATTCGGACTTGTTTACACCCTTGGCGTAAGCCTTGGCGAATTGAGATTCAGATTCCAAAGCAGTAACGGCAATGGAGAATTGAGCCATTGGGTGCAAGTGGGAAGGAGATCTATCGATCAAGTCTTCAACGTGCTTTGGCAAAGCAGATCTGGCAGCTAATTCTTCAGACAAAGCTCTGGTTTGAGCTTCTGATGGGACTTCACCGGTCAACAACAACCAGAATAAAGCTTCTGGCAATGGTTCTTCTCCACCTGGAGCCTTTGGCAATTCCTTTTGGATGTCTGGAATGGTTCTACCTCTGAAACGGATACCTTCGATTGGGTCCAAGACGGAACCTTCCCATACCAAACCCTTGATACCACGCATACCACCGTAAGCTTGTTCTAACAAGACTTCACCGATAACCTGCTATAGTTAGTATTGGATCCAAAACCCACATTCCCCATTAATGCCCCACCCCCACAAGTTCCTGCAGGCTGTCCATGCACAAAAGCATATTTCACCTGATGGCATATAAAGTCCGAGGACCTCACAGCGAACAGAAAAAATTACGACCTGTCTAGAAAATAACTGGGGACAAAATTTTCACACTGACGCCAAAGCAAAACATGATGCCAGCCAATCTCCCAACACCCCCTATCCATTGAGATGATCTGGACCCAGATGTGGTAGCCAATGCTACGATGTCATGGTGTCCACAGGTACAGTGTGATTATTCGCATTTTGCACTCTCCTTCGTGTTGCTGAATGCCTGACAGCCGGTGCATTTTGTGGCTCATATTTCGGAGATGCCGAAATTTTCAGAGGTCGCGATAATTGGTACAACTGCAACCAGATGCCTGAGATCATGCTTTTTTCGTTCTCCCTTATTCTCCAACAAGATGTAATGTAGCCGAGCGGCATTGCGGGATGTCTAATAGTATATAGATGTAATACGTACGGTCTTACCATATTCCTTCTTCAATTGCTTGACTTCTTCAGCCTTTTCTGGCAAAATTTCAGCCAATCTGGCCTTCAAGGTCTATAAATGAAACGTTAGTATGGGAAATAGGACTACTTCACGGCCACACCCGGCAATTCCAAGCCGACACTCGACAGCGAGTGGCGGAAACACAGCGGGCACATAGAGATTGCCCAATCGCGTGTGATGGGCTACGGCCCGTGGAATCACCTCTACATGGCAGCCGGATATGGATGGCTATACATACTGGCTCAGCAGTGGCATAAGTTCTGACACTGGAGTAGGCAGCCTTCTTGGCCAAGGTCGAAGACTTTTGAATAGATCTGAAGGCAGACATGGTTAACTTAGTAAAAAATACAAAGAATGATAACTGAAAGAAGAGAAAGAAAAGAAGAGAATCCAGCTGGGGCCCCCCGAAAAAAGACGGGAATTCACAAATTATTTATAAGTTTGGAGGACTTGATGGAGGCCGATATTATTTTATTATTGTCACTTGGCTCGTAGCACAAAGCCTGTTCGGTGAAGAACGGTCTGTACTTTAGCTAGACAATCCATTACATAATGGGCGGTGACAACAGGGTGTGTGCAGGCGATCAATCTGCCAGCACCAATCAAATGCTGGCGAATCTCCCGGAATCACACGGCCATCAACTAGGGGTCGTGTGGGGGCCGGCAATGGTACCATACCTCGGAGCTTAACACCCAACCAGGCATGAGAGATCTGGCTTGGTGCTGGACAAGCGGTGGTCACGGAGTTGCATGGGCGGTCATACCCACCGAATCAGCGTGGACTACGTCAAAGTGTGAGTTGTGGCATTTATTGGTTACGTTTCTATGTTTTTCTACGGTCGTCCATGGGCACTCCATGTCGTTTGCACGGGCTAGTGCCATTGGCACTGAACAGACAAGGGCCACGCGGAAGTCGTTGACGACCGGCCAAACCTGAACCAATTGTCTTATCTGGTTGTCTGTGGCTGATGTGCCAATGGTCCAATGAAATTGCTAGCAGCACGCTGAAAAATTTTTCTGGCAATTCCCCAGATTTCGGAGTACGGAACTGTGTAGGACTGCACTTTTAGTCTTCGTGTGGGCAGGTTTCCAAGGATACATTGTCGTGCCGAGTGAATGTGATTCCACACCCGTCCATCCTGGATTGTCCTTCGTGTCCAGATGGTATAGATTGTAGCGGCTGTTTCCGTTGTGGTGTCGTTTTGACATGCAACCTGGTGTCAGCCGATTGGCCGGCTCTCTGTAGCACCTCTAGTTGTGGTAGTGGTCTGCTTCGGAGCCATCCAACTCCAGCATTGTGTAACTTTCCTTTGCTGCGGTCTTATTCCGGGTGCCGAACCAACAACACTCCGAAGTGTGGGCACAAATACAAACGGCAACGCTGTCCGGGTGGAATAGTAGCTGAGTCGCTGCGCTGTTTGTCGGTACATCTTGCTCGAACAACAGTCAGGGGAAAGGATCTTCTAACCCCGGATGCGTTCAGTGATAGAAATGCTTAACATCCCTGGTGAATCCGTTGATATCAGTCTCTGTGGCAATTGCACATATTAGGCTCGTTATTCCGACTTTTCCTTGATTCGCTGGCAACAATAAGGTGGGCATAGATATTTTCCAACGTCGCTAGCTAGAAAGTAAAAGTGCGGGGGTGGGGCACTTCATATAATATACTGAAAATTATCTGTGTTCGGTAACTCGCTTGCTGAAGTTGCCTAACTCTGACTAAGTTGCACCATTACGAGCAGTCTGGCCTGATCTCACCTCAATGTGGGGCTGTTTGTGCCACCCTCGAATGTTGGCATTTCCTATTCTGAGTTGTTCCCTGACTTCAGAGCAGGTGTAGGGTAGCAAATACCGAACATCTGCACACATCTTCCGATAGATGCCCCACAAAATATATCAGACTTGGCATATAGTTGCCCGGTCGAACCGACAATCTTAACAGAGGTCGTAAGGCTATTATTTCGGACTCTGAAACTCTGAATTAGTACACAACGCTCTGGTCGAGTTGTTCTAGAATTAGAAGGCACTCTTCAGTCGCGTCTTTCCTAATTTACCGACTTTGGTAGAATGTGTTCTTCACAATTGTGCCAAAATTATTAAATAGACTTTTTCTTTTTAATTGACCTCATTATTATCTTATAAGGAACAGCAAGTTCCAGAATTCACATAGCAACAACTTTTTATATAATATTCTAAGTATTATGTGGAAGATAAACTGTTATTTTGAAAAGGACTAGTATTACCTCGTTAACAAATACCAGGAGAAAAGATAGGAAATGTCACTTGCTTGCAAAATAAGACAACAACAACACAAATTGACACAATGATGTTTCAAACTGAACAAGAATACCTTCCTTCTTTGCTATACTTCAGTCCTAGGTACGAACAAATGGTTGCAATATCTAACTGCACAGTATTTTCTAGTGCAGCATCGCTGCGAAAATTCAACTCTAGAAAAATTAATGGAGATGAGCCAAACTTCAACTAATCTCAATTTTCTTCACATTTAAACCACACCATGGTAGTCCGTATTCTTGGAGGAGTTTACCTCTCGTCTATAGAGCCTATCAACAATAGCGAAGATTTAAAGACGAAATACAGCATCTCTCATATACTTTCTGTGGTTCCAGGTCCTTTACCAAATGACTATCTTAATAATTATGTGCACAAGCAAATCGAAGTCACTGACGAGGAAACGTCGAATTTGTTAGAATACTTTGATTCAGCCTATGATTTCATTGAAGAAGGGTTGTTTAAAGAGTCGACTGATCCAAAGAAACACCTGAGATGCGTTCTAGTCCATTGTTCACAGGGTGTATCACGTTCTGTAACTATTGTTGTAGCGTATCTCATGAAGAAGTACCACTTGACTGTAGAACAGGCAATGCACGCCGTCACACGTAAGTTGCCAGAAGCGCAACCTAATGATGGATTCATGGACCAGTTGAAGCTTTACAAGGAAATAGACTTGAAGGTTGACTCTTCAAACGACTTGTACAGAGAATTCGTCATCAACAACCAACTCAGATTAGACCCAACTGGCGCTACTTTGAGAGATATGGACCTATTCAAACCAAAGCAGCTGCAGCTGCCACCAGAAACAGATAAAGAGTACGAATTGAGGTGCAAAAGATGCCGTCAAGTATTGGCTGTTAGTGGTCAGATTGAAGACCACGAGCCTCCTGAAGCTGAATCTCGTCAATCTCAATTCATCAAGAAAGCTCCCAACTCTCGTAGACTAATCTCAGTACAAGAAGCCAGCTCCAGTTGTTCACACCACTTCTTGATTGAACCCTTGACATGGATGAAAGAAGAACTAGACAAGGGCGATTTAGAGGGCAAGTTGATGTGCCCAAAGTGTACTGCTAAGGTAGGAGGCTACAGTTGGAGGGGTTCTAGATGTTCGTGCGGTAAATGGATGATTCCAGCCATACATTTACAATCAGCCAAAGTGGATAGCATCAGAAATATTACTTTGTTGCCGAGCCACGCTACAGTATAAATAAAACTAATTAGTTAGCATCCACCACCATGTCGACGTACGAGTTGTTTTGGTCGTTATCGTTGTGACTTTCGTTCTCGTTTGAGATATCGTTTTCGTTTTCATTTCGGATTTCGTTCTCACTCTCGTTCTCGTCCTGGTGATTCTCGTCTATACGATTTAATGAATAAGCATTAGAATTCAGTTGCATTTGTAATGGACTTGTTATCGTAGTAGCATTGGTGGTCGCGCTTCTTCCAGAATTCATATTATTTGACGAAACCACTGTAGCCGTAGTGTTAGTCGTGGCGTTCGTTGTTCCACTATTAATGAACATGAACTGGTTAGTATCGGCATTGAGACTGTGGTCGTCCTGGTACTCAACTTCATCAGCCATGAATCCCTCATCCTCAAGCGTATCTCTATATCCTGGCTCTTCCAGAAGTAATCTGAATCTACTAGATCTACGAAGAAATTCCTCTTCAGGTTCTGTCAGCTCTCGTAGGAGATCGTTTACTTCTTCGTCGTCATCATCTTCATCTAAATCTTCTTCTGATAATGAAATCTCTCCGTCAAATACTACACTGTCATGGTCTACCTCTGCAGTTGATTCCAATTGGTGATTGAAAGTAAGACTACCAGCAACGACGTTACCACTAGTGTCAGCCTGGTTATTCTCTGCCGCATGGATCAACAGAGCCTCATCATACGGTTGGTCATGAGTATTGTACGAGCTTGCGTGGTCGTAGTCGATTTCCTCCATGGTACGTTCTATGCCAATTGGTCGTATGGTATTGTAACCCGTGTTTCTAATCCGCTCGAGCTGATCCACTTTCAGCTGTGTCAACGGCGTTGTCGTAAGTGTATGGCCCTTGGATGTGGAAGTACTCTGGATGAGGTAATCGAGCTGGACCGAGCTGGCTCCAGGATACTCAGCCGTATAGGCCAGTAATGGAGGTGCAAAGAGCAGTCGGAGATGGCGCCTGTTTTCTGCTGCTAGCTGATCTGAGTTCGTTCTTAGATCGTGACTGTGATTAGGATGAGGTAGCACGTTATTTCCGCTAGCGTTGACATTGCCATTGCCATTGTTAGTTATACTAATCTTGTCGCTTTCCAAGCGGGCACCGCGACTATGTACATCTTGATTCCAGAGATTATACAAGTCAGAAGGAAACAAATTAGGAGAATACATTTTGGTATGACTCTAGATCTAAAGGCTACCTATCATTGATAGCACTTCAAATATGCTAATTGAATTATGTGAATGATGTTATATGAATAACAAGAGAAAAAAAATATCAGAAGTATACTTTTAAGATTTAAGTTTAATAGATAGAATAGTGAACTTGTATCATTGAGACTTTGGGAATGGAGCTTAAATATTGCGGCATGGATCTCTTTTAATATTCATTCTACAGATAATTTCTGCCACTTGCAGAGCAGCATTCTGTATATTGGAACTTGGGTGCAAAATAATGCTCTTTTCACATAAATTGGAAAATAATAAATACTTATTTGAGTTTCTTAAGCTTATATTACAAATATTTACATTTTCTATAACTCGTCCTCTTCATCGTCGGTGAGGATATACTCGTCAAGAACTTTCTTGTCTTCATCCTTGTCGCTGAACTTGTACACATGATTACTAGCAAAGTCTCCAGTTCCGTTGATGTCCAACGGCCACACAAATCCATTATCCTGTTTGGCTCCACTCAAAGTAACAATACACCCATAACAAATGGTGACAGGATGTGTCTTTTCGGTATTTAATTTTTCATGGGAGGCAAACGATTCTTCATAAAGCTTGAAGTATTCCTGTTCTTCTTCTGTTTCTATAGGTGCTGCGTCATTCACAGTAATGCGTTTGAGCCATTCCTTTGGATCCTGGTAAATTTCAACTCCACATATCTGGCACTTACCATGAGAATGGCTAAACTGCGGAGCTCCGAGCTTTTCGCTCGTCTTGACTACAGTCGAGGCTGTAGAAGCGTAACCAGTAGCATCCAATTGACTAAAGTAGTTGGTGGTCAAATCTCTAATTGTTAAGTTTTTAGTGATCTTGGACTTGACGATGGTGCTCTTGACTTCGAGTTTGTTTAAATCTGTCAAGTTGGCATATGCTATTATCTCGGCGTAGAGAACGTCCCGTAATGGATACAAGATGTTAAATTCGTTTTCCTTAAATTGTACTGTATGGTCAGCAATGGCATTGTAGACTGAAGAACCTCTGCCTCTGACTGTTAACGCCAAAATTTCATTGGCAATACGTGTCATGCTGTGGCCATATATTATGGTTTCACATTTCTCAGTAAATGCTGTTCTGAGTATGAGCTCTTCGTAAATCATGGTGAGTAAGTCTTCCATAGAAGATCTGTTGGGACACAAATTGAGCATGTCGACCACTGTATATTTTTTTTCTTTATCATGTAATCCTTGTCCTATAGCAGTGAAATCTTTATTGAGTACCACTTTCTGAAGCATGGCCTCGTCAACCAAGAAAGAGTCTATTGAAAGTACTTTGTATTGTATTTTAACTGGCGCATATCTTTCCACCAAAACGGGTAATATCTCTTCTACACGCTTGGTAAGTGACTCCAACTCGTACTCATCAATATTCAAGAGCACAAGCTCGAATCCAAGTCTTCCTTTGTGGCTCTCGGATTGTTCTTGTAATAAAGAAGCTACTACATCAGTGAGAACAAGAGACGACATTCCACATGAAGTTGCTAACAAGATTTTTTGTTGGCCGAATTTCTCTTGAACAGCGCCGTACTTAACCTTGTAACGTTCATCGATCATCAGTTTTCTCTGTTTTCCTCTGATGAAACGGATAAAACAATTTCTACAGAAAGCTTCTTTTCTGGTGATGAGTACAGCTGGTACATCCTTGCATCTCTGGCAAACGGTTTCTGAGTCGGAAAGGAACTTAACAGGATTGTTTTCCGACATTCTGGAGCTTTGGCAGCGATTATAAGAACTTCGAATCTTTTTCTGGAGTATTTCTTGCTTATTCTGCCAGAATCCACAATTTACAGAATCATATAGTAAATATTTCGTATGGCATCGTGGAGATGTACAGGAACACTTAGAATTCATTCACCACTCGGACTGTATGTGAGTATCTGGAACCATCAGAGTCTGTGAATTATTCTTGTGACTATCGAGCAGGTTGTTCTTCTTTTCGAAAGGTTAGAAGTAGTGTATTGGGTTATATTCCTTATATTTAACATTACCTTATAAAAAATGTCAGATCCGACCAAAGAAACTGACACTGTTAAGCACAGTCTTATCAATGAAACAGTTTCTAAAACTCCAGAAGTAGACACAGACTATGTGGAGACAGACAAAGAGAAGGTAGACTTCACGAAGGGGGGCGTCGAAAAGTTCAAATTCTATCCTGATAACCCCGAGAACCACAGACACAAGTACAAATGGACCCATAAGGAGCCTTCGAAGTATTATGATCCTTGTGAAGAAAGTAGACAGGCTTCCTTGAATTGCATCTTGAGAAATCAGGACGACAAACTTGTATGTCAGGATTTCTTTGATGCTTATAAGGAATGTCGTAAGGACTTCTTCAATAAGAAGAGAAAGGATCGGATAGAGGGTCGTGGAGGTTGGGGATTCTGGTAACGACCGTGTCATGTCTAACGATCAAAATTAATTGTAAATACAGAAAAAATTAATATGCTTTAACAAGTACTTTTAAGTATATACCTGGAAATATATTGCCACAGATTTATATATTTTATGAATTACCTAATATGCCCTATTTCATACAAACCAGAGTCCTATACCATGCTATAACTTGGGTTGCCTCCTCCAAGTCGGTTACCCCAGACGTCTTTCTTATAAGTTCCAAATAATTTTGTATCCACCAATTCTTCGTATGGGTTTCTGAAAGACTCTCTTCTGTTAATAAAAGCGGTCAAACAAGCCGGGACATTAGCAGAAAATAACTCAGAGTCGTCTCTCATCAACTGCGAACGAACAATATCATTCAATGTTTGTGGACTGGCATGGATGTTAACAACATTGAACGATCTGCCCATAGTATCATTTCTCAAGAATGCCAGAGTATTATGTATTTCCATTTCTCTGGTCTTTCTATTCAATGAGCAGATTAAGGTCGTAATCTGACTGTCTTTGTCTGAATCCCTCTTCTCCTCATCTTCCGCGAGTACTTTTTCAAAGACTTTATTGTAAGCATTTCTAACTTCAGTGGACATGCTACTTTTCTTGAGATAGCACTCAATTACAATATTCAAATATTCGACAATATCAACCTTTAACGTGAACAAGATGTAGTTCAACTGTATGTTAATCAATGAAGCGGAATCATCTCGCGTCAATTGCTCGCTCAATCTGTGAGCCAAGTTTCTCTCCCAATCATCCATAAAGAAGTCCCGATATTTACGTGGCCCAAATTGCCTGGCAGCTTTCTGCTCTTCCCAAACTGGAATGGATGCGTCCTCGTCCCATGGGAAGTCCTTTGTCAATTCATATACATTTGATCTGAATTCTTTTGTCATGTGTAATGCCTCCGACTTTTGCATTCTTGGTGCTTTAGACTTGGGAAATTGTAATAAATTTTTGTTAGTTTCATTCAAGAACTTCAAGAAATAGGACTCCTTGAATTGAACGAATGGTTGTATTCTCATCCATTCAAGAAGCTGAACTCTAATGCGACTTGATTTCATCTTGGTCGCCAGCGAACTCCTAAACACGATTTTGCTATCCAATGTGGGCGATTTCAAAAACCGTAAATCATTTGACATGAAATCAATAATATACCCCTCGACAGGGATAGCCGACGAACTATCTGAGAGGTTTCCAGTGGCTAAAGTGACACGTTTATCACTACCCAACCGATTCAATATGTTTAGTTTTCTTAGTAAACTAGCACTCCTTGGTAAAGAGCTAGAGTTGCTATCATAGCCACAGAGATAATGAACTAAATTTGTGACCTGCTGAAAATACGACTTGGTGGCTTCAATAGATTCAAAAATCCTGAAAAAACCGAATAAATTCTTATTTTTGTAGTCAACATTAGATAAAACAAGTTCACAATTGTCTACATCATCATCCAAGGAACGGACAGTGAAAGTAGAACCAGATTGAAAGGCTGAACAGAATTGGACATTTAAGATATGTTCCTTCTCTTGAGCTGAAACAAGTATAGAAGGTTTGGTGAGATCAGAAACTTTCGAATCTTTTTCGCAGAAAGATATATGTTCATCTCCAACAACTGTGGATTTCAATTTCCGTCTTTTTGCTTTACCTTCATTCTTGATCAGCGACGAAAGAAAATATTTACCCGTTATTTTACGCTTATATCCCCTTTGTGCTCTTTGTTGATCTTTCTTCCCCTTTTGCCAAAGCCAATGGTGCTTTCTCTTGTGCAAATATTCGTCCATGAACGTCTCCAAATTGGGAAATATCGCTTCACTACGATATGAACTCAATTTCGAATAGAACATATTGCGGAAATTTCTGCTATCGTCTTCAGAACAACGCACAAATAAAGGAGATTCACCTTGAAAAGTGCGCATATTGTTGATTCCAGAGATTATCTTGCCGATATCATGTTGTAGAACTTTAGCCTCACTATTAAGCAACTCCTTGATGTTATCGCTGCCACGTTGCAGTTTCTTTTTATCTTTCAGATCGTCTTTCGTTAAGTTCCCTATGCGAATCGCATTCTGTCTACGCAAAGGAATACCCAGCGATAAATTGTCACTGTCAAGATTGAAGTAGAGATCAATGGGACGTCCTCTTGCCAGAACGAGCGTATTAACGTTGGCATAGTTTTGACGAGCCAGAGATAATAGTAAGCGCTCGTTGGATTGAATATCTGATCTCAAACTGTCTTCGTTACCCGGTTGACCGCTGGAATTCTCTTCTCTAGAGCGGAATGGTCTTTCGTCGTATCCAAAGTAGTATTCGTCTGATTCATTTTCAAACTCGTTGAGCAAGCCTTCCTCTTCGTCATCCTCGTCGTCGTCGTCATCCTCGTCCATTTCCTCGTCTTCTTCGTCGTTATCATCCACATACGATAAGTCAGATTCACGTACGTTGGCAGCTGGATCATCAGCAAGCCTATAAGTCTCGGCATATGCTCCTATGGTTTGAGAATTAGCATCGTCATAAAGATGAGTGATTTCAGTATCTGGACTCGACAGCACTGAGTCCAAATTTCGCAACTGTTCAGGAATGCGATTAACAGGTATGTTTCTCGGACTGAATGTACTGTTGTCCCAGTATCCAATGGAAAATGCAGTCATTACATCGGTATCGTTACGGTATTGTTCTGCCGATATTTCACCTTGAGCCAACTGTAATCGCAACTCTGCTGTCTGCGAAGTTACCATCAGCGATACCATACTAATGTGAGGCCCATTTGTCTGAGGATCTCTGCCGTACCGCACCTGTAATTGGCGGTCTCGTTCTAGTACACCTCTCTGTTGTGCCTGGTACTGAGCATCAGAAATTTCGCCGGCCATGTGTCTTATTCTGAGGAAATCCAACGCATTCTGAGTTCCCTGAGAAAGTGCTAAAGACGGTGGATCTCCATAGGCAGCAGATCGATTTGTACTTTCCAATCTCGCTACTACGCTTTCCATTAGTCTCTCATAGTTCAGCTGGATTCGACTGACATCAGTAGTATGGTCCCTGATTCTGTTACGAAAAGCTTCGCTGGGATCTTGTGGTGGTTCTAGATTTGCTGGCGTTTGATCCAGTACTAGTATTTGGTTATTTTCGTTATATACATTATTTTCGTGAGTTTCGTTTCTGTCGTCTGGCGTAGTTCTGTAGATGTAGTCAGAAATCACATTAATCGAGTTCAACAAAGATCCTCGATTAGATGTGCTCATACTACTGTTGTCGTTACTACTGCTGTTAGCATTGCTGGTACTATTAAAGTTACTGCTGTTACGACGATATTCATGGAGTCTTCTGAAGTAGTTGAGTAGTCGGGCACCATCTGGAGCTACGTAGACAGGGCGCGCCGAAGCGTATCTAGAGAGCAAATCTCGACCTTGAGCCGAAAGTATACGGGGCCAGGGGTCAAGCGGTGGTATCTGGTTTTCACCTGGTGCTAATGTTAACACAGAAGTGGAAGTGTAAGCTGATCCAGTTGAAGATGATGATGACGAAGGTGCTTCTTCTGGTGCATGTGCTATTGCAGATGTTTCTATGGCGAGCCCACGTTCCGGTAGTGGTTGATTCGGAGTATCTGCTGGAGCATCAGTTCTGTCTACGGCTGATATTAGAAACTGGAGATCGCGCAGCACAGTGGACGCTGGTACGGAAGTAGATGGCTCTTCCGGGCTATTCGGGGAAGTTGGTGGGGGCATCTTGGTGGCTGCTATGTGAGATTGCTATGATGGATTAAAAATACTAGTATTGGGCAACTACAAGACGATGATTATGTGCAATAAGGAATGAAGATACAGAAAGTGTGAAGGATGGTGGTGAAATAGTTGGTCGTGAATTAACGGTGTATACTATAGTGGTTGCGTATATTGAGTAGGGAGCGTGACTCCCGGTAAAATTGACAGGGGTATGAAGTGAACAGCCGGAAACCCGATAGAAGCTGTGTTGCCAGTCGGGAAGGACTTCGGGCTAGATCACGAGTATAAGTCGTCGGAAATGGTGCAAGCTCAACCTGATAAATGCACCCTTTATAGATTTGTTCTTGTTGGTGGGCCTGCCTATTTCTATGGTATGTGATTATCACGGCGAGAGCGTAGTGTATATTGCAAGTGTAGCAGATAAGTTATGCATGTGCCGTGCATCAGGTGATGCAAGCCTACTATATTTCAATCTACTCTATCGATGTCCAATCCTTTCTCAATTCTCCATTCTCCTGCAGTTCTCTATGATAGTGTAACTGGAGGTGCCACCACAGGCGTGGTCATCTGCTGTCACTCACATGACCAGTTATCTCTATCATGTGAAATGTCGTCTCGCCAATGCCCTGATGGTGGGCGCACTCTAAACCCTGAAATTATATATCCCAAACGGGACAGAACATGCTCGCGACATTGGGCTTGTGTCCCATCCACGCCTCCAACGGGTGAAATTAGCCTGGTTGGTTGCCGATCTGTCAGGAGTTGCGAGGAACTGTTCCACGTCGCGTAGACAAAGACAGCGGAGACACCATATGTCCGGTTTCACAAACATATGGCATGGTGAAGCGATGGGATGGATGCGTAGAAAGAACAATGTCGCGAATGTCTCGTTTGTCTTCCCATCGTACGAGCTTATCGGGGCCAGAAAAGTGCTGGTGAGACGACAGCGCGACATTTGTACCACTGTCCCATACAGAGCTCTAATGCACCGGCCTGCCAGATAGCTTAGGCTTGATCAAGGGGATGTCCCGAACGGTCGATGCAAGCACACTATCTAGGCAAGTGGCAGAAGTCAGCACATGAAAAATGACGACCGGTGTTTAGTTGCTGTTTCCAATTTGATCGTTTACAGAGAAACTACCGATTATAGGCTGCTGTAGCCAGAGAAAATAGGCTTGTCAACCAAAATTGTCTCATGTGCCGGCAAACCCTGTCAGTAGGAGCCCCTTAGTCTGGCTACGACTGTTATTTCCAACTGCCATTGATAATATCTCCGTTGTGGCATTATTAAGCGGACTGGGAATGTCGTTCTGTCCAGCTGTCTCCTGGACCTCGGTGCGACATTCCTCAGTGGTAAGAGAAGGAAATGTACGCTTCGTCAAACAGACGGTGCCAGTGGCGCGACGCAGTCGGCCTGGTGGTACCTGGACTGTCTCAACAGCTGGGTAATTTCAGCAGACACGGCGACACAAGATGAAGTCGTAAAGTTGCGGCTGGACCATCTGGCTACGGAGGCTCACTGGTCCAGGCTACGCTAGTTGCGACATCGCACTAATTACATGCAAATGTCGCGGCAAGGCACACTCTTACATACGCTCTAATGTAAGAGAACGTCCCACAGAACTCCCTTGAAACCCCAGACCACCACTTTGGAACCAGCCCAGTCTTCTCTGGAAAGGGCAAGTTCTATCCCATAAGGGTGCCGCACTGCAAACCGCTGTAACCGCTCCAACGAGCCCGGAGCAGGCCAGCCTCGGCCAACGAGGCGACGAGAGCTGGTCCTCGTCGCAAAGCACCAACGATTGCAATACTCTCAATAGGCTACTTTTTCGTATTTTCAGTGGCTCCGTTTTTCATCCCTGTAGCAATGGAGCCAGCGCCCAGCCAGTGGCTAAGACTAAACTAATCTTGAGAGTAGTCAAATTGCGATAAAATGTCGCGAGAACAATTAAATAAAGTAATTGCCGGCCCAATGTCGCACCCTTTTCTTTTTCCTCTCACATTTTTTCTGTTCCTGCCATATATTTTTCTGGCTTTAGAACAACAAAACAATAAACAGGTTTACATCATCTCTCCAGTTCTTTTCTTTCTTCTTTCTACCTATCAGCTTCTACACCACGTCTGTTTGCTCATTCTGCATCTTGTAGAATCCTGGTTGTTCCCTCTTCCCAAGCCGACGCAGCTGCAGCTTCTCCTGCTGTCCCCAGAATCTCGCCATACAGACCCTGAATTCCTTTACCAATCTGGATTATAAATCTGGTGCACACATTTTATCGTCTACCATTTGCAAGTGGAAAACAAACAACCAACTCTTTACTTGCAAGAGCACTTTCTACTTGTTACCACTAATTACCACTGTACTAGTCACATTTGGTATTTATTTCTAGTTACTGGTATTCTCGAACGGCGTGCGTAGATTTTCCGCTTGTCGTCTATCGTATCCAAACATCTTTTTATCCTATCCCTTCACTCCTTATATCGTCCAAAATGACTACAACAGGCTCCGTCTACATCAGTATCAAACAGTTTAACGCTCGTCTTGGAGATGAGCTCTCGCTAAAAGTCGGTGACAAAATCGAAGTTCTCGCCGACGACTCAGAATACAATGACGGCTGGTACATGGGGAAAAATCTCTTGTCCAACGAGGTAGGTTTGTACCCCAAGACATTCACACAGCTTCTCCAGAAGCAGACTGCTGATAAGACTCTCTTGCGTTCCAGATCAAGAAGAGTAGGCACCCCTGTCAACGGTTCGTCCAAAGAAGGAGCCAGCACGCCTCCTTTGAATGGTGGTAGTGCTTCTTCCACTCCAGCAACCAAAATCAGCAATGTTTCTGATTCCGTAGAGAAATTGAACTTGAATGGCTCAGCCAGCACAAACAAAGATACTATTTCTGAAATCGATAAAGCTCTCAAGGAATTGCAACCAACTAGCGAGCTGCATGAAGAGCCAGCAGTTCTGAAGACAGGTGCTAATGTGATGTCCAGAGCCCAAAAGCGTGTCTCGTCAGCTCCAATCACAGAAGACTTAGATCCTCTCCAAGCTTCTAGCTGGACTCCGCAACAAGTGTCTTCATATTTTGCTTTCGTGCTTGGCTTCGATATGGACGTGGCAGGAAAGTTTTCAAGGCACAAGATCACAGGTCCAATCTTGTTTGAATTGGATTTGGGCCATTTGAAGGAATTGGATATCGATTCATTTGGCACCAGATTCGAAGTATACAAGGAAATTGAGAAGTTGAAAGAGCTTTCTTCGAAAACATCATCAGAAAAGAGTAGACAACACTCTTCAGTCTCTACAAATGCAGATCCGAACGGTAGTACTTTCAGTGAAGCCAGTCCAGGCTCGGAAAACTTCCAAAGTACCGAAACACTGCCCAAGAAAACCGATTTCTCCAACAACTCGGACGAGGATAGAACCTTGACTAACAACAGCACTCGTTCACAGTCCAAAACGTACCAACAATTAATGCCATCTGCTCCTTTGTCTTCTACTATTAGAGATAGTGGATTGAATAAGGGACACCACAGAAAGAGATCTATGTCAATGGACAACTTGGCACATGATAGCAGCTCGTTTACTTCGCCACGAAAGGCTCCAGAGCCTCCAAATGGATCTACTTCAAATGAAAATTACAAATTCGCTGGAGATGGTGAACAAAATCTGGGATTGTACTTAACTCGTACAAATGCATCCAACCCAGGTCTTAGCTCTAGACCTTCGTCTTCTGTATATGAACAATCCGTGAAGAGTCATAAGAAGAACGGTTCGCAAGCTTCGAGCATTATACACAGAAGAAATTCTTCTGTGAATTTGGCCGCGAATGCACACAAGAGGCACTCGTCTCTTTTCAGCTTTCTTTCGGGACACGATGATAACAAGGCTAACTCCAAGACTCCAAAGCTTCAGAGCACCAACTTGTACAAGGAAACAGTCACTAGTCCCAGTGATGGTCAGAAGGAGAAATTGACCTCTCCTGCCAAATTCAAACGTGATAGTTTGGTGTCCACTCCTCTGAAACCAAAGGATGCTAGCTCTGCTGAGAGCCCTATTGATATCGATGATGCTCAGCTCTCTCCAAGAAAGCTGAAGAGTATTTCGTACAAGAAGAGTGAAAGTCCGTCAATAAAAGACGACCAGAGATCAGTTTCTGATGCCAGTACTGCTGGAAAGTTGAAGAACTTGAAGACTTCGTCCACACAGAATTTCCGTAGTTTCACCACGTCTAGAAAGGCTAAAACTTCGGCTTTCCAAGAAGGAATCAGAGATGTCACACCAGATGACGCCATTAAGTCTGCCAACTACAGTGGTTGGATGTCTAAACGTTCTAGTAATACATTGGCTTGGAGATCTCGTTATTTCACTCTCCATGGAACTAGATTGTCATACTTTGCCTCTTTACGTGACAAGAAGGAAAAAGGTTTGATTGACATCACTGCCCACAAAGTGATCCCAATCAGCACCGACTCTGACGAAACCGAAGACAAAACGGACAAGTACACCGCATTGTATGCATCTTCAACTTTTAACGGAAGCTACTGTTTCAAGCTCGTACCTCCTAGACCAGGTTTCCGTAAGGGCTTGACTTTCACTCAGCCTAAGACTCACTACTTTGCTGTAGACTCACAAGAAGAAATGAGAGGATGGATCAAGGCTTTGATGACTGCGACCATTGATATCGATGATACTGAACCTGTTGTCAGTAGTTGTTCTACTCCTACCGTCTCTTTAAGTAAGGCTAAAGAGCTCTTGGCTAAGGCTAGAGAAGAAACCAAGTTGAAGGACGAGGAATTGCGAGCACAAGGTTTTTTGCGTGATGGAGTGGATGACGATTATGATCTCCATGTTCTGAGCGTAAATGACTTCGCAACCTCTGTAGATACATCTTCGGTTGACGATACCACTGGGTCGTCCGGAAATGCACCTAAATTGTCAATTGACACTACCGTAAATTCCAGTCAAAAACAAGTTGGCAAGACTCCATCTACTCCACAAATCTCGTCTTCTTCAGCGCAAAGTGGTTTCGCATCGCCATATTTGTTGGCTTCTGGGCTACTTTCTCCCAAATCCAACTCTACAACTCTGCCAACCAACTCCTCGCCTTCTAACATTAAGATAGATCCCAACTACTTCCAAGATATACACCCTTCAATTGCTGGCACTGGCGAGGCTACTCCTAAGACCTACAGTAACGGTAGAATCGTGAGTACCAGAAAGAACTCACGTTCAGACAAGATGTTGGCATATACCAGTGATCCTTCTGGTAATCACAGCTTTGTAATCAAGCAGAAGAAATGAGTCCCTTGCTAATTATTGAGAAGGGCTACTAATAATTTAATCCCACCTCCTTTCCGCTTGTTGTATTTTTAGTGAATCTATATAATGTTATTACCCATTGTACCTAATAGTGTTTATTAATTTAATATTAATAATGTGTTTATGTTAATGTTTGATAGAACGTGTTGTATTGGGTTCTGTGAGTTTTTCGCAGCCGTTTTAGAAAATTGTTTAGCAATGAGGACAGTTAAAAGATTGATCGCAAAATGGAAAGAAACAAGTTACAAAGTAATATTATTAATGTGTACCAATGTCAGGTAAATGTAAATTTAAAAAATTTGATGGTTCAAACTCAAAATACCTAAAAAGGGATGATAATGATATTGTTGATTCAATTGTAAAGAGAAAGTAAAATTTTAATATTGGCTTCCTATAGAAGCTGATTCACAAGAATAGTATGACAACATTTGTAATAATTAGAGCTTGTTGGAAGTTAGCAATTACTTTCTAAATACATACTGCTGCTACAAGAATGGACAAGTATTTGCAAAATATCGTTGTTGATCTATTTGTGTAGAGATTCCTGCATATTAGATTTTGTTTATGTATCGAATATTAGCATATTTCAGATACTTCAATAAATCTTAAATTGTTAGATAACCACGATCGAGTAGCTCAGATTCTAGAGACGAATTGAATTAGTGGTCTACAGATAGACTAGATATTTCACCTTATTGTTTTTCTTATATATTCAGATCCGACATTCCTCCTCATCATCTATATTCATTCTATCCACAGAAATTGAAGAATTCCTTTCAACATGCAGACAGATACGGAGCCATTCCCAGAACGGGCAGAATCGGCATATGTAATGCAGTATTTACGATCCATCATTATCCATTCGTTGGACTCGTTCAACTTTGCAAACGCTGAGTTTGCCTGCGAACGTCTCTTAGCCATGGACTTGGAAAACTTGGACTCAACATATTTGTACAACTTGACGCTTTTCCGTCAAGGCAAGTACAAATCGTGTTACGCTAAAATGATCAACTCAGACGCCTGTGAACATTTGGGATGTGTATTCATCTTAGGTCAGTGCTGCTTGAAGCTTCAGAGATACAAGGAAGGTATATATCATTTATTGAAGTTGAACTATCTCTATAATGAGTCTAGTTTAGAAGAAGGTATGATTGCAGAAAGTCTGTATGATCCATTTTATTTTGTCACCCCATCGCAGAAGTTCCACTACGAGCTGAGAAGAAATATCATGCCAGATTCCTCGATGATATACCACTTGCTAGGAGACTTGTATCGAGGAATGAATGACGTCAAGAATAGTGCTCTCAATTATGCTCAGGCTCTCAAGTTCAACCAATACGATTTCGAAGCATTTCAGGAACTCTGCAAACTCGGAGTCAATGTAAGGGTCAAGGCCATTTATAAAACAAACAGTCAACTCGTTCAAGCTATCAGCAATAGAAATAGCGGTGATAATGATGATTTTAGCAATACATTTAATGACTTGCATGACATATCCAATCCGTTTGCCAGCACTACAAGTGGCACAAACGGGAAACCTATTATATTAAATGACACTCCCATAATACATCAGGATGATACGTTTGCATCGCTTTCAACTCCACGTATCAAACCTGCCGGCGTACCAGATGCACCACTTCGTAAATCTAACATCAACACTTCTCACAGTGGAACCTCTCATTTCGAGTTTACTAAACCATCATTCCCATCGGATACAGCAACGGATAAGAAGCCCAGACGAGAAGGAACTTATTCACGGATAACCTCACGGTTAATATCTCAGCCCAGTGGTTCTGCATCAGATCCATCTGCTGGCCCATCTGGCAAAGATACTCCTGCAAAGAAATCAGTGGGCTCTAGAGGTAGTCTAAAGAGAAATACTTCGACGTCATTAATGCCCAATGAGGTTGGAACTAGTTCGGCTGGTGCTGGTGTTGCAACAGCCAACAAGCAATCTATTCTAGCTAGCAAAGAAATCGAGAAAAGCGACAAGTACTTGTACAAATTGTACATAATCTTTGCGAAGAGTTTCAAGAGTATGAGCAAGTACGACTGCTACAAGGCCATCAGATCGTTAGTACTATTGCCCGAGAGAGAGAAGGAAACGCCATGGGTGTTGAGTAAGCTAGGTCGGTTGCATTTCGAGATTGTCAACTACAAGCAATCCGAATACTATTTCATCAAGTTGAGAAAGTTGGACCGAACAAGATTAGAAGATATGGAATATTATTCCACACTTTTGTGGCATTTGCATAGAAAAGTCGAGTTAACCTATTTGGCCAACGAATTACATGATTTGGATACCGAATCTCCGATTACATGGTGTACGATTGGTAACTTGCTCTCGTTAACTAGGGAACCCGATGAAGCCATCAAGTGTTTCAATAGAGCCATCAAGTTGGATGATAGTTTCACTTACGCCTATACATTGAAGGGCCACGAATACTTTGGAAACGACAACTACGAAATGGCACTTGAGAACTTCCGTATGAGTTTGTTGATAGACCCCAGACACTACAATGCCTTGTATGGTATTGGTATGGTGTACATCAACCTCGGAGACTACCAAAAAGCCGACTACCATTTCCGCAAGGCAGTATCTATCAATCCTATCAATATTATCTTAATTTGCTGTGTAGGTATGGTACTTGAAAAGTTGAACAAGAAGCACTTGGCATTGCGGCAATACGAACTTGCGAATAAATTGCAGCCAACCAATCCATTACCTATATTTAAAATGGCACAGTTGCTATTCTCCATGCAACAGTATCCACAGGCATTGAAGTACTTTGAGATCTTGAAGGATTTGGCACCAGACGAAGCTTCTGTTCATTTCCTTTTGGGACAACTCTACAATGTTCAGAACGACAAGTTCCTGGCCATACGCGAGTTTACCATAGCCTTGAACTTGGATCCCAAGGGCAACTATCTTATTGGCGAAGCGATGGAGTCTCTTAAAGACAAGTAGGAGTGCATGAATTTGCACATTTATTATCGGCATGCAATGCATTAGTGGAATAATAATCGCAAAAAATATTTGGTGTCCAATTTTAGATACTCTTTCGGATTATTATTTACCGCTATCTATCCAATACATTTTGGGCAAGGTTAAGAATGTAGAGATTCCATCATAAGCATCTTCTCTCAATTGCACGATGTCGATCATACTAGTTTTTGTAGAAGGACAAGAAAAAGGATTGTCATCAAGAAATTTTTTAATTGTAAGTACCAGAGACAACAATTTAATTAAGGTCCATAACGATCAGCGGTACTCTAAAAATGAGCCTCTGCAACAATTCAAAAATAATTATCAATGGACAGGAAATACGAATGGATGTTCTCGTATCGCAGTATATTTCGTTATCAAAGGAACGAGGCGGCCATAGATGTGGTTTTGAGTTCACGAATAGTACTAGCGAATATCTCGTTTATATGATACTCATCGTAGAATTGTGTAATCTTTTCGAATTGGTGCGGCGAGCCTGCCGAATCAGAGAATTGGAGAAATAACACACACGTTCAACAGAATAGCGAAGCATTGTATTCCAAAAATAAGACGCACCATTGAACAACCTCAATCTCGATTAGGCATGAGGTCTACTGACGCTCATCGCCTTTCGTGGAATCGTTACGTGTGGTGAAGTGATTGACAGGGATCGCATTAAAAAGTCTACATGTAGTTGCCCTCGCTAAGCCCGCACTGTAAAGAGAGACAAAGAAGAGTCAGTTTCCTTACATAAACCCTGACAGAACGTGTCAACCGGATAAACGAGAGTAATAGTGTGCCTCTCGTAGAACGACCAAGATTCCGACACGGATTTCACAAGACAAAGCGTACGATTTGACAACAATAACAAACAGACCGTGGCACCACGATTGAAGTGCGAAAATTAGTGTGATCAGACTCTCGTAATTATCCCTAAAAGAGGCTAATTGTCAGTAAATAGTCGCCTCAATTACACCATTTTTATCCAAGCGAGTACGCGTCCTGGTTACAAACCACGATCTGGCGATACTTGCTATAGACGTCCACTAGATATCGTTGAACGCTTCAATGGTCGCAATTTGTGATTGTTAGTTTCTCGCCATTCATTTCCTTATTCCTAACTAGGGCCGTGGCTCTTTGCTGTAGATGCTCTGCACGTCCATGTAGTGCCTGTATGTTGCGTTCCCACTGCATGCATTCAGAATCAATTTTTTCACAACGTTGATCTACAGGCCGATTGCATTGGTCTGTGTAGATTCTGTGTAGATGCCGACCAATTTATTATCACCTTTTTTGTTTACACAATACGGTTTTCAAGATTATTTTTGCCAGTGTTTTTTATACCTGTTACTTTTCTTTCTGTTCAACCTACTACAGCTGTGTTGAGACTAGCTTACTCTGAGGGTGTTGTGGTCAAATTGCACGTTTGCGGCTGGATACTTTGTTAGTCTCAGACTTCAGATCTGCGCCCATTGATTTGTTCCAGAACTTTAAGAATTCTACGACGTCCTGGTAAATGCAATTTGTATTGTCACCCTGAAGAGTTTTCTTTCCATCCCAATCAGTTTTGCTAATACAAACCCATTGCTCTTCTCGATTCACATCTTCTGTATCATTACCATCACTACAAAGCTAGTCATATAACTCACCCATTCTCCTCATCGCATCTGCATTATCCCACACAACATGGTGAAATCATTCAACTTCGTATTTGTGCTAACTCTTCTACTCAGCGTATCTTTTGCGCTAGATCTAGGATTCTCCCCCAAGTACTATTCCCATTCACAACGAGTGGATCTCTTAGTTAACAAAATAGAGTCCGACAACACTCAGCTTCCCTTTGAGTACCACAACTTGCCCTTTGTATGTCCGCCTGGAAATACGGCCAAACCAGTTCATTTGTCACTTGGAGAAATCCTTAGAGGTGACAGAATATGGCAAAGTAACTATGAATTATATTTTGGGATCGATAGGCCGTGCATGAGACTATGTGATCTCAGAGCCACTACAAACGGAATGAAAAGAGCCGACTCCTTAATTAAAGATGGTTACGTCGTTCATTGGAGTCTTGATGGTTTGCCTGGCGCAACCACCTTTCAATCCGTGACTCAGAAAACAAAATATTATGCTGCGGGTTTCCCCTTGGGTTTCGTCAAGGGAGATCTCAGTTATATTTATAACCACGTCATGTTGGTTATCCGATACCATAAAGAGGGTCCTAACAAGAACTCTATTGTCGGATTCGAAGTATACCCTAAGTCAGTAAGTAATGAGAAATGTCCAGGATCTTCTAAAAATTACAAGAACTTTGCTGTCACCTTCAATAAAGACGCAGAAGTACAATCACCCCCCCAACGAACTACTATCCCATACACGTATTCCGTGTACTGGAGAGAAGATAAGTCTATTGATTACGACTCTCGTTGGGACTTGTACTATGAAGATGAGACTAGTAACTCAAACCACCATATCCATTGGATTTCCTTCGTCAACTCTTTGGTATTGATCTTCTTAGGATCCTTGGTTGTAGCTGTGGTTCTTTTGAGAGTCTTGAGAAAAGATATCCAAGGGGGTCTGATATTGCCCAGTAACGATTTCGACTCTTCTAACTCTTGGAAGAGTTTGGTGACAGAGGTTGCTCAAAAGCCAGCATTTGCAACAGCATTGACAACTTTAGTTGCTAGTGGTATCCAGACACTTATTGTTATTGTCGGGGTGATCTTTATCTTTGTAGTGAACTCAAAGTTCAGCTTCGGAAGCTCTCGTTCTAGCAGTACGTTTTTCAACTCACATGAGGGGGCATTTTTCTCAATTTCATTATTCTTTTTCGTTGCTTCTGGATACTTTTCGTCCTACTTTGGTATTATCATCAACAAGATGTTCCATCACGATTACCTCAACCAACCCTATACCCTTGGTAAAACCATATACTTATCGCTTCTTTTCAGTGGGTTCCTTCCATGTATTGCTTTCGGTGTAATTTTGTTTCTCAATTTCTTTGTTTGGGCACAAGAATCATCTGCAGCTTTACCCTTTGGAACAATAGTTGTAATGCTTTTATTGTTCTTCATTATTCAATGTCCATTGGGTGTCGTAGGTGGCTATCAAGGAAACAGACGTCAATTTGACCGCAAGTCAACTTTCTTAAAAACTTCATTTTTGTCTCCTACAAAGGAAAGCTTTGGAGAGAAGAAAGCAAACCCTTCTCCTAAGAAGCTTCCATGGATGCTCAATCCTCTTATCAGCATTGCTATATTTGGATTAATACCATTTGGTGTAGTTTACGTTGAATTGCTTTTCATATTCAATTCAGTGTGGTTAGAGAAAACTACATTCTACTACATGTACAGTTTCCTATTCGTAACCACTCTCATGTTGATATTGATCATTGTCGAGTCAACTATTATTGCCGTGTACATTTCGCTTGCGGTATATCATAATCCTTATTGGCAATGGTTGAGTTTCCGAATTGGTTCCAGTATTGGATGGTTTATCTATGGATACTCTATCTATTACTTCATAGTTTATCTAAGTGTGCACGACTTCGTCAGCAGTTTATTGTTTTTCGGATATATGGCACTTGCATGTATAGCAGTTGGACTTGGCTGTGGTGCCGTTGGTTTGTTAACTGGCTTGATTTTCATCGATGTGATCTTCAAAGCCGTAAAAGAAGACTAAGTAGAATTATTGAACTCATTAGACAAGTTTGCATATACATATTCTCTGAATGTAATAATTGAAACTATTATCTGAACTACTGGTTAACTACAGAAATGTTTTATCTTAGTTTGTATTTTTTTGTTTCTAATATAAACTATTGTAATAGTTATTGTGTCTAACTGGACCGTAGAAATAAATTAAAAGTTGGAAAAACTGGTTAACTTGGAAGTTGACATAATGCATTTTGAAGACCAGGACTTTTAATCCAATGAAGAAGCACCAGTAA
Organism: Scheffersomyces titani; assembly: GCA_030565185.1. Lineage (NCBI taxonomy): Eukaryota > Fungi > Ascomycota > Pichiomycetes > Serinales > Debaryomycetaceae > Scheffersomyces > Scheffersomyces titani. Next base: position 161,151 of record JAJMBD010000008.1, on the reverse strand, counting down.
TGATATCCACCAATTCGTTGGTAATGACAGCTTGTCTGGTTCTGTTGTACAAAATGGAGTAAGAGTTGATCATGTCACCAGCGTTCTTAGAAGCGTTATCCATAGCGTTTCTTCTGGCAGACACTTCAGAAGCGTAACCTTCAGCCATGGCAGTCAAGAGAGAGTTAGCCAAAGAAAATTCGGCAACAGTTTCCGAGGTTTCTTCATTTTCCAATTCGTACTTGCTCAAACCTGGAGCCTTTTCAATGGCTTCAGCATCAACAAGAGAAAACTTGGTTGGTTCAAAGGAAACAGAGGAAACAAACTTGTTGTAGAAGACTTCGGTATTTTCGTACTTGCCCAACTTGTTAATTTCGTCGGTGATGAGAGAAACTTCATGGAAATTAGGAGCTTCCTTACCAATACCGTTGATGGCCAACTTGACCTTATCACCATGAGTTCTTAACAATTGTTGCTTGACCTTGTCACCAACAGTCACAATATCAACGGAACCGTTCAATTCATCGATTCTTCTTCTGGCAGCCTTAGAGACTTGTGAGTGGATAGAACCACACAAACCCTTGTCGGAAGAAACAACAATCAATAAGGTCTTGTCGGACTCGGGCTTTTCTGGCTCGGCATTGGCGTAGAATTCAGCATCAGATTCGTTGAAGACTCTTGAGGCAGCCATGGCTCTTTGGGCCTTGTTCAAACGAGTAGAGGCGACGATCTTCATGGTGTTGGTGATCTTTTCAATGTTCTTAATGGACTTAAGACGCATTTCGATTTCTCTCAATGTGGCATAGTTTCTAAATGTGTTAGTATATTGATCGATGGTTCGATATTGATATTGAAGATACAAGAGCATGAGAACTACCGCTTTGATTGATTCCTCTTTCTTTTGGATACTATAATGATCATTCTTGTGGCTGGCCGAATAGGACTTCGTATCTTCTAAACTTGTATAGGTGGTTGTTCAATGGGTCATAAATGGTATCTTACATTCTCTCTGGAGGATACAATTCAAATTGGGACTCAATATTAAAACGCTCAGTTATAGCAAGCCGTTCGAATTCCACTTCCTATTGTTTTGACAGATTTGCTGATTTTTTTTCGTTCTCTGTCCAGTTTCCAACTCTCTTTCCTTAAACTACGATGCTCTACTGCTGAAGATCCCAATTTCTTTCAATAACTGGTTACTTACCTAGCACCGTTAGCACGGGCGACCTGAGAAGCACCTAAACGAAACATGATGGTTGTGTAGTATCGATCTAGTCTAAGAATAAAATCAAGTTCAGATTTTGTATCTTCAGATTTTTCACTTTTTGTGTTGGTAGGTCTCGCTCGGATTTCGAAAGTTGGTGGGTTCTCATTGGCGGACTGATTTGAATATGTGCAGGATATTGCGAAATTGGACTTACGTATTGGTGTAATGGATTGTAGTAGCACCGAGTAGCACAATAAAAGCCAGGAAATTGCTTTACAATTGTAGGAGTGTTATTGCTAGAATGTTGGATGTAGCTTGATTGGTTAATAGTGAATAAAAAAAGAAGAAAATTTTTTGGGTTGCAATGCAATTTGATCTACGATGTCTATTTCGTTGTTTTCAAGAAGAGTAATTTTGAAGGCTAAGAAACAAATCAGTACATAAAGTTTGTATCCCAGTCTAATTGATACTTGCAATCAATGCGAAGCCATCCATTCTAAAATTGACTTATTTGTATATAAACTAAAGCATTTATACTTGGTATTGAATGAAGTTGCAAAATGTACCCATATACAGGTATTTATTGTAATGAAGAATTTACTGTTGGATGGTAGCAACTACAACGTCTGATTTGTCGTTCACATTGTATGATTATTAGTTTCGTTTCAGCTTTGCAACATTCACTATGAGTTACTTCAAGTCTTCAGACATACAATTGACGAAATTCACGTGACCAACCAAATTTCTACAAGCCTACATTCAAGATCGTATGAATGGTTTATTCTAATAAACAGAAGAAAGGAAATGAGAGATGTACGGCTGCTCTAGTCGCCATCGATAGATGTGTGTAATATGCTTGAAAAGTTTTAGAATCGTTGTTAATACGAGATCAATACATCATGGATCCTGCGATACACAGATTCTTGTGCCAGGTCGTTGACAGATTTGATGTCTGGCGCCAGACAATGTTCAAAGTGGAGATTTGTATATTTCTGTCTTCTCAAGAACGACAGTTGCTTCGTTAGGGACATCGGCGGTCGAAAATCCCGTGTCTGTCTTCTTGCGAAATACTCTACTTGGAGGGGTCGTTCTTCTGGTAACCCAAATAACCTTGCAAAGGATAGGATTCGAGCATCTTCATGTACTTCAATATCAATGGTCTACAGTTCTTTTGGGCGTCATCTCTGTGATATTGTTTGCACTTTCTCAAGGCTTCGTGGGTGATTCTCAACTCGTAGGTTCTTATCCATTGTTCTCTCATCATGGATTTTCTAGCCTCGTGGACTTCGGGAAATTTTTCGTAATCAATGTCATCAAATGACACCACTTCTGGTCTCTTGTGGTCTGCGTAGTTGTCCATACCTGAAAAGTTAGTAATCTGAAGATGCTATGATCCATTGAAACTGAAGATAAATCTAGATCTAGATGTACAGACATATAAGATTTACAATCTTCAAAATCAAAAATGTTCATGTTGTTGCGTTATTCCTGACAACAGTCAAATCGTAGTCTACATACCCATTGTGTGTTCGCAGATGCTAGGAGTTATTGGTCAAACTGTCTCCATACAATAATACAGCCAAAGTCTCATTATAAAAAGAAGAATTTTAACTGGATACTCGCTGGGTAGTGCACGACCAAATGGAGAATAGTTGTGCAAATGTTAGAGTGAGAATTGTGAGTGAGAATTTATTAGTGAAACCTACTTAGAGCCGAGTGCGAGAAAGTGAGAGCCACGGATATATTTTATCATGTGCCTAATGTCACGCTCGTTCATTTTTTACCTCCCCAGTTTGTTAATGATAATGTTTGGTCGCACCTGTGAAAAAAGGTGGAGGTTTGCAATCAAAATTTCCAGACTGGTCAATCTGCAATTGTCTTACATTTCTTTCTCGTTCTATCAAGGCTGGCGCCATTGTTTGCTATCTTCTTTACCAGCCCATCCCGTGTGTACTGACAATGTCTGAGAAAGAGACCTCGGTCTCTAAAGTTGCTTCCGTTAAGACCACAGCAACGAAGAAGTCGGAAATATTCAGATTCAATGCTTCGTACATTGCCATTTTACACACCATAACAGCCTATTCGGCGTTTATCGCGGCATTGATAGTGGGAACATGGCTCCACTACCATAAGATTGTCCAGAACGCGTCGTTTGGCTATCCAGACGAATGGTTCCCTTCTGTCTCGGCTACGATCGGCGATAGATATCCAGAAAGATCGATTTTCCAGGTTCTCATCGCAGTCACTTCTGGACCACGATTCTTACTTTTAATCTTTGATTTCATCTGCCTGTACAGGAAGGGATCAGTGCTCCCATATATTGGCTTATTTTCTGGTCTCTTTCGTACATTAACTTGTGGTGGTTGGGTGTATATCACTTCTACAGACGATCACGACTGGCATGATATCTTCATGATCAGCTACATTGTCTTGACCATTCCATGGACAGTTTGTACCACTATATTATCCAAACCAGGCTCGTTGGAACGTCAGGGACGTTTCTACACACTGACATCATTTTTTGCCATGCTAGTTCCTCTTGTCTACTGGTTCATTCAACATAAGGTCCACGTTAGACCAGGCGCCTATTCCATCTACGCTTATTTTGAATGGTCTTTGATTTTGCTCGATGTAGGCTTCGATGCTTGGTCCATTGTGGACTTCGAGAAAATCGACATTGCAATCTCTGGTGAAGGCATTCAGCTCACAGGTGCTAAGCCCAAGGCTGTTGCAGACAAAAGGAGCCAAGACGACTTGCTCGCTGATGAGTTCACCGATTTCGAGTTCTACATTTCTTGTGCTAATGCCTTTGTCTTCTGGTCTGTAACGACCTCCTTGTTCTTGTGTGTATGGTATTTCCCCTTATGGCATATGGGTATCTCTGGTTATGAGGCTGCAGTGTTCTCGCTATTTTTGTCTCCCGGAATCTTGATTATCCCCTTCATAAGAAACTTCATTTCCAGCTACCCAATGATCACAAAAATTTTAACGGTGTTGTTGGGAATTGGTGCCTATAAGGTTCATGAACCTGAAAACAGACTTCTCACCATCACTGCTGGTACTTCCTTTGGTATCATCTCTTTAGTCGTCGATGTGTGGTCACTCTCTAACCAACCAAAGAAATTCAACTCCTACATCATCTCCATCTTGGTTGGTTTGTTGGGCACTTCAGTCTTCAAGTTCTTGTGCTTTTCCAATAACCCAATCTGGCCCATCATGCATAGAGAAAACGGTGGTCATAACGAAGTGGGTATCTTCGTAGGTTTAATAGGAGCCTTCTTTACTCCTCAGCTTCATTTGCTTAAATCAACCACACCCACTGTTAAGAGAGCTGGTGGATCCTTCTTCCTTGCTGCTTTGGGAATTGGTGGGTACTTTTTCTCTATTGAATCTTACTTAAGTGACACTTCTACTTTGGCATTATGGAGCTGGGAAGGTTTTCCAGTCAAGGGACCTCTTCCAGTCACTGGTGCTCTTTTCAATATTGGAGCGATTATTTTAGGAGTTCTCGCTGCCATTGCAATACCATCCAAGTATTTCAGTAACAAGTTCTACAACTGGATCATTGGTGGTGGTAGTGCATTTGTTCTCTATTATTACAAGGGTTGGACTGGATATGCTGGAGCAACTGTATACTCATTCTACTTGACCTCTGTTGCTCCATTGGTTTGGCAGTCATCCATCGGCTATAACCCAAGCTTGTTATTCTTTGTTGCTTTCTTCGTTCACGTCTTCTTTGGCTTGGCCAGTACGTGGATTGTAGCATATGCTTTTGTACCAGGTGGACCATTATTGAGAGAAAGAACTGACATTATCTTGGGCTCATCGTTCGTCCTGATCTTAGCTGGTATTTGGAATTATAACTTGAGGAGTCGTAGTGGCGAAGCAGGCAAGATTAATTTCCATGGTAAGAAATTGTTTAGACAAGCATGGACGATTTTGACTGTATTGTTGGCCGTTTCTATTACTGCATTTTTCCAAAGGTATGCTGTTGATTCCTTTGTGCCATACAATGCCGACTCCAAATCATTCACCACTGGTATCTGGTGTGTGCACTTTGGTTTGGATAACGACATGTGGTCGAGTGAAGTCAGAATGAGAGATTTGATCAGAGATGCCCAAATTGATATCATTGGTCTTCTTGAAACTGATACCCAAAGATTGATTGGAGGTAACAGGGACTTCACCCAAAGGATTGCTGAAGACTTAGGAATGTATGTAGACTATGGTCCCGGACCAAACAAGCATACCTGGGGTGCTGCCTTATTATCGAAGTTCCCAATCATCGAATCTACCCATCACTTGTTGCCATCTCCAGTAGGTGAACTTGCTCCAGCTATTCATGCCACTTTGGACATCTATGGAGAGTTGGTTGATGTAGTTGTTTTCCATTCTGGTCAAGAGGAAGACGTAGAAGATCGTAGACTTCAAAGTTTGGGTATTCAAGAAATCATGGGCAACTCCACTAGACCATTGGTGTTATTGAGTTACTTGGTAACCACTCCTTTGGAAGGTAACTATAATACCTATGTTAGCGAGAAATCGAGAATGTATGATATCGACAACACTGACTGGGATAGATGGTGCGAGTACATCTTGTTTAGAGAGTTGAAGAAAGTTTCCTATGCTAGAATTTCGAGATCTACTATCACGGATACTGAATTGCAAGTGGCCAAATTCAAATTGTTGACAAGCGAAGAAAAGCAAGAAAACGATGAACCCTTCTTGTACGGTAACAACTACGTCAATGAAGATGAGATTGCCCAAAATTTGCGTATGCCACAAATTTTCAGAGGTGATGGTGTTAGAGGTCACAGATATCATGTATTTGACGAACCGCGTTACTTTGCTCAAGAAAAAGGGCAAGTGGACCATCATGAAAATGAGGAGCATGAACTAAATGATGAAGCTAATTAGCCAGTTGCTTCACGCTTCACTTGACATTTAAAGATATTCACACTTCGATCCATTAATATATGATAATGTAAAATTTTTATTACCCCATAAATGCAAATGTGTAGAACCATAGCTATAAATCATAATAAATATATGCGATTAGAGTACACGGGACTCCGCGAACCTTTCAAGTTGTTCGCTGGATTCACTTCTTCTGATGGAATTATAACCTTGCAAGAGCAATTCTTCAGAAGAGCCGTGTGCGTTATGTTTGTGGAATTTTTCGTACATCTTGACCTTCTTTTTGATTCTCTTCAATTGCCATCTAATAGGCACTAGAGGAAGAACACCTTCTCTTTCTTCGTATAACTTAACTTCCAACCAAGCGATGACCAAGAGCCAGTACGAAATGTATGTACCAACGCTACCGTAAGTGGCAGAGTTAGTCCATCCGAAAATGGCATTAAACACCATCCACCATCCATCTTTCAACCCATTACAGCAGTTTACATGCCATACACTCTTGGAAATGTCATAAGAACCAGGACCACTACCAGTTTCACTTGGGTCGGTGCCTTGGCACATTCTTACATACTGTTCAAGCTCCAAAAACCACACACCTCTACTCATCAAACCAGCAGAGACAATATAAAGAAAACACGTCAGGCAGATCAAAAAGTATTGCAAAGACATCTTGTTGCCTCCTTTGTACAAGAGAAACCCTACAAGTGAACCAACAGAGACACCGCACAATATGGATAAAGGAATGGAAGTTGGAGGCAGCGACATACCAATTCCACCAATGAAGACAACGGCCTCCAAGCCTTCTCTCAAAGTGGTTATTAAAGGTAAAATAGCCAAAAAGTACTTTTTGGAAAACGACTGCTTCTTGCCGATATTCTTCTGTCTCTGCATTGCTGCAGAAGAACTAGTTGTTCTCGTATCTTCACTGGCACCACCAAGAAGACTTTCTTCCGGACTGCTGTCTCCGCCCAATTTTGCAATTTCTTCTTCACCTTCAGCATCCTCGATATGAATATCGGAACTATTGTAGACGTCGCCCAATTTGACCCACCATTTCACTTTCATCACCTTATTGATTCTAAGCAAGCCTACACCCATAATTGTGATGATCAAACTGGAAAGCAATGAAAATACACCTTCCCAAAGACGTTCAGTATATGACCAGTAGTCTTTTCCTATCAAGTAGAAACTGGTGACAAAGACCAACCCAATGAAAAGACAAATGGTTAAACCAAGAATGGCTCCAAACCAGACCTGGAATCGCAATTTTCCCTGGACCTTTTGAAGATGAGACAAATTATTCGCTTCCAATTCTTCGCTAATCTGGCTATCATGTGTGTTTGATCTTTGGTTGATAAACGAGAGAAGTACCGATATGATAATGGCTGTCTCCAACGTCTCTCTGAGAATAATGAAGAAAATCTGGATAGAGAAATAATCTTCGAACTCGATCATTATGTAGGATGCGTAGTGAGAATGTTGCAGTCGGTCTAATTAAAGAGAATACGAAGCACTATTGAGATGGAAACTTAACGATTCACAACGTCAGCGATATCTATAATAGTAAAAATAAAAAGTATGTCGTGAACCTTCTATAGTACTCATATATTGGATCAGTATATATTTGCTACCACTGATTTTTCAGATACCTTTCTCGGATCATAGTCACGTGTTTAGGTGGCGCTATCCAGGTTTTAAGAGAATCTCACTCTGCGTACGTGCACATTGCAAATGCACAGCTTAACTAAGAGTTCATTCAGGCTAGCCCGATATTCGCAGACGGCCCAAAGAAGACAACAATAACGATGCTATAGAATGCTACAACAATAAAGCATTTCTGTTACCGTATCAAACATCTTCGTAGTCGCTACAGTTTAAATTACAATTTGGTAATAATGATACATTCAATGGAAACAAATATACTAGAATGGTGAGAAGGGCCGTAGATAAATGTGATCTCTCTAGATTGTAGGATAGTAGAAGATCATGGACTAAATTTAGCAGACTAGTCACGTATAATAGATTTATAATTATTGTATCGAAACAATTACTGACGCCACTATGGTTCTATCGTTAATGCAAAATTTCTAGTGTGGCGACAGTAATAAACCACAAACGTCGTTATCTATGGCAAATATTAACGCGACTAGAGTGGTGGGAACTCGATCGTGGCAGTCAAACAAGTGATGAACACGTCGTCCTTGGTGTAGGCTCTTGCGTTGACTATGTACTTTCCTGGAGGAACTTCGTTAGGAATTTCAACCTGCTTCAGGATTACCTGTGTGCCCTTCTTGATTGGGCATTCCAAGTCGACCTTGGTGATTTCCTCACATAAGTCAAACGTCTGGTGAATCAACTTTATGAACCCGTAACGGACATCAACCTCAACGTATGCACCTTCTTCGATGTCTTGGCTGGTGAAACCAGTGGCAGTGAAGGTCAAGTTCTCGCCCCTGACGGGAGGGTTAGGTTCAATGATAACCTTCAGCAAACTCAAGATCTGTGGTTGCGAGGCATCACACTGGACAATGGGAGAGTCACCTGGGACTGGTTTTTCGTCAACGTCAGGGAAAGTTTTGAGGATTTCAACAGGGTGTTGCCCTTTTTCAAGACCAAACACTGAGATTACATCGCTCAAGTCGGAAGGAACAAAGGACAAACCGTTGACGGCAATCGACGAAGCCAAAGTGACAAACGCGATGTTTTTGAATGAGACCATGGTGGCGTTTGATGGGGACAAGTACTAAGAAGGTTTGGATGATATAAGCTCAAATTGGAGTATCAACTAGATTGATAGCCAAAACTGTGGTGCTTGATAAGAAGGAGAGCAGTTTAAGGGAATCCAGAAAAGCAAACACAGAGGAAACGAAAGATTTTATCAGTCAGAATGGTGTGAGTTCAATTATCAACAATATCAACAACAATGAGAGCTACTGGTATGTTGGTAGAAGAAAAAAAGAAAGAATAGAAATCCACATTCCCTCAGAAACTTATCTGAATGATAATAACTCACAGTGAAGAGGGGGTTTGTGCACGTGACCGGTCACTCAAGGTTCATCGGCTATCTATAGCGAAACCGTACAGGAGGTTTGGCTCATACGGCGATAGTGGGGAATCGCTATGTTATCATTAATACTGCTAAGAGTTGTAGTTTCAAGCATTGTAGTATTTTCTTAACTTATTGTTTCTGTGGTTAGTAGAAGCCTATAAACGGCCATCATCAGTTAAACTTTGAGGCTACATAAACGTGCATATTGTAACAAACGTGCATCTGAAAAGTTGCAAAATGTTGTACCGAATAGAAGTGATGGTGAACTGTTTGGAGAAAAACACAAATTATAAAAATGAAGGTGCCTAGGGTGAGTAGTTTTCGCGTTGTCTAAATGTTCTCCCGCTACTTCGCTTTCACCAACTAGTTATATATCGGGCTCTATTGAGTTTACAAAATGGATTTGATTAATTGTGTTTGTTGAACTATATTTGCTAAATTGTTTTATATTGTAAAATTATGTCAATTTCTCTGAACTGTACTAATAAATAAGCGAACACTATAAGTCAACCAGCAATAACCAAATTGGCCGTCATGGTGTCGAAACGTTCTCTAACTAACTCCGTTTCAATCTTCAACAACTCGTTGTACAACGATTGTCCCTCCTTGGTCTTTAGCATCTCACTTAACTTGGAGTCAGAAAGCTTCCACACTACGGAGTCATTAACAGTGGTGTAACTGATTTTTCTATAACGTCTTGTTTGGAAAAGATCTCCAAAGGCAGTCAATGGCAAGATGCTTGAATGCAATTCGCGTCCCTCTTCAAGTTTGTAAATGGATCTGATTAACCCAGACTCCACGATGAAGAAGGCAGCATGCTCAGAAGTTGTGTTGTAAAATTCAATATCTTCTGGTATTTTTTCCTTTTGGAAATACGGCGTGATTGCCGACCAGAACTCTTCATCTTTGTCTGACAAGCCCTGGAAAGTGATCATGATTAATGGTAGTGGTTGTTTCTTGAACGACGAGTCGGACGTAGAGTAATACCTGGTCTGTGACTTCTGTTCATCCTGGACAGTTCTCGTTGCCGCATTATAGATTTGCGTAGTTCTAGGAGTTCCGATATCGAAGTTCATACTTATTATCTGTCTGGTGTTGAGAGAATTGTTTTGAGGTGAAATTATCGATTTTCTTCCAGGAGAAAGATTGGCACTGCCACTTTTTGGTACAGAACGAATATTGACAGTTTGCTCCTTTTTCTTAACAGACTTATAATATCTTAAGAATGAGTTTTCACACCACTCCAATGCGTAATTCAAGGTATTGAACAATTCAATTGGATTTTCTCCGCTACTGTTATCCCACAAACCAGCATCACGCAAGCCCTTGATGATATCGTCGTTCTCTTCGACAGAGGAGAAAATCAAACGGGTGTTGAATTCGTTGGTTAAATTAAGAACTCTTCTAAAACCTTCAGCTGCAGAAAAGTCAATGGAACTAACACCCTTCATATCAATAATCAAGAATTTGATTGGGTTTAACTTGAACTCATCCTGCGAAAATTTACCTCTGATGGCATTTTCAACACCCCCAATAGAACCGAAGAAAACAGTACCCTGCAATTTGATAACGCATATTTGATCACCAACATCCTTTAAGAACTCTTGTTGTTTAGGATGTCTCAAGACTGTAGATCTGGCAACAGAACCAGAGTATACTCCCTGGACGACTGGACTCCTTCCAGCTTCAACTACAAAGGAAAGGCAGGCAAGCAAGATGCCTACCAAGATGCCGAATACGAAGTCAAAGGCACCCATAGTGACGACAATGATGATGACAGTAGTGTATTCGATTTTTCTCAAACGGCCCCAAGTATCATAAACGGATTCCTTCAATAATTCGTAACCTAAAAGGTAGATCAAAGCACCGACTACACACACTGGGATATATCCAATGACGACAGGGCCTGTTACCATCACAGCTCCAGTAGCAACGGCAAGCAAAACACCGGCCAATCGGTCATCGGCACCGGCTCTGATGAAAAGAACAGAATTGGTGTACACCAAGTAGTTTTGAATGGAACCTAATAAACCAGACAAAACATTGGAGTAACCATGAGCTACTAATTCTCTGTCTACATCCACTTCATCCATTCCCACAGTGACAGCAAGTGCTGGAACATTAATGGGAACATGTAAGATGCCAAAAAATGTCAAAGCCAACATGGAAGGCACTTGTTTGAGTACAGCAAGCCAGTCCACCAAATTGAACTTGTAATAAGTGTAGAATTCGTACCATGGTTCATTATCTTCCACAGCCGGGAACACCCAGCCGCTATTTCTAGCATTCTGCAAATTCCAAGAAGGAACAATTAAGACTATAACATGGAAGAGAATAAACACTGCAATGAAGTACAAGGGAACAAGCAAAGAATTGCGGAATTTGTGCTGAAGTGCAATAAGAAATATAGCCAATAGCAATGGGAGGGTCCATTCTGCCAACGTCAATGAGTTGCAGAACAAGTATTTGAAAGTCTCGTAGTTGTACTCCAAGCCTCCCTCCAATCTAGATGAGACTTCCACGCCGGTAGCAACCAAGAAGTAACCCACACCTCCAATACAGCCTACTAAAATGTGACGAGGAAAGAAACCTACAAGTACACCCAACCGGCATTTTCCCAATATATAGAACACAAGCCCCGTGACGATAGAGGAAAGAGCGTACGAAGTGATTGTAGTGGCTATAATAGCTGACTGAGACTCGTTAGCCATTTCTGATGCAATAGAGAGTGCCATGGTATGGAAGAAAGGAGTGACTTCGATCATTTCCGAGCCGATTCCCGACCTGAAAGCCGATCCTCCGAGCGAATATACCAATTGAGATACAATACAAGACATGTAGAACATCGACAAACCTGCTGGAGCCATCGATGAGAAAACAGCTTCACTTACAGGAAACATGATCATCCCATACGATAAGCCATCCAAGATGTTCAATAGCGTACCAAGGAAGACGGCAGGTGCATAATGAATGGGTTTTACGAGGTATCTATGCAATAAGCTGGGTGCCGGCTGTTGTGGAACGAGAATTTCCTTATGGTCAGAGACTGCTAGTCCCTGTTTCAGAGTTGCATGTTCAAGTCCAAGCGCAGAAAGATCTGGAGTAGTACCAGCTTCTAAATCCACCGGGACTTTGGCAGATGACGTGAACAACGATTGCTCTTCAATGTATAAATTCTTAGGTGATTTGGATAACAAAAGTGTTGTGCTTGTTATCGATGCGGTATCTGCTTGTGGAGTAGCTCTTCCACGAATGGGTTTGGGCAAGGTTGAAGAGTGCGATGTTGAAAAATCCTCCACGATGGAAGTTTCGTCATCTTCAGGAGGTACATCTACGTTATCATCTGTAACTCCGATGTTGGCCAAGTTGGCCGTTTGCTCATGGATCTCTGAGCCAGAGTACACAATGGGCGAATTCAAGTGGTTCACAGTAGTGGGACGATGGCTCATGGAGATGTAGCTTCTGCCTCCAAAGTCAAACGGAACCGGGCTTCCAGCTGTGCCGTTCAGGAAAGAGCCAAATGCTTCCGAAATGGAGTACTTTCGTCTTCCAAACGGTTCGGGTGTGGCCTCATTGCTTGAAATGTCTAGATGGATCGGGTGAGAACTGTGGATTTCCGGGTCCACACCAAGATACTTGGATTGGTTATTGCCAGACCCACTTGAGTAGTAGGACATTGTGAAGATTACGAGGAACGACTTCAGACAACTGGTGGAGAAAGGAATAGACAAGAGTAAAAAGAGGTGCTAGTCGTACTGAAATTGTGAGAGATGTGATTCTTGTGGTTTTTCAGAATCAAAATATTTCACAATGTAGCAGATCAAATGATGCCATAAATGCGAAGAAGAGCGATGACAAGACGGACAATTGCAGCGACTCAATCTAAAAAGAAGGATAATGCTAGTTGAGATTGAGCAGGAGTCACTAGCAAGAGCAGAATGCAGAGGAAAAGTTATAGAAGGCAAGCAAGAAGACACCCCTCTGGTACTGAAATATAACCATAGGATGGGTCAAAAAAAAATTCACATTGTCCTCTCTAAGTGCGACACGCATTGGTCAATAGACCCCACTGATAACATAAATGAAATCCCTGGAAGGGCAGAAAAGTGGCCCGGAATGAGAAAATATTCACAATAGTGCTATCTAGCAGGTTTTTGGCACAACATGCCGCCTGAGATTCTGGTGTGTCTGTAAAGGGCATCGAATGGCGAGGGTTCCTGATTCTCAGGTGACAAACTCGAGCCGAAATGCGAAAAGCAACTACCAGATTTACAATGGCAGAGACAGACTGAGCATACTGAAACTAGAAGCTAGTTTAAGCTCAAAATACATAGTATTGGTACAAAAATTATAGTTCTTGAAGTATTTAGGCTAGACCGATTTCGCTGCAACACTGTAGAAACAATGAACTAATTCTAATAATATTGGCTACTCCCCTATCCATTGGCTCAAATTCTTCTGTCGTGGGAATTGCTCATAAACACTGGATCAGGCGTCATCCCCCTATTGTTGCATTCGCTGAAGTATTTGCATCTTTGGTGCAAATTTTGCCAGCTGCCATGTGCTAATAAAACGTTCCCACATTGTATCCGGAACCATGCCGAGACCGCTTAATTGATACTTGCATTTTTTTATGCCTACTGCTCGATCTGGAAGGTCCCACAGTAGAAAATTTCAGTGCTTGAGTCAACCCGATGCAACCATGTACGGTTTACATTTACCAGCTATGGCTTCATGTTAACACAACCATTTGTGATGGCCAAGTACTGTAGTATCACTCTAGAAGTAACACAGTATTCATATTCGTAATTTAGCCGGTAAATCATATATGCACTTGACCCCATCATTATTTGCAAAAATTTCTTTGTGTGACTCCATGAAAATTTGCTATTAATTGATACCAGGTCATTATGACTCCAATTTTGAACCAGTAAAGTGCAATTGTGGAGTGTACCTCAGTCGCAAGTCTAGACGCCTCCTCTATATCTAAAATTTGGACTGCCTAGACAGAGACTGCCCAATAGCACTGTACATCTCTCATTGGCCCATGCAAGTAAATTGATGTAAGTGCGTCCGGGTAACCGTGAAAAATTTACTGATCTTACAACGCGCTTAGCTCTGACTCATTACCGAATTAGGCCATCTCCATAGAGTTAAAATTTTTTCAACCACCATAGTTGGTATAGAAAATCTCTGCAATTTCTGTAGAATTGATTCTTTTTCTTTCTTCGATCAGTTCAATCAACGTTGGTTTTACTACTACTTTCACTATTCCAGTTCCTTTTTGTTCAAGTGAAAGTTTTGTAATCTGCTCGCTAACATGATACATTTGAAATCATTGTTAACTCGACAGTTAAGAGCCGGCTCCGTCAAGCCATTCTATGGCTTCAAAAGATTTTCAACCTACAACATCTTGAAAACTCAAGCGGAACCAAAGTATGAAGGTGCTGAATTGTTAAAGAACTTCACAGATGAACACTCCCACAAGTTGGTTGACGTATCCAAGGTCTTGGTTATTGGATCTGGTGGTTTATCTATTGGTCAAGCGGGTGAGTTCGACTACTCTGGTTCCCAAGCTATTAAGGCATTGAAGGAAGCCAACAAGAAGTCGATCTTGATCAACCCTAATATTGCTACCAATCAGACTTCTCATGCCTTGGCCGACGAGATCTACTACTTGCCAGTCACTGCTGAATACATTACTTACATTATAGAAAGAGAAAGGCCAGACGGTATCTTGTTAACTTTCGGTGGTCAAACTGGTTTGAACGTCGGTGTTAAGTTGGACAAAATGGGTGTCTTTGAAAGATATGGTGTCAAGGTTTTGGGTACTCCAATCAAGACCTTGGAAACTTCTGAAGATCGTGATTTGTTTGCTCAAGCCTTGAAGGAAATTAACATTCCTATCGCTGAATCTATTGCTGTTGAAACTGTTGACGATGCATTGGCCGCAGCTAAGGATATCGGTTACCCTATTATTGTTAGATCTGCTTACTCCCTTGGTGGTTTAGGTTCTGGTTTCGCTGCCAACGAAACGGAATTGAAAAACTTGGCTGCTCAATCTTTGTCTTTGGCTCCACAAATCTTGGTCGAAAAGTCCTTGAAGGGTTGGAAAGAAGTTGAATACGAAGTTGTCCGTGACCGTGTTGGTAACTGTATTACTGTATGTAACATGGAAAACTTTGATCCATTAGGTATTCACACTGGTGATTCCATCGTCGTCGCTCCATCTCAAACTTTGTCTGATGAGGAATACCACATGTTGAGATCTGCTGCCATCAAGATTATCAGACACTTGGGTGTTGTTGGTGAATGTAACGTTCAGTACGCATTGCAGCCAGACGGATTGGACTACAGAGTCATTGAAGTGAATGCTCGTTTGTCTCGTTCTTCTGCCTTAGCCTCCAAGGCTACTGGCTACCCATTGGCTTACACTGCTGCCAAGATTGCTTTGGGACATACCTTACCTGAATTGCCAAACCCTGTTACTAAAACTACTTCAGCCAACTTCGAACCATCTTTGGATTACATTGTTACCAAGATTCCAAGATGGGATTTGGCTAAGTTCCAACATGTAAAGAGAGATATCGGTTCTGCAATGAAATCTGTCGGTGAAGTTATGGCTATAGGTAGAAACTTTGAAGAATCGTTCCAGAAGGCTATCAGACAAATTGATCCATCCTACATCGGTTTCCAAGGAGACCACTTTGAAGATTTGGACTTTGTGTTGGAAAATCCTACTGACAGAAGATGGTTAGCAGTTGGACAAGCTTTACTTCACGAAAACTACTCAGTTGACAAGGTGCATGACTTAACCAAGATTGACAAATGGTTCTTGTACAAGTTGATGAACATTGTGAACATGTACAGAGAATTGGAAGCTGCTGGATCCTTGAGCCAAATTAACAGTGATTTGATGTCTCGTGCTAAGAAGTTAGGTTTCTCTGATAAGCAGATTGGCCTTTGTATTGGATCTAAAGAATTGGACGTTAGAGCTGTTAGAAAGGCTCTTGGAATTATTCCATTCGTCAAGAAGATTGACACATTGGCTGCTGAATTCCCGGCTAACACTAACTACTTGTACACTACTTACAATGCTACCTCATCTGACGTTGAGTTCAATGAAAACGGTACCTTGGTCTTGGGTTCTGGTGTTTACCGTATCGGTTCCTCCGTTGAATTCGATTGGTGTGCCGTTTCTACTGCTCGTGCTTTGAGAGACTCTGGCCGCAAGACCATTATGATCAATTACAACCCAGAAACCGTCTCTACTGATTTCGATGAAGTTGACAGATTGTATTTTGAAGAATTGTCTTTGGAAAGAGTTTTGGATATTTACGAACTTGAACACTCCGAAGGTGTTGTTGTCTCTGTTGGTGGTCAATTGCCACAAAATATCGCCCTTAGCTTGCAAAAAGAAGGTTGCAACGTTTTAGGTACTGATCCAGAAGACATTGACAAAGCCGAAGATCGTCACAAGTTCTCGCAAATCTTGGATTCCCTTGGAGTTGATCAACCACAGTGGAAGGAATTGACTTCTCTCGCAGAAGCAGAAGCTTTTGCTAACGAAGTTGGCTACCCAGTTTTGGTTCGTCCATCTTACGTCTTATCGGGTGCTGCTATGTCTGTTATCAACAACCAAGCTGAATTGGACTCCAAGTTGTCTAATGCTGCTAAGGTTTCCCAGGATCACCCAGTTGTTATCTCCAAGTTCATCGAAGGTGCTCAAGAAATTGATATTGATGGTGTTGCCAGCGAAGGTCAAGTTTTGGTACATGCTGTTTCTGAACATGTTGAAAATGCCGGCGTCCACTCTGGTGATGCCACCTTGGTCTTGCCACCTCAGGACTTGTCTCCAATTATCATGGATAGATTAAAGGTTATCGCTGACAAGGTTGCGGAAGCTTGGAAGATCACTGGCCCATTTAACATGCAGATTATCAAGAACGACCAAAACGGTACTTTGAATGATGCTGACTGTGAGTTGAAAGTAATCGAATGTAACATCAGAGCTTCTAGATCTTTCCCATTCGTTTCTAAGGTATTGGGTGTCAACTTCATTGATGTTGCTGTCAAGGCTTTGATCAAGGAAGGTGTTCCAACTCCTGTGAACTTAATGAACCAAAAATACGACAGGGTAGCTACCAAGGTTCCACAATTTTCTTTCACCAGATTGGCTGGTGCCGATCCATTCTTGGGTGTCGAAATGGCTTCCACCGGTGAAGTTGCTTGTTTCGGAAAGGACAAGGTTGAAGCTTATTGGACTTCTATACAATCCACTATGAACTTCAACGTTCCTCAAGCCGGTGAAGGTATCTTGTTTGGTGGTGACTTGTCCAACGACAAGTTGGGTAAGGTTGCTGAAACCCTCTCCGGATTGGGTTACAACTTCTTCACTACTAGTGAGGAAGTCTCCAAATACTTGAAGAACTTTGTAGAAGAAGAAATCACAGTTATTGAATTCCCAAAGACCGATAAGAGAGCTTTGCGTGAAATTTTCCAAAAACACAAGATCGGTGGTGTTTTCAACTTGGCCAGAGCCAGAGCTGAAGATTTGTTGGATGAAGACTATGTCATGAGAAGAAATGCCATCGACTTTGCCATTCCATTATTTAACGAGCCAAATACCTCATTGTTGTTTGCTCAATGTTTGAAGAGCAACATCGCCAACAAGCAACCATTTGACGTTATTCCTGAAAACGTTGTTATTCCATCTGAAGTTAGAAGATGGAGTGAGTTCATTGGTGGTAAGCCAGTTTAAGTGCATGCCACTCACTAATTTCTACAAATTATTAAGTACATATTCCAAAAGTCAAATTCATATAAGTGTTAACTACATCCTGTAAAAACTCATATAGGTTCTTTGGTATGATATTGTTGCAGAAAGCGAAGCTGCATTAGGCGATCATATCCAAGTTGGTAATCCTGCAATGCAACCAATAATATCCATTGGCGAAGTCGGGAATTAATATTTTATTAGCTCTCTTGGCTATGCGCAACATTTCTCGAATGAAAATCACCAAATTCGAGAAGTGGGAAGGACATGTCGTCGAATAATAACAATTCCACAGCAACTATAAATATGATTAGTACCAATAAGTCTCTTTATGATTTCATTTTCTCACAGAGTTTGTTGAATCGTGCGTTCGTTTGTTTGCTCAAACGTTGCTAGGAATTAAAAATTACTGTAAATTTCCTTTAATATTCATGCATAAAAGGAGTCCCTAAAAAATAACTGTACATTGATCAAATAGATAATTTTTTTTCGCAGTCAATGGCACGGCACTAGTTCTTAGCTTCTTCTAGACAAACAACAACGGAGCGTTTTCGTAATAACGTTATTAATACCCTACTCGGCTTTGCTGCGGTATTTTATTGTTTTTAGCAGTTTTCCTCTATGCAAAATAGGGACGCAGGCAATTTATTGGCCAAGTTACCTTTCACACAATGAAGTGGAGATTTGCATTTCACTATGCAGAATAATCTAGTGGAAAACCATTTCTTGGGGGTTACTCATTGTAAGATGATGGTGGTTTGAAAAAATACTTGTATCGATTAGACTTCTGAGTGAGATCTGGAACAATTGCTAGTATAAAAGGGGTAGATATTGATCGATAAATGATCTCTGTTCTCTATTTTTATTGTTAGCAAAGTATACATTCAAGATGAGTGATACTTCTTTGAAGGGTGAGGTTTCTGATTCATTCAACAAGCCTGTTCACCATGAACATTCGACACGTGAGATTATAGTCAATAATTCAACGACCAGATCTTGGGGGACCAGAAAGGCAGAGTTGTTGAATGATCAATACCAATCCCCACATCTCAAGGTCTGTTTGTTTATTTCTATGTTTTTTGTTGCCTATGCCTACGGGATTGATTCTACTATGAGAGGAAACATTCAAGCGTATGCTACAAGCTCTTACGCTCAACACTCTTTATTATCCACTGTTAATGTTATTAAATCAGTTGTTGCCGCTGCCTCTCAGCCAATGTATGCTAGATTATCCGACAAATTTGGAAGGTTGGAGTTGATGTCTGTCTCAATCATCTTTTATGCTGTTGGAACGGTGATTCAATCTCAAGCATTTGATATTAACAGATTTGCCGGAGGTTCAGTGTTGTACCAAGTTGGATTTTCCGGAGTTATTATCATGTTACAAATTATAGTGGCAGACTTCTCTAACTTGAATTGGAGATTGGTGTGTTCCTTTATACCAGCCTTACCATTCATTATCAACACATGGGTTGCAGCCGAAGTACAGGCAAGTTTCTTAGCTAACCACTCTTGGAATTATGCAATTGGAATCTGGGCCATCATTTTCCCACTCTCATGCGTTCCTTTACTTTTGTGCTTTACGCATATGATCTTCAAAGCACGTAAGACAGAAGAATGGCAACGGTTGAAGGAAGAAAAGCCAAAAGTAACATTCCGACAGAAGACCACCGAATTATTTTGGGAATTGGATTTAGTGGGTATTTCTTTCCTTGTTTGTGTTTTTGGGTTTATTTTGGTTCCATTCACGATTGCAGGAGGAGCCACAGACAAGTGGAAAGAAGCTTCAACTTTAGCTCCATTGGTTATTGGATTTGCCCTTATACCTGCTTTCGTTTGGTGGGAATACAAATACGCCAAATTTCCAATTTGTCCCTTACCTTTATTGAAGGATCGAGGAGTTTGGTCTGCTCTTATTATTGCTATCCTTATTGATTGGGTGTGGTATATGCCAAATGACTTTATGTACACCGTATTAATTGTTGGGATGAGAGCTAGTGTCAAAGCTGCGACAAGAATTGCTTCTTTGTATTCGTTTGTATCTGTCATAGTTGGTCCATTATTGGGACTCTTGGTGGTTAGGGTTAGAAGATTGAAGAGTTTTATCATTTTTGGTACAATTTGTTGGATTATCTCCTTAGGGTTATTGTTACATTTCAGGGGTTCAAATGATGGTCTTGAAAGCAAGAAGTACTTGGATGGTGTTACTGGGTCCTTGTGTCTCTTGGGTTTTGGAGCTGGGTTTTTTACTTACTCAACTCAGGTTTCTATTGAAACTGTCACAAACCACGAATACATGAGTGTCGTACTCTCGCTCTACTTGTCTAGTTATAACATTGGCGCGGCTATCGGAGCTTCTGTAAGTGGTGCCGTTTGGACAAACGAAATGTATAAGGCTATTGCAGCCAATTTTGAGAAGAGCGGATTGGACAGCGAAATTGCAACACTTGCTTATGCTTCACCATTTGAATTCATCGTGGAATTCACATGGGGAACACCAGAAAGAATGGCTGTGGTCTTGGCATACGCCAAAGTTCAAAGATATTTATGTATTTCTGGTCTCGTGTTGTGTTTCCCATTGCTTTTATCCACATTGTTCTTGAGAGACCATAGATTAGACTCCGTTCAATCCTTGGAATTGGACAATGACCACGAGAAGGGAGTAAAGAGCAAAGGAGGTGAGATAATAGTTAATGACTACGACGACGATCTTATTATTGCTAAGTTCAAAAGATTATTTGGGCGTTGTTGAAAAAGATCAGAACCGACATGCTGCCTGGCATTTCGTACTCTCAATAATATTTGGCAATTTCCTACTGTTCAACTTTAGAGTCTATAATATAAGTAGTTTCAGACCTAAAATACAAATAACCTAACTATAAGTCACGAGTTTACGGCTAAGAGAATATCCGAATTCGATATCGATTGTGACTTCAAGTGAATCAAGTACCAATAAGATGGTGTTCTTCAAGGTCTAGAAACTGCGGGCAGTTCGGATTTATGAGAATGCAGCGAAGAATAAGCGAGAAAAAAAGTAAGATATCGGTGCGATACTCCCTAGACTGGCTTTCCCGAAAGATGATTGATTGTAGTGGTCACTCTTTAATTTGCCAATTGATTGAATCTACTTTCGATTCATCACTGACATTGATTAGACTCACGAAGTAATTTGGGCCGTCGCCAAGATTTTCAAGTGATGGATTTAGAAGTGAACCAACTTTCGCATTCGATTCCCTTTACTGGTTCAAGATGAACTACTCCTGTATACCCCACATAAAAGATCGGCATATGCTAAAGTTCCAACTACAAGTGTACGATGTGTGCTATCATGGGGTGCTTTATTCCGACGATTATTAGATTAGAGGTAGCTACAAACAACTACTCTTGCCAAAAGATCTCAGTGGAAAAAAATGCTTACCACTTCAGCGAGGTTTTTCTTAATTCTTGCCTCCTCTACAATCACAAAACTAACCGTCTGTTCGCTTGACCAAATAAATCCGTCTTCAAATTGAGAATACAACTACAATCAACGCATTGAAGTTATGATACCTGTTTCGTTAGCGTATAATGTCGCAGATTGATAATTCTTTCCAACAACGCATTGTTGTGTGATTTTTGTTCGCGAAACCTCGTTATTAATTACCAACATAAAATTGACTTGCCGAATAGAATTGATATATTTTTTATTGAAAATTGGGACACTTCCGCATAAGGAAGTATAATGCGGAGAGATAAGAATTTCAGATCACAGTATCTGCTCAAGTTGCCGTTTTCGAAATGTGAGCACCCTGTCTGTAAGACCGAAGTATCTTAGGCTAGTAATGACATACAGTAATACGGTAGATAAGCCGCCCATCCGCTATACTCTCTTGAAGTTCATTTGCATTGACTTACTAGAAAATACCAAGATATTTTCGAGCTGCACAAAAAATAATGTAAGAGTAAATATGATACTCGCGCCTTAAGATAACGTCTTCCATGGAAAACAACTTGTTATCTGTAATCACTTATCAGCAAAAATGAATGCTGTTCAACTGGCTGGAAAATCATAATATAAGTTGATACGATTGTCACTTTTCACACAGATAATGTTGTCTTAATCACTGGAACAAAAGCAATGACTCTGACAATCGATATAGAAAAGACCACTACAGCCAAGTCTATCAACTACGACTTTGTGCCTGGAACTGTCCATTTAGTAGATGTGGTTGGGAACTTGAGTGTCAAGAAAGATACTGGGGGTAAAGACATCATTCTTCAGCCTCAACCCAGTTCTAACATCAATGACCCCCTTAGATGGTCGAAGAACAAGAAAAGGTTTCAATTTTTTCTCTTATGGTTATGGTATGTTTCAATTCATTCTCGATTTTTCAATAATTCAATACTAACTTTCTATTTCTAGGAGTTTCCTTTTGGCAGTTTCACTTAATTTCTCGGGTCCATTGTTTGTTATTTGGCTGATCGAATTGAAAACGACCTTTTTCAAGTTGAATATCCACATGGCACTTGGTTTCCTATTCCTTGGACTTGGATGTCTCTTCTTACAACCCACTGCTCTCAAGTTGAGCAGAAGATTTATTTACTTGTGCTGTACTATTTTGGCCGTAGTAGGTAATGTAATTGGTTCACAAGCTACCAGCATTAACTACTTGTACGTGGTGAAAATTTTGATTGGCTTGGCAGCTGCTCCAGTTGATTCGTTGGTTGAGATATCTTCTACAGATGTCTTCTTCTTACATGAAAGGTCAAGAGCATTCGGCTTGCTCTTATTGGCATTGTACGGAGGTAGCAATTTGGGTCCGGTTGCTTGTGGGTACGTTGTGCAAAGTTTGAGCTGGAGATGGTGTTTCTACATTCTCATCATAATCTTTGGAGTGTTGTTTTTCATTGTACTTGTTTTAATGGAAGATACTTCTTTCAGGAGAGACTTTGACGAAAGTGAATTAGAAAACAAGATCTTGGAGCAGATTAAGTCAAGGGAGTCATTGGTTCAAAGCGATGGGCCTCAGAATGAAACTGGAAGTAAATCGGGTGGAGTTATAACCAACTTGAATGAAGTTATTGATTCTTCGAGTGATGACGGCTCCATCGACCACAACATCCCTTCTAGAACATATTGGCAAAGAATGCAATTAATCCAAACTCAGTACAATGATACAAGATCATGGTTCACAATTTTCTACAGACCTTTCTTATTATCCTGTTTCCCAGCTATTATCTGGGGTAGTGTCATCTACGGAACTCAAATGATGTGGTTAGCTTTCTTAGGAGTCACTCAAGCTCAGATTTATTCTGCCCCTCCATACAACTTTAGTCCATCGCTGACAGGATTGACTAGTGTAGGTGCATTTGTTGGAAATTTAATTGGTATGGCTTATGGTGGTAATTTCGTCGATTGGATGACTTTGAGGATGGCCAGGAAGAACCATGGTATCATGGAGCCGGAATTCAGATTATATGCAATGATTCTTCCAACTATCTTCAATGCAGCTGGTCTTTTGGCCTACGGGTTAGGTTCATACTATGGTGCCCACTGGGCTATTTCGGTTGTTATCGGACAAGTGCTGCTTGGTTTTGCTATGAGTGCAGCCGGGTCAATCTGTTTAACATACGCTGTTGATTCATACCATAATGTTGCCAGTGAAAGTCTTGTATTGATGCTTTTCATCAGAAATATGATTGGAATGGGTTTCACCTTCGCTATTCAACCTTGGTTGGTGACTAATGGATTGAAGACTGTGACTTGGTTAATGTTTATGCTCTCTATTATCATCAACGGTTCTTTCATCTTTATGATAAAGTACGGAAAGAGCATGAGAAGATGGACAGCCGCTAGATACGAGAAGTATTCTGATCTCAACTACGGAGAAATATTTCCTAGAAAGTAATGGGATATTCATTTAGTATTTAAATACTGTATTAGTGCAGAATGGACGAAACTTTATTAGCATATGCGTATTAGGAAATGTATTTAAATAAAAAATAAAGCAATCATAACAAGTCATCGTCGTCTCTGTCGACAACGGTAGTCTTAATCTTCAACAATAACTGAGTCTTTAACTTATCAAGTTTGCTAAACTGATCGTACTCAAATACCTTATCTGAGAAACCTTCTATGTCGCCCTGGTCGATGGATATGATTATATCTTGCAACAACTTGTTTTCTCTCGTCTGTTCCCAGGATGGGTCTTCAGTCAAATAATGAGTCGATCTCTTTTGAGCTTCAATGACATCATCCTGACATAACACACACAAAATGCTCTTGAAGAAGTATTCCTTCAAACTCCATCTAGTCATCGCATTTCCTACCAGTTGCTTTATGACCGTGTCATATAATTCGACAGCCTTCTTGTAGTCTCCAGACAAGGCAGCCAAGTCTGCACACTTGATATAGGATTTATTGGCCAATGCCTCGGCATGGTCAGTTGTGAAGTAGTCACCAGCCTGCTCGTAGCTACCCATGGCATTATCGGAATCGCCAACTGACTCGTATAGCTCAGCCAAATCATTGGTAAAGTTGGCAGCTCTTCTGAATTGACCGTTTTGGGTCAAGAAAATGTGGATAGCCTTCTTCAAAGCTTCAATGGCTCCCAAAGGTGCCACTCCCTTGAAACACTTATAAGCTTCAACCAAGTGGTTGGCAGAGTCATTGTGATTGGATAATTGCGACTGGATATCGGCAGCTTTGATGAATTGTTCTCCAGCTTGATTGAACTCCTTCTTCAAACGGTACAGATTGGCAGCTTGGATGTACAAATCCGTGGCCTCTTCCAATCTCATAGATTGAGAGGATCCTGACAAAAACAGAAAGAAACCCAGTTGGGGCTTCGTGAGTTTCTCAGCTTCACTAATAAGGGAACGGGGATCAGACATTTGTAAATACAAAGTATATATACTATGGATGTAGTATCTGTTGAGAAAAAGCTAGTATACTGCGAAATACAAAGTTTGATAGAGAAATGATTTGTGGAATAAATTGTGATTCTTAGGAACTCACTTCATTTATAGAGCCTGGATGGAACACGACTTGAGCATACTTCAACTGTGAAGTGTGCTCGCTGCGAAAAAAGATTCTATTCTTCGTACACAACGATGAATATGTTTTGATTTTGTATGAATGTATTCTTCTTATATTCATATTCCAAACACATTTTCTTCTCTATTCACATTCAATATCACATTCTCTTGTGGTTATGCTTGTATGACCTCACTAATATAATAAACACAATGTCGGAGACTAAGGTTGAAAAAATTAGATTCGAAAGACTCAAACTTGTATGTCGAAAAGCACTCGAACAACTGATCAAGAAGTCACTTTCGGCTGATCAATTCGAACTGTGCTTCCCAACAATATCCGGAACAGAAGAAGGAGTACGATCTCTTGATCTAGCCAGAAACCAGATGATTAATTTCTGGCACGAAAATACACTTAAAGAGTTCGACTTGATTTTCCAGGAACGAAATATCGACACGAAACTAAACGAGTTGGATGAAATCATCCAGACTGCCCAACAGAGAAAACAGAGCCAGCTGGAATTTCCGGCAAAAATCGGATTGTTGAACCCCGCTGAATTGATAGATTCGACTCTTTTAAATGGGAGCGAGTCTTCACTCGAGAATTTGTCAATGATCTACAACCAATTGTGCATTGATAACACTGAAATGTATGCAGAATTACAGAAATTGAGCACCGAGAGTGACGACTTGAAAACCGATATCAACCACCTGTTGGAGACATTGAGAAAAGAAGTGGAAGTAATTGATAGCAGGAAAGAAAAGTTGAACTTGGATGAGTTGATAGAAAAATTGAGCGAGTAGGTACCCTGTAACATTAAACTTTAACGATACTATGACAATACCATAAAACCTACAATCTACAGCTTACCGCAGTCCATTGACCCATTCATGTCATTATAAATATGACAGTATATTTACGTTAATACATGTACACTAGTAAATTCCAGTTCATTGGTAGCCGTACGTTTATGTATATCAAAGGCATTGGTATATATGTACAAGAAGAAATCATCACCATCTCACTTGGTTTGTTCTTTCTGAATAATGTCGTAGTTCTTTCTGGCCAAGTCGTTATAATCAGAAACTCTCTTTTGCAATTCGTGAATCTTATTGACCTTGGATTTTTGCTTGTCGGAAAGCTTGACCAACTGCTTGTCTCCCCACACCTTGAAGTCTTGAAAGTATTGTCTGCCCATGTTGAATTCTCTGGTGATGACATCATCCGTCAAGCCCAACTTGGCTATGGTGTAGTAGTACTTTTCTGAATCATCTCTCTTTAAGTACTTCAAGATTCTCTGTCTGTGTTGCACCATTTGACGAACACGCTCAGTATGGCTATGGTCTTTTGCCAATTCCTTGACATGGTCCATACCAAAATGGATTTTTACCGTCAAGATTGCAGCCTGTACTTCAGGAGAGGCAGTGTCACCTTCTTGTCTCTGGAATTCTTCTCTGGCCAATTTAATAGCCAATATTTTCTTATCCTTGGTGTTAGTGTTTTTCAAGTTAAGAATGGTTAACAACGCTCTCTTCTTTCTCTCTTCAGCAAGACGAATAGACTCGTTCAATACTTCTGTGCCTTTGCTCTTATCCAAAGCAGCTTTTTCGGCGCCATAGAGCAATTTTTCAAACTCTACACGGTCAAAACCGTATGCAAGATGACTTGTATGGTTATCAATTTCTTTTCTGATTCTTGACATAAAGCTATTGTCAACTTCTCCCAAGACTGGGTCCACCTGGAACTGCACGTTCTTGGCCTGTTGTTTCTTGTAATTGTTGACGTCTCTGATGATCTGCTTCTTCAATCTCTTCTCTTTTCTACGCAAAATTTTAGCCTTGGACTTCGAGGCATCTGGTGATATGAATTGCTTAGCAGCGAGAGTAGGATGGGCTCTGACGGGAGCATGAGACGCAGCTGCACTGTTGTTGATACTGGAAGCTACTATTCTCCCACTGGAGAATAAACGTGCTGATAACCTGAACATGAGGTCTATGTTTCCGAATATCAACAACGAAACAAACAAGGAATGTTGTTATAGTTTGTCTGACTACTACACTTTTTCAACAAGCAATCAGTTTTGAGCCCAATTTTTCACCAAATCGAAGAAGAAAAATTAGTTCACCAAAGTCACGTGTTGATGAATTGGCATATATGCACCACACAAAAAGTTATCTGTTCTGCATTTAGTATAGTGATGGCTAGGACGAATAAAGAGAAGAAGAAACAAAGATATCTTGAGTTCTATAAAAAATTGAGTCAACCGAGGGAATATGAGTAGGAGTGGTCTCGAAGACCGAGTCAGTAAATTGTACTCGTTATCCAGGCGATGGTATCCCGAATTGAAAAAAGAATTCTCCAATGCACTCATCAACAATGTACAATCAGAGCTCTACGATCTGGAGAAGCTGTACTTGCCCGACTCTACGTGTCTCCAAGTATTGTTGGAGACAAAATACTTTGAGAATGTGCTATGGGCGAACTTTGATCAAGATGTCACGTTGACCCACATTGAGCAAATTTTGCATTTGGACTGGTATTCGACCTATCTTGAATGTGAAAAGTTCAGAAACAACTCTATCTCCACTGTATTGCGGAGTGAGGAAGACATCGAATTTATGACGAGGATTTTGGAAATTACTTTCAAACTTACAGCGTCTACCAACTACAGACTCAATTCCCTCATATTGAGGTTTTTTTCTATCTCCAAAACAAATCGTCTCTTTAATGAGATGACAGATATTATCATATGGAATAATATTCCTAGTCTAACTCTGCATTTCACCGGCCATTACAAAGAATGCTTACAAAAGGCAGTAGATAAGGTTGAGAATTCAGTGGATTCTCAAAGAAGGTTAGCAATGCTCACAAGCAAATGGCTTTTCAATATTTTGCATGATACTGCTATACAACACATACAGGTGATCACCAAATCGCCCTCACCTCCGTTCTACTTCGAATATCTCAATGAACTATTGAATTTCTTAGCTTTCATTATCTATAACTATCCGGAAAAGGCAGACGAATTTATTTTACAGTCAAATATTACCTCTATTATTTCAGTCCAGCCGATTCTAAAAAAGCTGTTAGAACAGGTTAAGCAGAAAATACTTTATAGGTTTTCAACAGATCAGAGGAGTCTCCACAGACTAATACTTTTAATTTACCATAAGACGAAGACTTTAATAGCTGCTAATGTTGCTGGTTCCTGGAACTCAACAATTGAACAAATTTCTGACAAATTGCAAACTTTCAGCGTTCGCGATTTAGCGTCATTGGCTACCGATTTTAGATCAATTAAGGACGCTTTAGTTCTCTTTGGTTCCGCAGACCTAGATGGAAAAACAAAAATTAATATTCTAGTTCAAACCATATGCGATGGAATTGTTCAGCCCAAAGAGCCTATTTCCAGAACCATTTCTAGGTTAGACGAATACGACTTGATGGACAATCCCAAATTTTCATATTCGCCAGAGTACATTTCATCAATTATCAGTCCATACAAGTACAGCTATCCAGTCTCAAAAGGGAACAATATGATTTTCACTATCAAAAATCTTCAGGAAGAGTTTCAAGTTTTTCTTAATTACCATATTTTGATAGTATTGAAAAGGCTACGAATTGACCCAAATGGTGGAATTCATGGCAAAAGTAAGTATTTTCACGAGGTAGAATTGCTTGAGAGTTTAAATGAAAATATGTTTACTTTGAAGTCCAAATCAATTGTCCCTTCATCAATAAAGTTTCTTATCTTGGTAGAAATGTTAAGACCAGTACAATTTTCTGAACACAGGCGAATGAAGGAATTTGGAGTTAATGTAATTAGAGTCGTGCAAATTAGTTCACAATCCGTGGATAGAAAAGAAGTCGTTTTCAAATTCAAATTTGATGGTGAAGTCCAGTCTTTTTCTAGTAGAATAAGTCACTTTATTTCAGTCCCATTTTCAATGTCAGGAAATTCACTCGCTACACTTCCAGATAGTATAGTTGCTCCAAGACATATAAATGACGAAATTGATCCACAAATTTACGACCGAAATTTATTTGGAAACTCCAATTTACCCAAAACAAAGAGAAGTGAGACCAGCAGAGACGAATGGCCCAAAAAGGTGGAATGGAATGTTGAAAAATTTGGAGTAACTTTGAGTAGTTATCAAAAAGGCATTTTGGCCACTATTGATGGATTTGGGAAAGTGGTCAGATTTGATAAAGGCTGCGGAATGAAGAAATTGATTTCGTTAATGTTGACTCTGAGTTTTTGCAATAACCGATGTCTTGTCATTGTACCCAACAGAAGTTATCTAAACCAATTTCCTTCTTCTATATTGGAAGGTCGTATCACATACTTGAGATACGGTAACGAGCAGGACATTCAGAATATCAATCAGTTTGTTATGGAGACATATAAATCAACGATGGGAGTATTAGGGAAGGAAGACCACTTGGAAAAGTTTGATGCGGTATCAATTGAGTGTATCTATAACTTGGAGCAGAGTCTTAAATTAGAGTGGGGCAAAATTGCGAAATCTTTGACTCTGGGAATAGAGACGGAATGTGAATTGAAGAGAGCTTTTACATTATTTAGCAACAATGGCTTACATGATCTACCAACAATAAACTTCGAAATGGTATTCAGAGCATATAAAAAACACCGTTACGCTTTGGTACTTGCTTCTAAATTACTTCCAATTCTCGAATTACATAGAAAGGGTCGAAGCGGTGACGCTTGGAACCTTTTGTTCCGCAAATTCAGCTCTATTATCGCTTATGAAGACTATTTGAACTTGTTGACAAACAATTGTCATCGTAATATGAACAAGTTCGATAAAATAATTGTCATCAACGGACGTCCAGGAGCAGTAGTAATTGCAAATTTGAATAATACCACAGCCAGTCAACTAATTGAAATTGGAACTAGAGAATTCCTGTCAACTAAATTAGACAATTATATCTCTGAACCAGAATTGTTTCAATGTCGACCAGATTTCGTACCCAAAAGGAATCTGAGAGTCGTTAACAAGAATATTAGAAATTTTAATCCTGGTTTGAAACATAACTTTCAAGTAATCCACGCCAAAGATGAAGTCGAAAGCATGGAGTATAGTGTATTGTTATATCAATACCTTAGACTTCTCGGGTATCCGTCATCAAGAATTTGCATTTCTGTTGGATCACTTTTACACAAAGCACTCTTAGACGAAATCTTGAGTAAACGTTGTACGAAAATCAGCAAAGACAAGTCTATCAAGTCAGCGATAGAAAGCTCTGATAATCCTGATGATTTTCAATTCGGATGGCCCGATATCTTAATTAGTAATGATCCAGATTACTACTATGATACTTATGAATATGGTATCATTGCAGCAGTTAGCCGCAGTACAAACAGGTTAGAAGTCATTACTTTGCCAGGTAAAATTGGCAACTACATTATTGGACTGCAAGTATATTCCGATGATTACGAGCTTCCAGCAGAAGCGGATCTTGAAGTTGTTATAGGAGAGAACTACAATAGTACACTTAGGAAACTTTCGCAGCTGTATCCAATTGAAAGTAAAGACCATTTTGAGCAGTACATACACGACATGATAAAAGTAAGACTTGGAAGCAAGAAGTAACGAGTATGATAGATAGAACAAAATAAACCATTTTCAAATAATTAGTGACTTAGTTCTTTTTTTTCAAATCCATTCGTCTGATAAATTGGCTTTGCCAAACAACCTGCTTATATATTCTTTGTGCAACCAACCAATTTTTTTGTCACGTGACCTATCAACAAATTTTTCTAAGTCTCATAGAATAGTGAAAAATTGATCATTGTAAGTCGAAACTTTTTTCAATACATCGACACCCACACGAAAATCATGTACAGAAGAGCATTAACACCTTTGACCAGAAGCGTGACGAGATCTGTTCTCGCTCGCAATGGCATACAAGCTTCCAGATTTGTGCCACTTGTCAGTACTGCTCCAAAATTGACTACCAAAAGATTTGCCTCTACTGAAGCAACAAAGGAAAATAAAGAAGAAAAACCAGTCGTGAGTGAAGAAACTGCTAAAGAAGGCGAAGCTGCTACCGAAGAACCAACTATTTCTGCAGAAGAGCAAGCCGTCAACGAGTTAAAGGAAAAGCTCGATGCTAAAGACAAGGAACTTGCCAACATGAAGAACCACTACGCCAGATCCATTGCAGACTTCCGTAACTTGCAAGACACCACCAAGTTGGAAATTCAAAAGGCTAAAGACTTTGCTTTGCAAAAATTTGCCAAGGACTTGTTGGAGTCGTTGGACAACTTCAGTTTAGCACTTGAGTCTGTGAAACAAGAAACTTTGAAGACCAACGAAGAAGTCAAGAGCTTGTATGATGGTGTCAATATGACCAGAAACATCTTTGAAAAGACCTTGAATAGACACGGCATAGAAAAGATTGATCCTATTGGCCAACAATTCGATCCTAATCAACATGAAGCCACCTTCCAAATTCCACAACCAGACAAAGAACCCGGTACTGTTTTCCACGTTCAACAACACGGCTACACTTTGAATTCTAGAGTGTTGAGACCAGCCAAGGTCGGTTTGGTCAAGGGTGAGGACAACTAATCGCGAATATGATCAACCATTTTATGAGATGTTTATAAATTCACTGAAGGGGAATCCCTGTAATGAACTAATGAACTTGTTGTACGACCTTCATTTTTACATAATTTTTGCTACTTGTATATATGCAATAGAAATAATGCTTCTAAGAATGAAAAAGTGAAAAGTTAAGTGACGAAACAGTGAAAACACCAAGTACAGTGAACAAAAAAGAATTTCAGTGGTTCATAAACGTTTTAGATGAGCCGGAGACAAAAATTATATTTCTATATTTTGCACCCAAAAGTTAATCATAGAAATTGGTACATTTTTTTTCTAGATCCGATATTCCATATCAGACCCTATTTATCAGGCACTCTGTCGATTGT
Organism: Scheffersomyces titani; assembly: GCA_030565185.1. Lineage (NCBI taxonomy): Eukaryota > Fungi > Ascomycota > Pichiomycetes > Serinales > Debaryomycetaceae > Scheffersomyces > Scheffersomyces titani. Next base: position 129,244 of record JAJMBD010000008.1, on the reverse strand, counting down.
GACTCCATCACTATGTCAAATACGGCGTTTGTGATTATATGTGCACGTGACGTGAGTCATCTGTAGGTCTATCTTATGACGCCGAAATCGCTCTGTCTGCCCCAGATTGCGTATGCGGATTCTGATAGGGAAGATTTTGACTTAATTTTTCAGATCCGAATTCTTTTTCTTCAAAAAAATTAAACTTTTAAATTCTTTTCTTTTCCTAGTTGTAAACAACTTGACTTCCTGTAGTTGTCCAATTGCTATGTTATCCTCCAGAACAACCTTGCGTCGTACTTTCGTTACCTCCTCTACTCTCCTCAAGAGCTTGAAAATTGGATTGATTCCTGGTGATGGGATTGGCCGTGAGGTGATTCCAGCTGGTAAAGCTGTCCTTGAAAATCTTCCAAAGGACCTTGACTTGCAATTCGAGTTCGTTAACTTGGATGCTGGATTCGAATTGTTCCAAAAGACCGGAACAGCGTTGCCAGATAAGACTGTGGAAGTATTGAAGAACGAATGTGATGGTGCTCTTTTTGGTGCTGTTTCTTCTCCAACTACTAAAGTTGCAGGTTACTCTTCTCCTATTGTCGCATTGAGAAAGAAGTTGGGATTGTACGCTAATGTTCGTCCTGTCAAATCAGTCGAAGGAATCGGTAGACCAGTTGATATGGTCATTGTCAGAGAAAACACCGAAGACTTGTATATCAAGGAAGAAAAGACTTACAAGGCTGCAGATGGTACAAAAGTGGCTGAAGCTATCAAGAGAATCACAGAGACTGCCACCACCAGAATCGCTAAGATCGCTTACGAGATCGCCTTGCAAAGACAAGCTATCAGAGATGCTTCTCCAAACTTGCAGTCATTGCACTCTAAGCCTTCTGTCACAGTAACTCATAAGTCCAACGTGTTGTCGCAGTCTGATGGTTTGTTCAGAGAAACTTGTAGAAATGTCTACGACGCTAACGAAGAAGAATACGCTGGTATCGATTACAAGGAACAAATTGTTGACTCAATGGTGTACCGTATGTTCAGAGAACCAGAAATTTTTGACGTTGTAGTTGCACCTAACTTGTACGGTGACATCTTGAGTGATGGTGCTGCCGCTCTTGTTGGTTCATTAGGTGTTGTTCCATCGGCCAACGTCGGTGACAGCTTTGCTATTGGTGAACCATGTCACGGTTCGGCTCCAGACATCGAAGGTAAGGGTATCTCTAACCCAGTAGCTACCATTAGATCCACTGCTTTGATGTTGGAATTCATGGGCTACCCTAAGGCTGCCTCCAAGATCTATGAAGCTGTTGATGCTAACCTTTCTGAGGACAAGATCAAAACTCCAGACTTGGGTGGTTCTTCTACTACTCAAGAAGTAATTGACGACATCATTAGACGTTTCTAAATGTACATAGTCTGATAGGAATGAACTCAATGAAAAAACTGTTTATCATAGTACAAGAATCTAAAATGATCTAAATCTAAAAATTATTAGTAAGGCTTGAATCTGACATCACTCTTCTTTTTCTTCTTGTCCTTGTCTTTCTTTTCCTTCTTGTCCTTTTTGTTCTTCTTATGCTTTTTGTCATCCTTATCCTTCTTGTCTTTCTTAGCTTTCTTTTCCTTCTTCGTACTATCCGCGGAGTCTAATTCTATGTCTGGTACTCCTTGCTCTGCTTCTAGTGGTTCATTGGACGAGATTTCTAACTCGTAGGGCATTTCCCATAATCTAATATGGCCATCCTCTCCACAAGTCAACGCCTTTCTAGTATTTGGTAATACAACCAAATCACGAACAATTTCTTCTCCGTGAGCGTCGGCAAACCATGTGGGTCTGGATAAATCTATTTTCTCTCTGGCAATGTCAAATGGAAATAGAGAGAACTTTCTTTGTGAATTTGCACCCAAGCCAACATATCCTTGAGTATTGATATCTACGATATATTCACAGTCTGGCCATTCTAATCTCACATCTCCAAGATCGTTTGGCTCTGGTTCTGCGATAACTTCATAATTGGTATCGTTCAATTCGTAGAAAGCTAAAGTCTCCATATGAGAAAGTACTGAAATACGTTTCTGGCCAGTAAAATGGCACGAATGTACCGAGGCGAAGTTAATCACTTGGTGCAATGCATCTTCCTCATCCTTTTCGTTGAGATCGTATATGTTGACATATCCATCTGTGGAACCTGACATCAAGTAGTTAGAAATGGTAGGGTGGAATTCAATACAAGTGATATCGTCGTGGTGTGAATCTACAAATGATCTAACGACTTCTGTCGGATTTCTCAAATCCCAAATATGCAATTCCGCGTCGACACCGACCAATTCTGTACCGCCAGCTAAGAGGTCATGTCCGTAACCTAAACTGAGGAAGTTGGACTTCTTAAAGTTAGTAAGGATGTGAACTGGAGAAGAAGTAGTCCGTAAGTCCCATACCTTAACTCCATCTGTTGAGCAAGAGGCTAAGGTGAAGTTGTCAATTTTTTTAATGCTGTTTATGCTCGATTCATGAGCTTTGGGTATCGAGAAATATGGCGAACTGCTGAGGTTAGCAACCAGAAATCCATTGAGCGAACCATTACTTGAAGAAGCTATAAACAGTTGGTTATGTTCATAGTACTCAAGGTTGAGCACCCAATTGTCAGACTCTGCTGCAAGTGACCAGTCGTAAAGAGCCTGGGCACGCATGTAACTTTATAACTTTTAGAAGAATGAAGCTATTTGGCCTAAAAGACACATGTATTAAATAGATTTGAATTATTCACGTAGATAGTGAAAAATTCCTGTGTACTTTCTTAGCAGGAATGAGATGGTCTCTCCAGATATCGAGAGCCTCATCTCACACCTTGGAGCATACTGTATCATTATTAAATATTGCGGCGTGGATGTTTCGAGTAATAGTAAACAAAAAAATCTTGAGATCAATAAATACATAGACTTATATGGTGTCTTCTTTTCTCCAGAAAACTGAAAAAAACGGTGGTAAATGAGTAGTATCGTCAAGAAGTCGACGCACTTTGCGCCCAAGATCAAGAAGAAGACTGTCCGAAGGAGAAGTGTTTCAGTTTCTGCTGGTAGTCCTGACACACCTCCAGCAACTCAAGTGCACAAACCCTCACAAGATGGATTCACAATTCCAGGCATGGAGAAGACCATGAGTGCCATAGAAGCCGAGGATCAAGATGTAGTACCGCAGGAATCTTATAGGACGTTGTTACCTCCGCAAACTGCTACTCCTGAGAGCACACAAGCTATTCCTGAAGAATCTGAATCTACAAAGGAAACGGAAATAGGATCAGATAAGGATTTAGAAGTTGCTTATGAAAAAGATATTGCGAAAGATTCTGAAAGAAGATCTATCAATAATGGAAATAACAAGAAACCTTCATTCAAGTTTTCTTTGACTAATGAATCTCCCAAGAAGCCAGAACTTGCAGCAGAAGAAGACATTGATCCCATGGATACATCCAAGAAATTAGAAGAAAGCAAGAACGTGACAACTGAAGCAACAACTGCTGACCCTGAACCAGTGTCTGGATCTTATCAAAACGCTGAAGAGTTCAGCGATAATTCAGATGATGAAGTATTCAGGTTACCAGAAGAAAACCGATTGAGTAGACGTCAATCGTCGGTACGTAGATTATCTGGAATATCTTCAACCACGATTAATAGTAGAGCAGGCTCGGTCTCGTTGAAGCCGGCTTCAGTTTCTGAAGCAGATTCTCACTATGTTCCTGCCAGAATCAACATTCCTGTAGCCAAGCCAGCAAAGAGAAGAAGGTCGCTGGCGCCAATCAGACCTTCTGAGAAGAGAGCCAAGATCAGAGCGAATATTGCTGCCAATCCTTCAACTGCAGCTGAGCAGATTGAAGCTGAAGAAGCTGAAGAACGTGCAAATGTCGAAGCTCGCGAAGCTCGCGAAGCTACTAATGCGAATGCCAGCTCGGAATTTGTAGTTGCTGTTGATCCACAGAGTAAACGGTTGAGAAAGTATAGATTGAAGTCTAAGGACGAAGTCAAGGAAAAGAGAGAACTTTCGCCTAAGCTTGGTGATCAAGCTCCTCCAATAGAGCCAGTTCCTCTTGCTCCTCAAATATTAGAAACTACAATTGAAAATATTAGGCAATTGCCTAATGCTGTCAAGAGTGAAGATATTGGATTGTATGCCGATATTGAGATTGAAGTAGATACCATGACGATGAGGGACTTGTGTAAACCAAGCTTGCCCATTGGTAAGACAAGTTCAAGATTTAAAGAAGTGCAGGAAGCCGAAGAAGCTCTTAAGAATAAACGTGAAGAAAGAAAAGAGCTTCGAAGAATGGCTCGTAGGGAAAGAAAACCTTTGGAAGTGATAGAGGCACGTGAGGAAGAATTAAAGAAGAAGAAACTGGATGAATCTGACAAAAGTTCAAATACAAAGAAACCTAAGAGTATACTTGATGGGGACGATGAGCCTTCACAAGCGAGTGGTGGTTTGCAGTTGAATCTTGATGCCCAAGGAAAGATTGGTTTGGATACAGATTCTACTGTTGTTTCTAGACATCAGAAGGCAGATAATACTGGCTTGACAAGAGTGACTGCCAATCAGTTTGAGAACCCTATCACTTCATCGACTTATTCAAAAAGAAGACACACTGATCGTTGGGATCAAAAAGAGATGGTTCAATTCTACCAGGCATTAAGTACTTTTGGCACAGATTTTTCGTTGATTGCCCAATTGTTTCCATATCGAACCAGAAAGCAGATCAAAATGAAATTCAATTTGGAGGAAAAGAAGTTCCCTGAAGTTGTGGAAATGGCACTCAAAAGGAAGCTCGTAGCCAAGTTCGATGATTACTGCAAATCTGCCGATAAGGAGATTCTAACTTTGGAACACTACAATATAGAATTGCAACAGGTGAGAATCGAACATGAGGAAAGTATGGCACAGATTGCCCAAGAGAAGGAAAGAGCCATAAGGGAAGATGCTGAAGAGAGCAGAAGAAGAGAAATTGAAATCAGAACTGGTTCCAAACCTATGACCAGAGCTGAGAGAATCAAAGAATTGCGTAAAAACGAAATGGTGGTGGGTTCTGTTGATGATATCAAGAAACATCAAGACACAGAAACAGCATGAAGACGATTTTTAAGGAATGAATGGGAATTAACGAAGAACTATTACAAATACCCTTTCTTTTTTTGCCAATTTTAAAGCATAGATGTATTTATAATTCATGACACAAACGGACTTAGCTGTCTAACAATATTACACAACATGTAGGTAGGAGTTGAAAGAATATGGCTGAGAATCTAATAAAAATTACATAAAGTCACGTGCGCTCGCTTACAATATGACTCTTCCCCAAATATCTTACTATGTTGCTGCAGTCCCCAATCGGGTATATGAAAGCGATAACGTAGATTTTTCGACTAGTTCTTCTTAGCAAGTAGAGATGGTCTATATATGAAGGCTGGATATTAAAGGATAGCAAAAGCAAGTCAATATAAATGTCGTCGCCGAAAGACTACGTTCTAGACATCACCCCCTCAATTCAAGACAATAATGTTCTGGATCTCAATTTGATCAAGTTTACTGTGAAAAACAGAAGACAAGATCCAGTGACACGATTCAAGATGCCTTTGCTTGTACTTCTTATAGCTGTCTTTGCGGGATATTCTGGTAGCGTATTTTCACTTGACCAGTTGGTCAACTTCAACTTGAACATCATATGGGAGCTTGAGATCAAGCGATCTGAAAATGTGATACTAGCAATATTGGTTTTACTTATACTGCTTGTTTCTCTCAAACAAGTTCCCGAAGATTCGGTCACGGTTATGAAAGGCTTGGGTGTACAGCTTCTGTCAAGAAAGAGCTGGAAATTTCAAAATAGAAGCGAGTGTTTCATCCCCGTCAGCAATACCATAGATCTAGTTATCCATGAAGGATTCCATGGCTATGGCCAGGTGATCTTCTATCTCTGTATCCTCACCAAAAACGATGTTGCGGGCAAGAAAAGCAACGACAACATCATCAAGGTAGCGTTCCCCGAGTTTCTTCCTAGAAAGGACATACTACTTGATGTCTGGAAGCTCAGTCGGGAATTGCTCTTCGGTGATGCGAAGAGATACTGGAGACGTGTTCCGGGCCAAGGCTTGAAGCAAGTGTACTAGACTAGACTTGGTACTACACCACTAGGCGGTCTACAAAAAATTGTGTTTTCAAACAAAAAGTTCATAGACTCCAACATTTTTAATTCATTTTGCATGCATATCCATCTCCATTATAGATTTATTCTTATATTCAATATTAATTCATTCAGGTTACTTCTTACAGGATCACTACGTAGATTTGTTACGCTTGAAGTGTTCATTAATTGCGTACTCTATGTCGTTACCGTATATAAATATCAAGAAAGTCTAGATTACCCTGTAGTGCCAGCACTACGTGCTAAGCACCATATTATCTGTAGGGGTTAGTTGTGGTTAAGGATTGCATTGATGAGAGCTTAATTACATCAGTCCGAGTTGTCTAAAAAGATGGCCATAGTGTTTCTTTTCAGCAGTAGCAGCGATCCCTACACTGAGGGCAGCGTATATTGAGACTCCGAACAACAACTTGGTTAATGTTGGTAGCATTGGACCTCCAGCTATGTTGCCCATCTGCATATTAAGTCCACGGGACAATATTGGAATGGCAGCTCTCATAGCAGGTCTGGAAAATAAGGAAAGCATTATTGATATTATGAGTGATGGAATACACCAAGTGGTTTGGATATCGTATGCTGAATTGAGTTTTCTAACCAGCAGAGGGGAGATTGCCTTACATATATACCCATCCTCAAACTCCATGCTAGCATCGTTAAGAAAAAGCTCATCGCAACCAGAAATTGCTAATGCGCAATGACAGAACACCTATGCAGCTATCAGAAAATAGGTTGCCTAACTATTGTACTCTAGCCATAGCCTTCGGAGCTTTTCCATTATGGGCGATGGAAGTGGCCTGAGTCATCGCTGTGAGTCGCAATCATGCAGCATATTTTTTGCACCCTTTTTTTCTTTTGACATCATCAGATGTTGCGCATCGGATCAACTGAGGTTAGGGAGAAAACGGATCTATTAGTGGCACGAAAATGTACGATACAGTCACAGCCTCGTAAGTGTGGCCTGTATTCATCATTGCAACCGAAGTGAGAACGTGATGTAGGAGATGGGTCTGCCTAAGCGAGTGAAGTAGTACGTCTTGAGATCTCTGGTTGCGTTACTTCTTTTTCGCGACGGAGGCAGCTCCCAAGTAGTTGACTCATATATTCCATACAAGCTGGTCGCTGTTATTTTCCTAGTATAGATGTTCTTGAATAAGTATTGTCTTTATTCTTTCTTGGTTAGTTGGGGTCTTGTTCTAAAAGCGAAATTGCCCTAAATTGCAAAATAATTGCAACTAAATAGCGCATAATATATTTTGAGGATTCTTAGGAACGTTTCCGACAAATAAGCCAATTCCTTTCTTATGTAGGACAGATGAGCAGCCAATGGAATTGTGTTTCTGAGCCATGATGTCATAGGTGTAGCAGCGAGTAAGATAGAAGAAGACACAACTGGCACAGTATCATTTTGATATGCTATCTGAATCAGACTTGCATTTTTTTGCAACTGGTGAAGATCCCTTTTCAATATAGGACACTCTTGATTCAGAATGGTCACACCGATGCACCCACTTTCAATATAAAACTCCATTTCATTACTGAATTGTCATCAAGATATCATGTTTCTCTCTTGGTGATATTCCAATCTCTTAGTGAGCTTCTAAAAATACTAACTCACTAACTTTGCCAGTTTCATTTGCTTTGGCTCAGTTTCATTTTTGCGCACTATGGCTGCACAGAATCTGGTTGGGACAAAGAATCTTCCATTGCATAAGGAACAAGGGAGTACACCCGAAACAGAATGCTGACGTAAGAAAATAGATGCTTAAAGTAGAGTGAATTAAGTAGGAAAGTCAGAAGATTTTCTCGTTGTGGTGAACATTCCAGAGCATTCTCTGTCTGAGAGTTCATGTGAGACTAAAATTGCAGTGCCATAGTTCCACAAGAGAGAGAGACAAATGGAAAAGACATGAAGAGTATCACCAGTGATCATTTGCCTGCTACAGCAATTGTAAAGCATTTAAATGTACGGAAATCACTGAAAAGCTTACAATCCAGTCAAACTTGACTCTAGTAGTTTAAGCCAGTAAATCTCTAGTACCCCGGTTTTCGCCTCCCATATATCCGTGCATGTATCATCCATAACGTGGGCCCTGATCCTTGTATGCCCTCTTCCCAAAATGGTAACCACACAATGGTATGGGCAATCACAAGCTATCATTCATTTATCCCTGACCTGACGGGTAGTGGAATGTCATATATATAATTAAAGTAGTGTTAGGCAATTGTGTTGATATTTTCACTTCTTCTTCTCTCCAAGTAATTCAAACAATGTCGTCGACTAAGTATATCGTTACTGCCGTAGTCATAGCTAGTGGAGCCTACTTGTATGACCAGAACGTGCAACCCATCTTCCCCCGTTCCAAGAAGATCCAGCAGGAATTAGACAGAGCTGAACGTAGGGCCGCTGGCGCCGCTTCCAACTTGCAGCACAAGGTGACTAGCAAGATTGAAAAGGGCAAGACAGAATTGTCCAAAAAGACTCTGGAATTGTCAGATACCATCAGGGACACGAAATTGTACTCGACTTCCAGGGCAAGGGAAACTAAAGATGCAGTTGTTGAAGATACCAAGAAGGCTATCGACGCCGGTGACAGAGCTGCGACTGACTTTGCCGCTTCTGTCGAGGGCGAAAAGTCGAGTGTGACACAGGCTGTCCATGGCTACATTGACTTCATCAATTCTCTCGGTCAATCCGAGAAAACATCGGCTGACAGAATTGCAAGTGAATATGAGGCTAAAGCCAATTCGTGGTTTGACTGGTTCAGCAGGAGCGAAAAAGATGCTAGAAAGTCCCTTGATTCCGCTCAGAAGGATGCTGAGAAAACCAAAAACGAATGGTTCTCGTGGGGCTCCAAGAAATCTGACGAAATCTCATCTGCTTACGATGAAAGCAAGGCAAAATTGAATACTCGTATTAGCCAAGAACAGAAAAGGGCTGTCGACAAATACGAAAATGCTAGAGCCCGGTATGAACAGGCCATCGAAAAAGCTAGTAAGAATGTAGATCCAGTTTACCAGAAGGCAGCCCAACAAGCCAAGAAAGACTTGAACAAGTCTGTATCAGACTTGAAGGCTTATGGTGATGAGGTCTACACCGAATACTCCAACAAGATTAAGGAACTATTTAAGTAGACACCGCACAAGTTCAGCAATGGTCGTAATTACACCCAGACTTTTCAAATATCTATGTTTGTATTAGTACAATATGTATAAAATATATATCCGTACAATATTGAAAAGTTGCACTGTAGAATAGAAACTAGATGTAAATATAAACCTGGAACGGCCACTTCAGGTCCATTCCAGCATTAGGTTAATTATTTCCTACTATCTTATGACATTGAACGGGTGCAAAATGGCTCCATATTCTTAAAACGACTATGAGCCGCACGGTAGCAACTCTTTTTTCTAGACTCGCACCAAGTAGATTTACAATTGGTTGTGAAAAATTCTGACACCATAACTACAGCTAGACTCTCTTCAACAACTGACCATGTTCTCCAGACGTTTTGTGCACATAAAAACGGTGCCCCGACTATACTGCAACCATGTAGACACTTTCAACTACTCGAAAAACGTACCGACCCACGAATTGTTGGTCCAGTTGAATCTCATCAACCACCCTCGTGCAGGCTTGGTCAACTGGTCTCCCATAGGACTCACGATGGTGAACAAAGTCAGTGACATAATTCGTCGGAGAATGGACGAAATTAACTTCGAAGAGTTAAGTTTATCTCTCCTCTCCCACCATTCACTGTGGAGAAAATCTGGACGTTGGGACCATAGTCTGGAGTTGTTCAAATTGAAAGGAGACGAGTACATACTTGTGCCCACAGCCGAAGAGGAAATAGCCAACTATGTCTCGAGCAACTCTTCCAGCTACAAGAACTTGCCATTGTTATACTTCCAGATTAATCCCAAGTTCAGAAACGAGAAGAGACCTCGTGGAGGCTTGATGCGAGGAAAAGAGTTTATCATGAAAGATGCCTACTCTTTCGATGCATCCGAAAAAGAAGCCATGAACACATACCACAATGTCATAGGGGCTTATGTCAAGATATTCAGTGACTTAAAGTTGCCGTACACGAAAGCAGAGGCCGATAGTGGTGATATCGGAGGCTCATTGAGCCACGAATGGCACTACTTAGACGAATCGGGTGAAGATACCCTCTACGCTTGCGATAGCTGTGACAGTGTTTCAAATGCAGAAAAGACATTGTCGTATCCGGAAGAAGTCGACGAATCTCAGTCAGTTGAAGTTTCAGTAAGATATTTTACCACGGTAGATAAGTCGACCTTGGTGTGTGCCTATTATCCATCGTCCAGAACATTGGAACCCAAGTTCGTAAAGAACGAGGTTTTTGATTTGGATCTCGATTTTAGTGACGAAGAAGCCATCCTCAAGGAGTTCTCCAATGAAGACACCTTGATTTCGAAGAAAATTGTCAGGATTATGGATTCTAGGCTTCATTCTAGGGCCAACTTCCCTGACTTTCCTATTTCCTTTATCAACAGATCTCTCATTACCACATTCACCGATATTCCTATTGTGACTGCTGTAGAAAACGAATTATGTGGCAAATGTGAAGAAGGCAAGTTACATTCACACAAGGCTATTGAAGTTGGACACACATTCTATTTGGGTGATAAATATTCCAAACCTCTAGACTGTAGCATGGATTTCCCTGTCAATACGGGAAAGGTGGAAAGAAGAAACTTGATGATGGGATGCTATGGTATTGGAGTTAGTAGGATTATTGCCTCTATTGGTGAGATCAACAGGGATGATAAGGGATTGAACTGGCCACAAAGCATAGCACCTTGGTCTATGACAATCATCGAAGGTACCAAAAGTGACTCTAATATAGACTACGAATCGTTCTACAAGACCCTCAATGATAACTCGGTAGACTATAGACTCGATAACCGTGTCAAAATCGGGTTGGGCAAGAAAATCAACCAGTCCAATCTTCTTGGGATTCCTTTAGCTGTCATTTTGGGTAAGCACTATCCCATCATTGAGATTGAAGTTAGAGGAAAACGGTACACTGAAGAAAACCAGTTAAGCTGGAAGGAGCTTTATAATAGCAATTTCCCGTTTGAGTGGAGAGTAGAATTCGATGAGTCAGGTAAAGATGTGAAACACTATGTCCATCTTGATGGGTTTGTTGATGTTGCCCAAGCATTACTAAAGGACATGTAAATAGACATAGCGGGGTAACCTTGTTAGATTTTTCATTGTATATATACACAGAAATATATAAGAAACCTAAAGACCAGACTAATGCAATTGCACGGCTTACGAATCAGTATGTAAGATATCTATGACAAAGATATGGATGGAGAAAGTATTTTAAAGATTTGACTATGTATCCTGAAGAGTCAGATTGCACCTATTACATCAAGCAACACAATGTAGCAACCCACACGTCAAAAATACAATTAAACGTTCTTGATAATATTACTGATACAATGGATATGTTTAAGTGAATTTACCGGTGATCTTGGCGAAAACGTGCAAGATGATGACGGAGAAGATGAAACCAACAGCCAAGACCAACACTACCAATGGGTCGACTCTCAAACCCTGGGCTTCGTCAGTGAACAACTTCATCATGGTAGAAGAGGAACCACCAGCACCGGCGGCTCTGGTGGACAAAGGTAAGGCATTAGCGGTGGTAGCCTTCTTTTCGGCCGTTGTTTTTCTCTTAACGGCGGATCTCAAACCACCTGGAGCTGCAGAGGAGGATGACTGAAAGAATAGTTAGTATGATTCGGAAAATGGAAGTGAATCAGAATGGTACCTTAGTGAGAACGTCAAGTGTCCATCTATAGTTGTTTGTCGAGATGATGCGTTGGATCAACAAGATAATTAATATTTCAGGGATATCGTTTAGCAAAATGTTTGCAGATAGAGATTCTCATCTTGATCCGAATTAGAAGAGCATCTACATACCATTATGATAAATATGACGGTAACGTTCAGTTAAGGAATACACTCATTCAAGCTACAAATTTGTACAGTTGTGTTCACACGTATCCTAAACTGAAAAATTCGACGACAATGTCGTGCTGGTGATTTGTTTGACATAACCACGACAATGTCGTGCGAAATAGTGATAGTCACAGTCGTACGGCCGTGCGGCGTGGAAAATTCGCAGTGATAAAGAAACAGAGGAATAGAGAAACATATGGTAAATCAGATTTCCATATTACGTAGTCTCCCGAGGTTTTGTAGGCAAGTGGACAAATCGCGAACTCTACCGAACAGCAATTGGCTACCATACTTTTATGCTCCTGCTATCAGTAGTTGCAAATTCCTAGCATTTGGGACACAAGACCAAAACCCGTGCCTAGGTTTTTTCACAAAATCTAATTTTTCGAGCGATTCGCTTTGGCCCACGCATTTTTTAGTGAAATCAGCTGGCATTTTTTCCAGCGAAAAAAGTAGCCGCTTTTTTCTGGTTCACAGTGAAAAGTGAGAAAATCAAAATTGAAGTCAGAAATTTCAATTTATTCTGGCAAATCTTCTCGTTTTCTCACTATTTTTTTCCACCACATCACCGTTCCCGTATCAGTGCCATGGATTTGAGAAACTTGTCGGCTACCCCCAACCAGATGGACTCCGCCATGCAACGCCGCCCCTCGTTGTCGTCGTTGTCTTCTACCTCAGGCTACGCCTCGTCCACATACGGAGGTACCACCAACAGCAACCAAAACAACAACATCAACAACCAGAACAACATCAGTAATCATAGCAATCACATTGGCTCCAATTTCAACTCCAACGCCAACAATACGCCGCAGATGCCCAACCAGAGATTGTCGGCGTCGTCTTCCAGAAACACTCTCAACTTGCAAAACTCGTGGTTGAACCAGAATTCGGGCACCAACGTCGCTGCTTCCGCCAATGTTGGGCCCTGGGTTGAACAGCAGCAACAGCAGCAGCATTCAACATTGTCGTCTTTGGACGCGAAAGGCAACCTTGACTCGTCTCTGTTATACCAACAGAAAGATAAGCAAGGTGGCTCAGCACACCAGTCTTCCGATCCATCTGGTTCGAATCTCGGCAAAGATGACGACAACTCCATCAACAACACCATTAACGACACAGATACCATTGATGACGATGAGTTGATCCCTACGGCCATCGTAATCAAGAATATCCCTTTTGCCATCAAGAAAGAACAGTTATTGGATGTCATGACCAAACTCAATTTACCCTTGCCTTACGCCTTCAATTACCACTTTGACAATGGCGTTTTTCGGGGTTTGGCCTTTGCCAACTTCACGTCTACCGATGAGACCTCTCTCGTAGTCAACCATTTGAATGGAAGAGAAATTGGAGGCAGAAAGTTGAGAGTTGAGTACAAAAAGATGTTGCCCTTGCAAGAGAGAGAACGCATCGAACGCGAAAAGAGAGAAAAAAGAGGCCAGTTAGAAGAACAGCACCGTTCCACTTCTAACGCCTCGCTTGCATCGTTGATGTCTGCTGCATCGACAACTGCAGCTACCAAGAACTTGAGTGTAAGTGCTGCGACTCCCAGTGGCACCACCGAGAGATTGTATCTCCAATTACCACTAAACACGCTTTTGGTTTCGACGCCTCCTATGGAATTGAACTTAAACGATTCCGAAACGTTGGAGTTGTACTCTCAATTGCTCTTATATAGAGACGATATTGGCAAGTCCGTATTTGAACTCGCCATCTCTCCTGCTAACTTAAACTTGAACCAGAGAAAGATCTTGTCTATCTTATGTAACTTCTTGAACTTGCTCGAGATGTTTGACAACGGCTTGATCATTATCAGAAGGAAACCCGGTCATGTAGTTCAATCACTTACTCAAACGGCCTTGGGTTCTCAGCCAGTCCAACCGTCTCATTCTTCATCCATGATGAATTTGGGGCAGTTGGCAGCTGCGGGGGGCAATACTGCAGCTGCTGCCCCTCCCTCAAATTCGACTCACCCCGAGTTGTTGAGATCGCAATCGCAGTCTGCTTTGCCACTTCCCAGATTAAGACAACAGACTTCAACTCCAATCCAGCAGTTTTCTCAGTACCAACATGCTCCTGGTCAACAACCATCGCAACAGCAGCAACAGCAGCAACAGCAGCAGCAACAGCAGCAGCAACAGCCAGTAGCTCCCCAACAACAGGGAAGAGGCTACCCTCAACAGTACAACATGTACCAACAACAACAGCAACAACAGCAACAACAGAACAGCAATAGTAATAGTAATAATCAACAAGTTGTGACACCAACGATGGTTTCGTCCAGTGCTGCCTCTCTTTTGAGATCCTCCAATAACAGATCGTATGTAGACATAAGATCCACTCCACCACTTGGAGGAAACTTCAACCAGCAACTGGGACAGCATTCTAATCAACAGAATTCGATTACCAACTCTCCAACACCCCAGCATCATCACAACCACCATCTAGGGCTTCAGCAACAGCAACAGCACTTTTTCCAGAACCAAGCTCTTGGAAATCCATCTCAGCCCACCACCCCACTTGCTTCCACTGACATCAACGCCAGATTTCAGCCATTTGGTCAACATGCACACTTGGCTGGCAGTTTGACTTCGTTGCAGCACCAGAATGGATCTAACGTTCAATTAGAAGATTATGCATCCGGTAGCAACGCTGATCCTTTGAACAACAAGTTCAACAACTTGAATCTCTCTGGCGCACCTTACGAAATGTCGAACTCTGGGATCTGGGGACCAAAGTGAAGAGATACAGATTAGAACACCACTAAAATTAACGAAAGAGGACTTATTCCACTGTTAAACATATTAACGAATTAATGGAGCTTAATTTTACGAAATTTAATGCTTTGAATGAATAGACACTGCCATTTTGAAATACATTCGATAACTAGAAAAACTATCATATCTATCCCATTTAAATGATTTTAGATGAAATCCTTTAGCCCCCAACAGTACCGTGTATCGGTAATTATAGATGCATCATTTCTCTCCCCCACTATCGAAAACGTTTGTACTTAATACAATTATGCTCATGTTCATGAAAACTAATGAATTGATAGAACGGATTTAGAGAAGGTAAGAGAACCATTTTTATCTTCTTGTTTCCTACGATACTTATGATCTTTATGAAGCCTTAGAGACGAGATCCAAAAATGCTCAACCAGGGCCAGCTTTTTTACAAAGAAATACATTAGTTTTTGCCCTCACAGTTTTTGCTTCATTTTAGCCACTGCAGCCAAGGTCCAGTTCAATTTGAACCAGAGCAGATAACAGGTAGGTCCAACTGCCAGACAAATCTCTCTATGCTTTTTATATTCGTGTTTATTTATTCCAACGAGGCACGCGATGCTTCAGGTATGCAATGTAAAAATTATCATCAGAACCGTAGTAAATATACTTTTCAATGAAGAGTGAAAGTAAATGATGATCATAGTAATTATTATGACTAGTGGGTTGGAAGAAAATACTCCTTGCAGTCGCTAAATGTAATATTTAAATATAGTACAAAGAACAGTTAATGTCAGCAGATTTCTACAATAGGTTCTCATCTCAATTATCATCTCAATTATCATCTCATTTTACATTCCCCGAACCTCGAGGTAAGTCTATATCTGGTGCCGGAACTGAATCCCCCCGGAACTAAGTATCAGAATAGCTGTTGTTCATTATTTTCTTAACCAAAGGAGAAGGATCTATAAACGTATCTGATATGGCAGAATCATTCCTCAGTATATTTGGCTGTGGTGACTGATAACTATAAATTGTGGCTATATTTTGTACATTATTTAATTGCACAGTTCCCATAATGGCAAGTGTTCAGAATAGTAGAATTCCTTAAATGAATCCAGATTGATACGGAAAACAGCCAAAGAAGTACAATTGATTTAAGAACTGATTTTCTGCAATTTTTAGCCAATTCATCAAATGCCACCCTTTCCTCCTTCTCTCCATAAAGCACCCTTCAACTATCCATTTTATTTCATCAGAATTACGACCGACTTCACTTCCGGCCAGAGCCCCGGCAAATCTTGTACAATTCGACACTCGCCACTGCCAGCAAAACGCTGCTCTCACGTGATCGAATTTCTTTTTGACATCAGAAAAAAGTGAGAAAAAACAATAGCTGACGTCTCAAGATTGTATAGAATTGATAAATTCTGGACGTTAATTTATTTTCACCAAGTGAGCAGATACTTCTGACGGGATCCATCGCTACGTATCAAGTTCTTTGGCTTCTGTGTGAACCGCCTGTCTGAGCCACCTCAACCATCGTCTCCTGCTCGAGAAGTCTAAACTGATCTCGTTGAAATATCCTATCTAGTTTCAGACCCGTCTTTCACAAGTGCTAATTGAACTAGTTCCGCCATCAACGATTGTTTGTCTTATAAGTTTCTGAGTATCAATTCCGTTTTGCCGTTTACGATTCCAGTACATTTCAAGACTTCAACATCTAAATCTGGATCTTGAAGCTTAAATCTTTTGTGGAGCGTTTTGTTCATATAGTGTAGTCATCTCATTTCGAAGAGTTGAAGATATTTATTCACAAGCCCCATACTAATCTATTCCGGGTGAACAATCGAATTATTTGATATCGTCCTTCAACGCATAATTCATAACAGTATTCATCTTTATCTGATTTTCTGTATTTATCACGATATACATCTTGAATTAGCAAATTACTATGGGTCAGATCCTTTCACAACCAGTCACCGAAAAGCAGTCCGAACTGGATCAAGACAAACACATCGCCTACGGATTGTCATGCATGCAAGGCTGGAGAATCAACATGGAAGATGCCCACGCCACAGTGTTGAACTTGTACAAGTTGGAGCCTCCATCTGAAGACGATATTGAACCGGAAAAGCAGGACAAAATCAAGCCTGACGATGAAAAAGAGGTTGAAGATGCATCTAGCGAACGTGTAGCTTTCTTTGCTGTTTATGACGGCCACGGTGGTGAAAAGGCTGCAATTTTCGCGGGAAATCATTTGCACCAAATCGTCAAGTCTACTGAAGCTTTTGCGAAAAAAGACTACATCAACGCCCTTAAGGAAGGTTTCTTAAGTTGTGACCAAGCTATTCTCAAAGACTTCTACATGAGAGACGACGAAAGTGGATGTGCTGCTACCTCTGTGATTATCTCCGAAGACAAGATTATTTGTGGAAACGCCGGTGACTCTAGAACTATTATGTCTATCAATGGTTTCGCCAAAGCCTTATCGTATGATCACAAGCCTTCTAACGAAGGAGAAAAGGCCAGAATCTGTTCTGCCGGTGGCTACGTCGATATGGGAAGAGTTAACGGTAACTTGGCATTGTCACGTGGTATTGGCGATTTTGAATTCAAGAAGAATATCGACTTGCCAGCTGAAGAACAGATAGTTACTTGTTACCCGGACGTTATCCAGCACGATATCAATCTCGACAATGACGAGTTTGTCATTTTGGCCTGTGATGGTATTTGGGACTGTTTGACGTCGCAAAAGTGTGTTGAATGTGTCAGAAGAGGTATATACGAACGTAAGCCTTTAACCGACATATGTGAAGAAATTATGGAATTGTGCTGTGCTCCTACCAGCGACGGTTCTGGTATCGGCTGTGATAACATGTCTATCGCAATTGTTGCTCTTTTGGACAGCCGTATCAACGAAACTTTGGACCAATGGTACGACAAGATCATTAAGAGAGTTGACATAGCTCAGAAGGAAAATTCGTTGAAGTACGGACCTATCTCAAAACCGTACTCGGAAATATATAAGCTGATGTACGGCGAGTTCTACGAGATCGGTCAACAGTCTCAAACACCAAACTCCAGAAGTAACGGATCTGGTTTATCTGGAATTTCTAACGGGGGCAATATTTTTGGTAGACAAGCATATGAAGGTGACATCGAAAGCAATCAGGCTGAGAATCAACTAGATGATGCGGACCTTGGTAATGGTGCCATTTCATTGCAGAAATTATTAGCAAGTAATGCTATCACCAATGAGAATGGTGTTATATATCTTGACACTTCTTCTGCACAATCTTTGTTAGCACACTTTGGTATGTCTGGTGAAGTAGCTGAAGAAGACGAAGAGGATGATGATGAAGATGATGTTCACGATAAACATATCGAAATCGAAGAGGTTGACGAAGATGACGAAGAAGAAGTGACCAAGGAAGAAATATCTGAAGTCAAGAAGGTTTAAATTGATATCGTCATAGATTTTTGTTGTGTTACATTACATCTTACTTATACTGATTCTTTATATTTGTTTTATTCCGTACTATTTTATTTTTCAGGCATCATGATTCCGCTCACATTTTCAACTCTCCAAGTGCATGGCTACGCAATTGCTAAAATTAATGATTAATGGCTAGTGTTATCTATTTCTTTTGATTATTGTTCATAGAAAAAACCAAAGATGATTTTCAATTCTGGGTTTCCATACACATACTATTATATCTCGATAAGATGACCTTTCCGTATTCAGTTCTTAACACTGCAAATAGTGCCATAATAGTTACTATGATTTCGTTTTTTTTACAGTCTACGGTTCAGTAGATCATATAGATATGTCGAAGTTAGAGGTTTTGAGCCAGTTTTTTTTTTTGTAATAAAGGGCGAGGCTCTAGATCTGCAACCATTTAAGTACTTTGAGTTGGGTGCAAAATTATCATGCATGAAAGACCGCACAATGTAAAGAACATGTTGCAATTACAACATGAGGCAGAATTAGTTCAAATTAGTGGACTTTCGCGTAGTAGATCTACAGTCTTAAAATTAAGCATTAACGAAGACAGACAAGTTCGGCGACATCAAGAATATTTCAGATTCGTCAGTTTTAATAGATTTAGAATAGTGTAGATGATAATAGTGAACACGGATTGTTGTTGATTTTTTTCTGTAGATCAAATCTGACTTCAATAATTGTTAGAGGCAATATAATCAAAAAAGAGCAAAATTAATGTCTCATGTATTTAAAAAATTAACCATAAAACTACTCTATTTAACATATTTGATACGGTCAATCTCCTAAGAAATAACAACTTTTTATAGACTACGACTTTAGATCAAATCCAGCTCATGTCATTTTTATCTAACAAGATCAATATATATTTGTTCTGCACATAATAATCCAACTTACATCACGTGAGGCCATTACGAAAAACGCCGTTTCGCTGCCATAGTAAATAAAGCTATGATAAACAACTCCAGAAAAACCCCATGAATTAATTGCAAAAAGAATTCGAAAATTCCTCTTTCCAATAGTAGAGACTAAACTACTTATTTTCCCATGTCACAATTTGCTTGAGTTTTCCATTTCTCGTATCTACGCTATTCGTCCTTCCTCACTTGTTACAGTTTCCGTTTCGTCATACACATTATATATATAGCAGATTTTAAATTACATATTCTCACATTTGTCAATCGTCAATGGTACTGCAGCATATATTGGATCTGTTGAAGATCAACGATAACATCTACTCGGAGATCCCGCCGGCGGATCCAAATAAACGGGCACATCGAATTCGAAACCATAATGACTATTCGTTAAAGCTGTTGATACGACGGACGCGAATACCAGATCAAACTACTCCATCTACTTCAGCAGTCACTATTAGACGAACTTCAGATTCCAAGCACTTTTTCGTCCATATAAACCTTGTCAAGAAAGTCGAACAAGTGAATTCCACACGCACCAAAAAGACTCTTATTCTCAATCTTAAATCATCATCAAAACCAACACCTCGAAAACTGAATGATTTAGATACACGAGAATTACCATACAGAGGTATCTTTCCATATCCTGACTGTACCATTAACGATACTGATCCTAGTAAAGAGGATCGGGAACTTTTCGAGAGATTAGCTGAAGAAGGTAACGCTCTACGTACAACAAATACAAACCTATTGATTCAGCAAAAAGATGAAACTCCTACTATCTACGATAGAAGTGTGGAGTCAACTCCTACGCCGGTCTCAATGCCCAATTTCCTCAAGTCTCAGATAGAGAAAATCGTTTTTCGCAACTATGAAATCAACACCTGGTACACAGCTCCATACCCTGAAGAGTATTCACAATCCAAAGTTCTTTACATCTGTGAGCATTGTTTGAAGTACATGAATTCACCCATGTCCTATGAGAGGCACCAGCTCAAGAACTGTAATTTCTCGAACAACCATCCTCCAGGAGTAGAAATCTACCGCGACGTTTCTACACGGATCCTGATCTGGGAAGTAGATGGTCGCAAGAATATCAACTACTGCCAGAACTTGTGTCTTCTTGCAAAGCTCTTTCTTAATTCAAAAACGTTGTATTACGATGTAGAGCCTTTCATATTTTACATCTTGACGGAAATTGATGAAGTCAACCCTTCAAAGTACCATTTTGTTGGCTATTTCTCCAAGGAAAAGTTGAATAATTCCGACTACAACGTATCTTGTATTCTCACGTTACCAATTTACCAGAGAAAAGGATATGGGAACTTATTGATAGATTTTTCTTATTTGTTGAGTAGACAGGAATTCAAATATGGTACTCCAGAAAAACCATTGAGTGACTTAGGATTACTTAGTTATAGAAACTACTGGAGAGTTACCATAGCCTACCAACTTAGAGAGCTTTACACTGCATTTGGCTCAGAAGAAGAATCTACCACTCCAACTTCGATCATTTCACACACAACAATATCGGTGGATATACTTTGTAAACTAACAGGTATGACAGCTTCAGATGTAATAGTTGGTTTAGAACAGTTGGATGCATTAATCAAAAACACTTCCACTAATACATATGCAATTGTGCTTAACTTGAAGAAGATAAACTATGAAATTGCCAAGTGGGAGAAGAAAAACTATACCCAGCTCAACTATTCCAAGCTTCTTTGGAAGCCAATGCTTTTCGGACCATCTGGAGGAATTAATTCAGCACCAGCATTAGTAGCTCCTCTAGCTACTGGTCACAATAGCATTTCTCTGATTGTTGGTTTCTTGAAAGACGATATCAATAATCCATATTCGTACGAAGAAGAAGCCTATAAGGAGATAGAAATGAGAAGGGAAGTCAGTCTTGAGAAACCAGACATCAATGTAGACGATCAAGAAGACCCTGATGAAGACTTGGACAATTACTTGATATGTTATCCAGGAATACAATACAATTCCAAGAAGAAGCCTATAAAACTGTCTACTGAGATTAAGCAAGTGTCTTTTGTTAATCTCAACGACTTACTGGACGAATTCCCCGAAATATTTGAGGACGATGAACCTGCCAGTAACTCCAGTGAATCCGAAGAATATGAAGAAGCATCAGAAGTGGAAGATGCTGAGGCTGATGCCGATGATGATGATGATATAGACCCTGAATTGAGTCATGGATCCAAGATTCGACGAGTCAGTGACTCTAGTGACTCAGAAGATGAAGATGAAGATGATGTAGATGAAGATCTGGCAGAATTGGATCTTCTTGATGTGGTTTCAGATACTGACAGAGGAGGTACTCCTGTAATGTTGAATGGTACAATTAAACAGGCTGAAGTAATACAAGTACTGGAATTGCCCAAACCCAAGCGAGGAAGACCAAGGGGTACCTCCAAAAAACATCCACTAATTCTGGAACCGGCAGTTGATACAGTTCCATCAAGAATACTAAGATCTTTAAGAGCGTCAACAGAAACAGAGACTCCGCATGTAAGAAGATCACAACGGATCAGATGACACACTGAGCCTGAATTAATTATGTATTCTATGTATTTTAGTAATGTACAATAAACTACCCTTGAATTCAAGGGTATCTATTTGAATCTAAACTTTGAACAATTTGCAGGAGTTATCGTAGACTAAGTCAATGAATTCTTCAATCTCCTTCTCGTCGGTTAACCCATGAAGTCCGCACAAGATCTCTGCTATGGTACCAACGAAGACTGGCTCGTTTCTAGATTTCATCAATGGGTACGCAAATTTACCAACTCTGGTATCGCTGGTCTCAAGATTGGACAGTTCTGAAATTAACTTTTTGACACTAATATCGTGTTTGACGTAGTTATTTTTATTGATAATAGGATATGGCAAAAGTTCATGCATTTTGATTGAATCCTTCTTAGATTGAGGCTGAACAAGCTTTTTACGGCATGACCCGTTGATATTTTCTGTCACCTCTTCTTCATCTTCTTGAGTTACTTCCTTTTTGACATCCGGATAGAACTTGTTTGGATAAGGTGTGATGTATTTGTAACTAGCGTGAGTTCTTCTGACTTCACACCATGGGGAATCTGTCTCTATCAATAGTTTTTCCTTGGGTACTAAAGCAGCAACCTGGAGATTTTCCTCTGTTTTCAATGAACAGCCATTCAAACTTATATAGAAACCTAATTTCAATAGCTTGGACAACTCTTCTTCTGTTCCAGTGAACGAATGGACAACACCATTGCCCTTTTCTATAGTCCCATCTTCTATGAATGGTTGGAGAATCTCAATGAAGTCGTCACAAGCAGCTCTCATATGCAAAAATAACGGAATCTTGAGACCCTTCAATTCAGCAATAACTTCTAACTGTTTTTTGAACATTGTCTTTTGTTGGTCAACCGTTGAGTAATGCAATCTATCGTAGTCCAATCCGATTTCTCCAAAAGCCTTGATATAGCCCAATCCATGGCCAGTTTCTACAATGTCTTTCAATTTTTGCAATTTTTCATCAACATCATCTCTCAATGTTTCGGTGTAGTTTCCATTTACATCCTTAATATAAAACTCTTCGGCTACAGTACATGGATGGACTCCAGCTGTAGAATTGAAGTTTCTATGGTACTCTTCACACAAACCAAAATGATCTTCACTTTCCTTGATGGTGGAGGACGTTATGAGCATTCTTTCAACATGAAACATGTGTGCTCTTTCTATCACTTTGTCAATATCAGTAGGGTGGCTGGCAATGGTTGAACCATGATATTTACCTTCGAACATAGGATCTGAGAAGTTGACTCCAATGTCGAAATACCGAGGTTTCCAAGCATTTGAAGATGCTGACATTCTTAAAAATTGTATAGGATTGAGAAAACAGTTATTTCGATAGAGATTTCTACAAAACGCCTTTCGAAACATCCAAGAGTTTGTCTGCTCGAATTATCTCATGGAAAATTCACTACTCTCAAACTGGAATTTTTCATATAATCGCGATATCAATCCGAAAAATGTATACCAAGATTGAAAAACTGCAAATCGAGCCACTTATATACTTTCATTAACATACAATTTTAACATTGAATATGTCAGACATAGATAGACTACTTTCCATAGAAGAGTCTTCGCTAGTTAGAGACCAAGAGATTGTACGAGTTCTTTCTTGTTGTGAATGGGACTACTTTGCTATACTCGATGTCGATCCTAGTAAGCTCGATCCAGAGACAATACCGAGTGTAGCGAAGAAAATATATAGAAAGAAGTCATTGCTTATCCATCCTGACAGAACAAACAATGCAGAAGCTCCGGAAGCATTTGATAAGTTGAAAAAAGCAGAATTGGTCCTTGGAACTTCTCTAGATGGTGAATCTGAGAACAATTTAGTCGCAGAGAAACGAAGACTAATGGATATATATATCGATATACAGAAAAAATTGCAAGATGAAGAATTGACAAAGATAAGAACGGAAGTGGCTTCTATTCTAAAGGAAGAAATAAATAACGAAAACATCGACAAGTTATACAAACAGAGACAGGAAGCCAGTAAAGTAGCTGATCTACAACGAGCACAAGAGTCAAGAAAGACCAAGAAGAAACTTGAGGAAAAATGGGAAGACGAAAGAGATGCTAGAGTGAACAACTGGCGCAAGTATTCATATAAGATTGAGAAGATGAAGAAGAAGAAGACTAAAAAGAAGGTATTAGCATGATGAACTATTGATTTGTAGACTTCAACTTGTATAGTATCTATAGAATCTAAACTATGGCCAAAGTATGAGATTTTTCGTGAACATGAGACTCTGAGTAATAGTGCGAAAATCTTAACTATGTATGCGATGCTAATATTTCTCACTTTGTTCATGTTAGTGACTTTCTTGACCGTCATTAATAGTTGCCTATTTTGTAAACTGGTCCACAATGGCAACGTCCAGTTACATACAAGTTGTTTCAGTGGGAGTTATTTCATTTCTCACTGGCTACTACGCCCACCAGTGGTTGAATTCAGGTAGCAGCAGACCCAGAACCAGATCAAATTCAATTAGAAAGGTGACATCTTCTTCTGAAGAGTCCGCTGAAGAGTCTTACGACGAAGAATCTGAAGACGATGGCATCGATATTAACTCCACCTCCTTAAACGATATACCTGGAGAAGTCCGAATGACTTTAGTAGTACGTCAGGACTTGAAAATGGGAAAAGGTAAGGCTGCTGCTCAATGTCTGCATGCCACTTTGGCTCTCTACAAAAAGATCACCAACCCACAGTCATATGCTTATAACCCAGAAATGGTGGAGAGATGGGAGTACGGAAACGGACAGGCCAAGATTACTTTACAAGTTCCTAATGAAGACGAAATGGATACTTTGTTTGCCCAAGCTATTTCTCTAGGAGTCAATGCTTATGTTGTACATGATGCTGGAAGAACCCAGATAGCTGCTGGAAGTGCCACTGTACTAGGATTAGGTCCGGCTCCAAAATTAGTCTTGGATCAAATCACACTGGATTTGAAATTGTATTAAGTTATATAAAATTGCAATCGGGTAGATATAGAGATCATACTTGTTTTTGCAATGCAATGAAGTTGTTCAATAACTCCACTAATATTTGTACTATTAGCTCTACTAAAATCAACATTAGCATTTATATTTTAGTAGTTACATGACTTTGAATAAGGCTATGTCTATAGATTCATATGTCAATAGAATTATACAGAATTATTTCACTCTCTTCCTTATCGATTCGCTAGGAGTCAATGGGTTGACAGCAGAACTTGCTCTTCTCTTTTTCTTTCTTCTGGAACTAGACATTGAGTCGTCGACATCAACTAGGACATCTTCCTCGTCTTCATCATCGTCTTCATCTTGGCTCACATCGAGGCCACCAATGACATCGTCATCATCGTCGTCGTAGAAATCGTCGACTACGTCTATTCCTAGTGACGATTGCCTTCTTCTGGAGTCTCTATTACTAGTAGGTCTATGGCCATTACGTAAGTTCTCCAAGTGGTCTATACGTTCCCAGATCTCTCCCTCCGTTCTCTGTGGTAGCAATATAGACAATTCGGCGAAAGACAATTCCTTTCTACGTCTGTTAATGAGAAGCTCGTCTTCTTCCATTGACCATGGAATTTGTAATACAGGTGTGCGTGATTTTGGTGTCAGTTTGATCTTGCGTTTGGTCACCAACGTCTTTTTCTTGATCTCTGACTTTTTCTCAATCTTTAACGGCTCGTCGTCCTTTTTGTCTGAGTTATGGGACATTACAACAGATCCCGAACGAGAAAAAAATCCCAGTGTCGATCCTACTACGCTACCGTTTCGCAAGCTGGAAACGGTCGTTTGTTGTATACCTGTGGCTCCACTGATACTGGAACTTCTAGAAGGTCCACTTATGCTTCCACCAGCTCCAAACAAAATCGGTAAATGGGCTAAAGCACTGTTATTCAGCTGGTGGTGAGGGATATTCATCGACTTTGATGGTAAAGATGATACAGAAGCTCTAAGCGATGACACCGAAGTCCTGTCATCTCGGTTAATTTGGATGATAGAATTATTGTGCAAGTTATGGGCTGGGCCCGATGAGGGGTTATTTACAGAGCTTTGGGAGGTGGAGTTTCTAGGTGTGATCGAGGTTGAAGGGTTGGGGTGAGGCTGATTATGGGGCAAGTTCATTGTTGGATCGATGGAGATATCTGCATAGTAGCCTCCTCCAGTTGATCCTGAAGCCGAGCCGGGATCAAGTCCTACATCCGCAGAAGGTGAATTAGTTTCATAAGTTGTGTGGTTTAAATGATTGGTAGCACCGTTATGGCCATTTGCGCTGGGAGAGTTGGCCGCAGCTCCAGAAGTCAGGGGATTTGCTTGTGGAGCCATGTTAAATGGCAAAGGACTAGACGTGTTGGAAGGTGTGTTGGACAATGCGTTTAAGCCGGCTAAAGCATTGGAGATATTGTTGTCGTAGCCTGTGAAGGTAGCATTTGCTATAGGAGAATAAGTTCCTGGGAAACCAGATGGTGAAGCTTCCAGCTTGAAATCCAGTCGTTTTATCTGCTTCTTGAGACTTGAAGTGGGAGTTGGTTTGATTTGAGTTCCAAGAGCTGCGGCTGATTTGGGTGGGTTCTTCAAATTTCCCGATTTCAATCTTCTCCAACGAAACTGACAAGCATTGGGTGTTCTGTTTTGAAAATGCGACGCAATCTCCTTCCAGCCCAATTTCTGCTGGTCTTTCAAGTGCATCAATAGTATATCATCTTCAGCGTCCCATGAAGTGGGAGTTCTCAGAAAGTTTTTGGCCGAGTCTCCTGATTCTCCAATAGGTTCATTAATATGATCCCCCGCGGGTACTGGATCCAGTTTTACAGCATCTGTAGACATTATCGTAGTGGTACTTATAATAGTGAAGAATAGATGATAGAATGATTATGATAGTCGTAAAGAAAGAATTAAGATGTAAGGGAACTGTGAAATGTGCAGTGTGAGTAATTGATAAGTGATAGTGTGTTAATTGTAAGAAGTAATATTATTGGTGATGTATTGTATCGATAATATATTTCGTCGATAAGTTTCGACAATTCTTTTTATTGTTTTGAATTGTACAAATTAATTCACTGTTCCTCCTATTGTTGGTTTCTATACGTGTGAGGCTAAGGGTGTACAACTATAGAATGTTTCTATAGCAATTAACCAGAATGATAGCTCAAACTTCACGCTTTGTGCCACGGAAAATACACTCTTAGAGCACGTCGTCACTACTATATCGGCTAGAGGAAGTGGCCGTAGTTAGTAGATAAAAATGTCGTCAACAGAATACTCAGTGAACCTTTGAAATCGACCAGATGATCATCGTTCTCGACGACGTATGTGAGACTGTGACATTGTCACGTGACGAGAAACTTCACCGTTTGTTACCACATTATTCATACACATTTTCTGGAGAACGACGTAGAAGAGGTGATAATTAACATGTCCATTGGCCGGCTTATACTATTCCGATAACTTTGATTGTGCCGTATATTTGATATCTTATCTTTCTTTCAGCTTCCATATCATAACTGTCGTCAAAATTGAAGAAAGTCACGTGCCAAACCGACCATTTTTGTAATAACTTATATGGTTCTACCCTATTGTCGGTTGTCGGCCAATTTTGCTGGTCGTTTCTGTAAGTTTCACGAGAGCAAGTGCCAATTTCATCTATCGTCGGAGGTATCGGTACTTGTCGTGAGTTTCAGAAGTCCAAATTATCTGTCTGGAACTCGCTATGCATGTTGGCCGTTGAGACATGCATATGACGACACATGAATGTCTTCTTGGACGGTCAATGCTGTTGGAGCTGTCAACGAGACCGTGCCACAATGGACGTGTATGGAGAGACGAGCAAATTCCAGATCGGGCTGTTTCTGTGTCATGGTAAAGTAGAGGGGACTATTTCTTTGTGCGAATTGAAACTCACAAGACAGCTACAAGGGGTGAAAAACGATTGAAACTGGCATAAAATGGATAAGTAGATGATATCTTGCTATTCCCTAACAAGTTCATCCAATGCACAATTCCGTCTTATTTCTATAACACTGTTGGAACTTTCGATATTTCAGCGCTACTAAATCAACTGTAATTCATCTCTAATGCCATGAAAGTTGTATTGATGCCATCGTTCCGTAAATTGTTGATATGATAAATAAGGAGGACTTGTTGGCAGAGTCAGACGCAAGTAAAAGTCCTTTATGTAAGAAGGAATTATATACAACGTTGGTTCTTATGTCTGATTCCTCACTTTTTGCACCCAACGATTATTTTCTAATTTTAAGATATTAATTATTGTATTTTTCTAACTTTTAGATTGTAATGTAAATGTATTGGTATGTACTTCGTTGTCTATTTTTGAGCACCCACCTTTTCGGCCCAGTACTCTTCAGCTACTACGATGGTGTTGTTGTTGGCTTTCATCTTGTTCATTGTTTCGATGTACTCGTCATATTCGTCACTATCGAAGACAATACCTCCACCAGCTTGCAAGTACGCCACACCGTCTTTGTAAACCATAGTTCTCAAAGCAATACAAGTATCCATTGTCTTGCCGTCGTATCCCCAGTGGCCAACAGCTCCAGCGTAGACTCCTCTCTTCTCCTTTTCCAACTCGGCAATGAGCTCCATGGCTCTCACTTTAGGCGCACCGCTAACAGTACCAGCTGGGAATATGGATCTAAAAGCATCGAAACGTGTCTTATCTTCTCTCAAGGTTCCACTGACTTCAGAAACTAAATGCATCACGTGCGAGAATCTCTCGATGGTGAGCAAACGGTCCACTTTGTTAGTGGTAGGTTGGCAGACTCTATTAATGTCGTTACGGGCCAAGTCCACTAACATGATGTGTTCTGCTCTATCCTTCAAACTTGATCTCAAGATTTCGGCGTTGGCCTCGTCTTGCTCATTGGTTTTACCTCTGGCTATTGTTCCCGCAATAGGGTGTGTAACAACTCTTCCCTTGGCATCGGCCAGTACTAACAATTCTGGAGAAGCTCCAATGATCTGGAAATCAACTAAATCGACGTAGAATAAGTATGGAGAAGGATTGACCGATCTTAACTGACGGTATATGTTGAACGGATGCAATGAGGTTGGTCTTGCGACTCTCTGCGATGGAACAGCTTGGATAATGTCTCCCAATAAGATATGTTTCTTCAAGGTAGACACATGGGCCTCGTAACCTTCTTGACCAATATTAGACGTAAAAGTCTGACCAAGCTTGATAGGAGGTTGCTGTGGGTTAAGGTCGCTCGAAAATTCTGACGACAACAACTTTTCTACGTCTTGTATTTCCTTTTCGGCTTTTGCAAAGTTCTTAGCAAGATCTTCACCTTCGCCGACTCTGACGTTGTTTATGATTTGAAATCTCTGGAAAACATGGTCAAAGGCAACTACTAGGTCGCAAAGCATGAGAACGGCTTCGGGAAATCCCAATACATCCTTCAATGGTCTCTTGGTCTTGGGTTCAAAATACTTGATACAATCATATGAGATGTAGCCAGTGGCACCACCACTGAATTTGGGCAAACCGGGTAATTGTGCCTGGTTGTAACTTTCCATTTCCTTCTCCAAAACGGTGATCGGGTCAACATTGCAATAAGCTTGAGCATACTTGGACTCATCGTCTCCAGTCCTGATCACCTTTTTGGGGTTGACTCCGACGAAACTGTATCTGTCTACAGTGTCACCCTTAACAGCCGACTCAAATAGGAAAGAAGGAGAACGGCCCTTGTCATTCAATCTGGCCAATTTCAAGTACGCCTGGTGAACAGACAAGTCGTTGTTGTTCACATACTGGTAAATCGGATACATGTTGGGCTGCGACTCTAACTCTTGATGAGATTCTACAATGGCTCTCAAAGCCTCGAGTGAAGGCTGGATTTGCGCCTGAAAACGTTAGTACTTTTGTCTCTACATTAAATAATAGTATAAATAATAATACTATCAATAATTAAAGTACTTACCACCATCTTGTTATGTACAAAGATTTGGAAACTATATTTATTACTAGGTGAAGAATTTCAATAATTTATTTGTCTGTCTCGCATTTTCCAAATAAAATTGGTGCAATTTGTATGAGTCAATGAGAAAATGTCTATTCTGCGTACAGGAATGCAACAATATTTTGCAACTAGAGGAAATATCAATACTAATATATAGAAAACAAAGGGAAAAAGAATAATGTATTGAATATCTAACGATCCTTTTAAGTATCATGGGAATAATATATCAAAACTATTAAAATTCTATCCGATTATGCTGCGGTTGAACGAGTCAACTGTTTGTATATTTTGTAAAGTCAGAATTCCTGTTCCAGCTGCAAAACACAAACTCCACCAGGAACGTCCAAGTACACAACCTTGCAACTGTGTACAACTGTCCCAACTGTGTATGATACAGGATCTGGTGTAAGCAAGATCAATTCGATACCAAGTTCCTGGCAAAATGCTTTACTTAGATGGCATCCAATCTCATCTATAGAACTTCCAACGTCAGTAACTACGCACTCGTATTTAGTTCCACTTGCACCAAACTCACTGGAAGAGTTTTCTAGTAGTCTTTGTTCTAGTAACTTCAATGTCCAGAATACCTTGTGTCGTATGGCTAAATAACTTTTTGTTTTCTCTGCAATCACAAATTTCGTTAGTTGTGCTTCTAGAGTCTGAGGACTAAGAGCTCCGTTCAAATAGTACCCATATCTCTTAAGGTAACTAAACTTTTCCATCGAATCAAAATGATTTCCGTTGGCTCTCATTGCAGCATTTGTTTGAACCAATTGTATGTGACTGAGCAATTGCATCTGGTTCAATATACTGCCAAAGTTATTTGCGACATTTACAATATCCACATAACCTTTAGATAATCCCTTGGCAATATTGCACAGATTATCTCCTGCGAATACTTCAACATTACTCTTATTCAAGAAATTGCGTCCAATTATTGCCGCAGGTAATGAAACAAATCCATTCTCGTCTCGTGCTAACAATGTCTGGAAAAAAGAGTTGGCTTCGAAAGAAGGCAAAAGTTTGTTATCGTGTGAAACAATTGCGTTATCTGAATGGTTCTGATTAGCAGTATCCAACTCTTTGACTTCTTCGCCCAATAGCTCTTGACGAACAGTAAGTACTGGAATATCATTGTGCTCACAATAATTTGCAGTTAGATTAGCAACGAATGACTCTAGTTCACTTATGAAAAATCGCGATTTTTCATAATTCACATTAGAGTTGGATCTTAGAATTGTGGACACTTTCTCTTCAATCTTGTTATTGTTAACAATACTTAACACCTTGCTTAACGAGCTAGCATTCTCAGCGTTGTTTTCGACAGCGGGATTAATCTGAGAAGATCCTGTTAAATTTCGAATTTTAAAATGTGTTTTCATGACACTGTAGACGAAATTCATATTATGTGAGTCTTCGTTAGTGACAACAAGTCTATCATCATCTTTTTTTGTTTGTTTCTTGGGTCTACCTCTGAATAATCTGAACGGAGATACTTCAGATTTTCCATTTAAGCTATCTTCCAAATCTTTCCAACTAAGATATTTGATGGTGACAGAAGACAAACTATCGAAGGAAACATTAATTTTTTCGGGAATATTTTCAAATGGATTTCCTTCATATGTATTGTAAATGTATGAAATTGTAATGCATGTGGAATCTGACAGTACGGTACTTGACAGTTTCTTAATGGCAATATCGCCAACATGAAACATTTCTGCTGACTTATTGTTCAAATTTTGGTTCCTGAACTTGAGTTGCTCAATAATTTTGGAGCTGAATAATTCGTTCGCCGATGTTCCATCTACCATTTGTGTAATGGAGCTCATGCTAGTAGAATTCGCAGCCAAAGAAGTAAAAAGATTACTATTGGGTGCAATCTTCGTAATAATATCAGGAATATGAATATTAATTAAATATTTTCTCGAGTTCAACTTTTCAAGTGAGATTGCAAGAAATGAATCTGCAGTTTTTTCCGAAGTAGAGTTCGAAGATGGAAGAGCGTAAACTACTTGATCTTGGTAGAATAACTTGGAATTTCTGAGATGAGGGAACTTGTCAACCATTTTAGTGCTGTGGAGGAAATCTGAATTAACTAGCGGTTCCAATTCAGTAATAGTCGACGTTGCTAAGGCTGAAAGTTTGTTTCTACCGAGCATACTAGTTGATAAATGAATATCTGAAAGCTGGTTTTTTGAATTATTGTATATGCCAATCTCTTCCAATATCATGTACACAAATTCTGGAGTAGGAGATGATTTACTGAACAAATTGAATTGTTTTAAAATTTCTTTCAAAGTAGGATGAGGATATACCACAAAAAACTTGAGAACATCTATAATATGCTTATGATTGCTTCCCTCCCAAATGTTAATGTAATGGTTGAGATCTTCGTACGATCTAGCCTTGTGTGAAGTTTGGTCGTTATATATTGTAGTAAGGAAATGGTTCATGTCTTTCAAGGATATTTGGTCCTTCGAATAATCTATGAATTTAGTCAAAGAAAATGTGTTGCTAAATGAATTCACGAAGTAAGATGTAGACGGTACCAAGCAATTGGAATATGATCCATTAACTAGATTCGAATTTCGATACATAAAATTGTTAGGGGGCAATATCCATTTGGGAGATTTGGCTAAATCAAAATGAATGGCCGTAAGTAATACAACTTGATGGAAGTATGATTGGTCGATT
Source organism: Scheffersomyces titani (assembly GCA_030565185.1). Classification (NCBI taxonomy): domain Eukaryota; kingdom Fungi; phylum Ascomycota; class Pichiomycetes; order Serinales; family Debaryomycetaceae; genus Scheffersomyces; species Scheffersomyces titani. The sequence continues at coordinate 96,705 of JAJMBD010000008.1, read as the reverse complement.
TGTGCTAGCAATGAAGCTGGAAGTTTCATGGATTCTATGATCTCAACTGGTGAAATGCCTGCTATATTATGTTGCAACGCATATTGTGAGTGAACGGTATCCATCTGAATCTCGATACTTTCAGCTACCTCTAAGGTTTGTCTTAAAAAATGGTTCAACACTGACACCACTTGCAATCTGGAAGTTTCTCTATTATCTGGATTTTCTATAATTGCCATGGATTCTAACCATTCCAGATTTAACACTTGATGTAGATGCAAAGTGCATTGTTGAGGAGAAATTGTGACGATAACATTGTCAATTGTTAATACAGATATTTTGTTGAAACTCTCGTTGAACTTCGACTGAGAAGGGAGTATTACTACACCAAGTGAAATTTCACCTTTAAAGTTAGAAAATTCAACAATAGATCCAACACAAGGTACTCTAGTCTCGTTGTTGAAAATAATATCAGCATAGTTAGATAATGAAGGATATGAAAATTTCTTGTGATCAAAATCCAATTCTGGAAACTTTCTTTTTGAATAACTAGTAAATCCATCTATTATAGCAGAACTTCGTTGGATAATGCTTTTCAATTTGACCTGAATCTGATCGTAGTCTAGCACTTTCGAATTGTCATATATTTCTTTGGTTGAAGATTGAGAAATGCACCTTGCTGAAATTCGTATGCTGTTAGACGGCTTTGGTATCCAAAGTCTTGAATTCCGTATCTTTGCCCTAGGTCGTATTCGAGATATCATGTTCCTAGTTTTTATGAAGTGAAGTATACAAAAGGAGGAATCACTCGTTCAATTCATAGGTCTTGTGCGTTTGTGGATAGTAGTTTGGAGTTAATTTGACTTATAAAATGGATCTGCTAGACTACACTGGAGGTTTCTATAATACAAGAATTCGTCACAACAGGGAATATATACAAGATGGAGGTGAAATGTAATTGTAGTTAGATAGTTAATTGGTAAGATTCATTTGCGAATAAATTTCTAGATGTCCGAAAAAAATTAACTATGGAGAAGAACAGATCGTTAACTATGCGCCTACAAAAAGGCAAACTGTGATCAAATGCGATAGTGAAAAATTCAATGAGATGCAAAATTAATTTCAGAATTCTTCTAATGTTTCATCAACAATTATTAATTTTTACAGTGACACTGGAGAATCTGTAGAATGGGTTCGGTATTCTTGCCTCATTTAAGAACAGGCTGGCATGTGGACCAGGCCATATTGTCGGAAGACGATCGGTTGGTCATAGTTCGATTTGGCCGAGAAGAAGAGAAGGATTGTATGATAATAGACGAGGTGCTTTTCCAGATTTCCGAGAAGGTCAAGAACTTCGCAGTGATATACCTCTGCAACATCGATAGGGTACCGGACTTCAACACAATGTACGAACTAGATAATCCTGGAGAGCCGTTTACGATAATGTTCTTCTACAGAAATAAGCACATGATGTGCGATTTTGGCACAGGTAATAATAACAAGTTGAACTTCATGATTTCTGATAAACAGGAGTTGATAGATATTATAGAGACAATCTACAGGGGAGCAAAGAAGGGTAAGGGGTTGGTGATCTCACCCACCGACTACAGCACAGTGAGGAAGCTCCGATGAATAAATAGTTCACTTATATGATAATGAAAGAAAGTAACGAACAATTAAAACGGTAATAGTAGCAGTAGCAGCGAGATTTTAATTATCACTGCAGCATATATATGTACATTTTATCAATTTTCTTCGTCTTGGGCATAGTAGAAGTTGACGCCCAACAACTTCAGGCCCGGGGCCACCTTCTTAATCCAATCACGGACTCCACTACTGGGAACACCGGTTCCCCAGTTTGGTCTATCGAGAGGAGCTTCCAAATCGGAAGCGTTTGGATCCTGTTTGTACAACAAAATCACGTAGCGATGAAAACCGGTATTTGGTGGAGGTCCTGGACCCATGTATGAAAAACGTTCTACGCCCTTGGAGTAGTCCAAGATGTGGCTGATTTCTGGTTCTGAGTCAATGTCTGATTTCTTGACGTCGGTCAACTTCAAATCGGTGATGAGCCAATGAAGGTATTCCGACCATTTGTGGTCCGACTTGGAAGGTGCATCTGGGTCAGTCATTACCAAGATGAACTTGTCCTCCTCTGAAATCGACTCAATGATTCCTTCTTGGTTGGGAGAGTTCAAGGTGAATTGAATTATAGGCTTATTCTGGGTGCGAGCCACCTTCAATGTGTTGCCCAAGGCTACAGAATCTTCTCCGTTGTACTCAATTGTCAAGAGACCCTGAGTGTCGAAGGCATCGACGACATCTGGAACAACCTTGTGCTTGGTATAGGCTTCATCCAACGACTGGGAGATGGTGATCAATGGCATTTTGGATATTCGAGAAATGGGACTTTGGTAGGGGAAAATGCGACTGTGACTAAGATACGATCCGGTTCTGGCTTGTTTGCTGAGGAAGTGTTTCGCTGCTGAGATAACTGTGGGAGTCCTGGAAAGCATAAGGAGAAACGTCCACGTCTGTTTGCGAAATTGTGAGCTTTTATAGCTTAAATAGGACCTGGTTTTGCCATTTATCAGCGGGGTCTCCAAAAATGGGGTAATACTGTACGGTACTGTAGAATATCCCTTAATTGGGGGCCTGTATGAAACTCGAATGTCCGAAGTTGGCCGATGTGGAGTCTGGAAACAATAGCCGAGAATGAAGAATTAGGAACCTAGCACTGATTGAAAGAACAAGATAATCAGTCTCTCTTTGAACTTGAAGTTCGCCAGTTTGGCCGAAGTTTGTCCCAAAATTTGGTAAAATATAGACGTCAACTCGATTGAATAATTATCTCAATCATTGATGGAGAGTATCACTATTTCATAGGTAGTGGAATCAATGTAAGACCTGCAATGTCTCTACTTCTAAATTTTCTTCTCCCAATCAAAATTGTCTATTATACATGTTAATTATACATACAACGACTTATATAGAACACATTGTAGTAAGTATGTCATTTCAGTGTCGTGTTTTCTCATTCTGACATACCCATCTCAGTAGTTGCCCTGGTACTCCTGGTTGAACTGGCCAAAGTTCTGGAAGTTGCGGTCTTGTCTCACACCGTTGACTTCCGTTTCGTGCGGAGTGTGTTCTCCAGAATGGTCCAGAGCTTCTTGCAAACTCTGCTGCGGCTGTGACGGTTTCAGTTGTTGTAACCGTTGCTGAACCAACTGGTCTTCAAGCAATCGCTGTTGCAACATGTCGGCATTTTCTTGCTTCAACAGCTGTTCTTGCGCTTCCTTTGGTCCTTGTTCTGCAATAATATTATGGCGAGGATCTGGAATGCCGACCCCGGTCAGAGAATCTTGTGGATGGGTTATGTAGCTGTTGGAACGAGACTGGGTGTATGTCTTCTTGGGCTTTTCCTCTTCGCGAGGCACTACGTCGATCAAGAAGTCAAACATGTCACTTTTTGTGAGAGCAGCAGCAATGTCAGATTTCTGCAACGTTCTCCTCTTGTTTTCTTCAGCGTGAATCCAGGCTCTCATGGTAAGCTCTGTTATGAAAACATCGCAACCTTTAGCAAAGAGAATAGGAGCTTCAGCGCTGATCATACGTACATCTTCGTCTGTCTTCATCACTTTTTTGATCCGAGCAAGTGGAAGCTGGTGGTTCTTGAAGTCGTGGTCGTCATGTTCGATCGAATTAATCGTCTCTTGCCAGTATTGCATCATCATGTCTCTGTGCTTGCCCGTCAAGCCCTGTCCTACATTGCTGAAAGCTCCTCCTGGCTGTTGTGCTTGTTGTGCTGCTGCTGCTTCTGCCGCTGCTTGTGCCGCTAAAAGCTCTGCCTCGTCCACCACCGTCTGTGAGGGCTGGTGGTGCTGTTGTTGATCCAACAACTCTTCTTCGTCCAAATAGTTATTCTCGTATTCCATGTCTATGTGGATTGAAGATAGAAAATATAAAATTGTACAGATCGCAGTACTATTTCTGACCTGATTTGAAAAATTCTATTTGTTGTATGGTTGTAGTTCGTATATTGTACTTCGATTTTTCGTATTTGTTCTTTTTCAGTTCGTTTTTTCAAATTCTGATATATCTCTTTAATGTGAGAAGATATAGCTATTGTTGAAATACAGACCTAACTCAAAATTCCATATGCTATTTCTGGTGCGATCTATACGAATGGAAGCTAATTTGTGGAGAATAAGAACTGTTCTATCGTATTTTGTTGTGAATTTCCGTTGGCATATTTCGTTGAGACAGCATTCGAATTTTTCAGTCCGGTTTCGCACAATGATGCAATATTGAATATGAGCCCTTAGTATGTAACTTTAAAAGGGCAGTAATAATGAGGAAAATGGTGAAGTCTGTCGTCAGTTAAAGAAGAAACACTTACAAACAGCCATCATAATTACAAATATCTGTAAACAAAGGATATCCAAACATTAGAATATGTTCGTCGTCGCACTCTCATTCTCTCTACAATTCTCTCTACAGCAATTCTGATACTTTGGTTATCATAATAGAAGAGGAACATTTAAAGCTCATCTCATATATACCTAATACATATTTATTCTTGTACGGCAATCACCTTCTCGTCGAATCTCACCGACTTTCTTCTCTCGCCACTGATTTCAGGAGGAGTCAACTCAATTCCTTCTTCTCCAACATGATTCTCAGCTGCCTTCAACATGTCCCTGATTTCAGTCTTGGATGCAACTGGAACAGTAGAGGACTTTCTTCTATGCTGAATCTTCACGTCGTCCTTACATTTCTGGCATCCACAGATGAACCCCCAGTTGACTCTCAACTCTCTCTGTCTCTGTTGTACTGTATGGGCAGGATTGACATATGTCGTGGTCAATTCCTCGCCAGCTCTGATGTCCCTTGCAGCATATACTTTTAATCCTTCTGTTCTGAGAGGTGACGTGTCTACCGAAGTGTTGGGATCACAGTTGTGGTTCAAATGCGATTGTGTAAGGAAAATGCATGAATCCAAGTTGTTGATATTGTAAGTACCCATCATGAACAAGAATTCCTTATAAGTGAGTTTAGAGGATGATGTGGGGAAAACTCGAATAAACTTTTCGAATCCTTCTCTCCATAAAGTTTCCTGTTGTTCTTGAACGAATAATGCTCCTCCCTGCAAAGTATCGAATGCTCCAGCGGACGAGTTCAAAGCTTTGTATCTTATATCCTGTGACACTCTTGCCATGGCTCGGAACTGCTTCTCCTTGACTCCAGTCTTGTCCAATAAGATGTCTGCAAAGATGAGAGTGATGGCATATAAGGCATTCCACAGTTCTTTCAAGCAGTACTCCTGAAGTTCCAAGAACGACTCAGAATCAATTACTTTAGAAGAAGTCAATCTCTTGTTAGGATTGTAGACATTGTGTTTTAGTAATCCATGAATCGCACCATCAAGCTTCTTACATTGCTGTGAACACCAAACTTCTGGACAAACATTGCAATCTAAGCCTTTCAACATCGAGCTACCAGTGGTAGTCTGCAAGAGGTTTCCACAGTGAGAACAGGCTTTTCCGGATATCACCAAATGTATGTTGGCCAAAGGAGGAATGAAAAACAAAGGAGTTTCTTCCCAGATCAACTCACCCTTGGAGATTTTATGCTTGGCATACAAACCTTTACCTCTCTTTGAAGTCATAACGATTTGGATCTTAGCTGGTAATTCGATATCTGGGGTAGCTTCCGAGGTGATATCTCTTGCATAGGTGAATTGTTCCGTATTCGTATTGGGCGAAAGACCAAACTTTTTCAATAGCGTCTTCACTCTCTTTTCAGAAACAGTCCAGTTAGGATACTTGTTCTTGACAATCGCGTGCAACTTCGGTATTCCCATCGATTCTGTGACTGGATCTTCCTTCCAAATCGCAATTATTGAATCTACAACCTGTCTTTCGTGGGGAACCACTGGTCCCATTTCTTGAGGAACTGAGTCATTAATGGAGATTACTTCTATCTTCTTTTCTAATCCCTCGGCTGTCATTTTATGATGTACGAATCAAAGTGGATAATTGAAAAAAACTTGAAATCATAATGAAAAATATGTCAGAAGAGTATTAAATTTTTCTGGAGGTGAGAAGGACAGGAATTTTTCAACAAGTCACTATAACAAAATCTAATTCAAAAAAATGAAAAATAACTTCATTGCCAATAAAACACATCGATGATATTGATTGAACGAACAATTTTCCTTACTATCACCCTTTATAGTAGCGTCTTTTACATATATTAATTATCCATTCCATCTATCACATCCTAAAATGGAAATTCATCACGTGGATTCATCTCAATTATGGGTGCAAATTATCTTTGATTTTGCAACTCCATTTCACACTAAACAATTTACATACTTAGTACTCAAAAAACTTGGTTTCTCCACGAACAGCAGCACATTGAAGTTTCTTTGGTGTAGTGTCCACCATACAATAGTGGGTGGGTGGAAACAAACTGAGGATTTGAAAGTTAGCCAATTCAGTGAGCTTCAGATCCAGGGCAACGAAGCCTTCGATCTTGTCAAAGTAATAGCCCTTTCTGCTTAAGGCTGGAACATCTACCAATATCGGCCGAATCAGTAGTTGGCCATATTCCTTAGGACCTATATTGCATGTGTACAGTCCCGTGATAGTTAACAGATTAGCCACCTTGGTTGCAATGGTTGCTGCAAGGCCAATTGGCATAGGCATCAAGTTGACAGCAGCACCTATTCCAGCATAATTTGCCATGGCAATGGAAATGGAATACAGATTAGAAATAGATCCTCCGCTCCCATAACGACTATCCAAACATGCAGAAACAGGGATCAGATAGGGTGCTTCTTTCAATTTGGGAGCAGCATTTTTATCTTTCTTCTGGATCTCTATCCATTGACGTTCCCGATCATCATAATAGATGGAAGAACCCGTATCCAGGAAGTAGAAGACATTATTCGTATCTTCGGGGAGATGTGCATTCTTGGGTTTCTTTAAGTCGTCTATGTTGTTCGTTTTATACAATATTTGGTAGGATCCAGAATCTGTTCTATCGATAGTGGGTTCCTTCTGGGGGGACGCTAGAGAAGGAATTTCCAATTCTCCTGCTATATGATCGCTTACTCCGAGGGCTACGTCTAGCTGGGAGAAATCATATACGACGGGGGACTCGCCAGATATGACTACCACTTTGCCAGAGAGGTTTAGTGGGGCAGGATCAAGAGGAGCAGCAGATGTTAGGGCGAACACGGCGAATGCCAATAGTATTTGCGAAAACATCGCTGTAATCGATATAATTAGTAATTTCTGCTGATAGAAAATGCTTATAGTAAATGCTTTAGAGTAGAAGTTGGTTAATTCTCTATATTTATGCCATTTTTTCACCATATACCTTGAGGCAAGTATTGCCAAAAAGTGAAGACAGTGAACATCTCAGGGCACATCGCTATCTTTCTAAAAAGGGAATGACTGGCAATTCTGTTACGCTCGCATCTTATCACTAGACAAACATCTGTTCAACAGTAAAGTTAGCTCTTCGGGATGCCGAGTTTATCTCAACTTGCAGTAGAAATAAGCTCAAATAAAGCAGAAATGGAAATTGCGAACAGTCTAGGCAGAATAAAAACGTATACACAAGGAAAGTTCTGGAAGATCACAAAGCTCGCTAAACCACAGCCTTTTGTCGATGCGTACTGGTTCCTTATCTACGACTCCATCCACAACATATATGTGGACGTTTTGTTTCTGCAACTGTAGCAGAGCAACAATGACAAATTTCACCAGGTTTCATGGAAATTGCACCATAGAAAAAAAGTCACACTATTTGCTGACAAAAAAGCAGAATCTCCATCCAATCGATTGTTTACAGCTCTCGCCACTGATAAGCACCAGACAACCTATCAAGCTCATCCCATCTGGGTAACTATCTCCGAAGAGAAGGTCAGATCCATTGCCAAACTTGGGGTGTACTGTATGCAACTACGTCGAATTATCATCACAAATTGCGTCAATCTTCGCAGCCAAAATTGACAACTATGGCTGTTGACTACAGAACGTTGTGTTCCAGTCACGAAATCACCACCTCCTTAAACACTCCACAGGTATGACGTAGTTGGCGTATGTCAGAAAAAGGCTACTATATAAGCAAAGACGGATCCAGATCCGATCCGGCGGTCTTTCGCTTTCGTAATTTCTGTAGATCGTAGTTCTTTGCTGCTTATAACCAACAGTAGTACGCATGCTTCACGTGTAGTGTGGTGTCAAACAACTTCATTATTCATATTCATATTGGATATCTAAGCTGTGTTTACTATGGCAAACGAAAACTACAATCTAGTGGACTACTCCAATGGCTCTACTTACAATAGTACCAGCGATTCGGACGACAATGACAACGAAGTCCACCATGTGAACAACCCATTGATGAAGAAGAAAAGTCAACTATTTTCTTCTGTGAGACTTGTAGGCAGTGACACAGACTCTCTTAATCCGGAAGACGATTCAGAGGATGATGACATCGACAACTCCCCAAACCCATTCTTGGATCCTAAAGTTGCTCACTACTACCGTACACTTTATGAGGGATCAGAGTACGAGTGTAGACTGTTGTATGATCCAGACTTCACTTGGACAAAGAGGGAAGACGCCTTTGTTGTGAAAAAAGTCGATGGCGTTATAGCGTTATTTGCATGTATCTTGTTCACAGGATTACAAATAGATAGGGGAAACCTTCTGCAAGCACTCTCCGATAACTTTCTTGAAGACTTGAACCTCTCGACAAACGACTATAACATGGGAAACACTATATTCTTGGTGTGTTTTATGATGGGAGAAATTCCTTCGTCGATCCTTTCCAAATGGATAGGAGTAGACAGATTTATCCCTTTCCAAATGATCACCTGGTCGATCGTAGCAGCCATGCAATGCTTTCTTACTGGAAAGTATACCTTCTTTTTGGCAAGAGCCTTGACGGCCTTCTTGGAAAGTGGGTTGATCGCAGAATTAGTACTTTTCCTTTCAACTTACTATAAAGCCAAGGAATTGCCCATCAGATTATCGTGGTTATGGGTGACATTATCATTTGTTCAAATTGGAGGGGCTATTTTGTCTCTCGGGATCCTCAGATTGAGAGGCTGTTTGGGATGGGAAGGCTGGAGATGGCTTTTTTTGATTGAAGGTCTCATGACATTAGTCATTGGAATTGGCGCCTACCACATGTTGATTCCTTCGCCCATATCTCTCGTAGAAAGAGGCTGGTTCTCAGAGAGACAGGTGAAGATTATTGTCAATAGAACATTAAGAGACGACCCATCCAAAGGTGATACCAATAACAGAAGCGGAATTACACTAAAACAGGTAGTCAACGTTCTCCTAGACTACGATTTATGGCCCATTTACCTTGTTGGGTTTATTGCATATATTCCATTGAATACCCTCTCCAGTTATATCCCAATTATATATAGAGGAGTAGGGTTGACTACTTTCGAAACTAATTTGTTGCTTATTCCCCATTACATTTTGCATATTACTCTCTTGATTTACTTGACAAAGTTTACAGAGAGAATTAACCAACGAGCTTTGGTTGCTATTTTCACCCCAATTTATTTGGTTCCTATCATAGCCATCTTCAAGTACAAACGAGAAAGTTTGTCCACGGTAGGAATATGGTTACTTTCCACATTGATAGCTGGTGGTCCGTATATTCACGCTATCTGTGTTAGCTGGGTTTCACGGAATTCAGGAAGCATAAAAACTAGAACTGTTAGTGCTGCAGTATACAACTTAATTGTACAAGCTGGTGGCATTGTTGCAGCAAACATTTACAGAAGTGATGATGCGCCCCTCTACCACCGAGGTAATTCCATCTTGCTCTGGGTAGCATTTGCGTTGTTTCCATTGCTTCTTGCAATTAAGGGCTATTACTTGTTGAGAAACAAACGGAAACAAGACATATGGGACACGATGTCATCTGAAGAACAGAGCAGATACATACATCACACTACAGATTTTGGTAACAAGAGGTTGGATTTTAGATTTGATAGTTAGTCATTTTTTGCATATATTTGATTTTTTGCACAAGTTTAGCTACAAGTGGTAGGCAACTAAATATTTTGGCTCCATTGGTATCGTATAAAAAGGTTGGTGTGGAAGGAGCACCTTGGAAGTTCGAATATTTTGTGATTTTCGCAGTCAAACCTTCAATTATATTCGAACTTCAATTTAGTATGTATGTACTTTTATGAATTATTATGTATATTCAGAGGATAAGCCATTCTCAAATCTCATTTTATGCGAATCTAGAAGTTATTCTATGATCCTTCATGCTGTCATTGACACGATAACCAATTGAGAGCTTGGTTCTCACCATGAATGTGTATCATATTAAGATATGAGGCTCAATATGTTACTATGGTTTGTATGGTGGAAGTGTAGCAACGGTTGCATTGGAATTCAATATGGGTCGGTCTACTTCGGAGGTAGACAAACTTGATTGTGTTTCAAGTCCTTGAGATTCTATCAATCTTTTGATTTCTGCAATTAGTTCTTCTTCGGTAAACTTGTTTTCGGGGTCAGGTTGTCTTTGATTTTTAACGAGCTTCAAGCACAAACGATGGTATGCTGCCAACAGGGGAGGTTCCACACTTGAACCGTCGGCTGTGTGATTTGTATCTATATTATTCTGAGAACAATTATACATCTTAACTGCAATACAAAGTAGAAACATGAACAAGAGGGATCCGAAACTACTTAAAAGAGCTATGGCGAGTATACTCATGATGGGCTTGGCTGAAGTATTTGTTCAATAATGAAGTTTAGTTTTTAATGAGTTTCGTGTTTTAATTCTTGAGGATTAATACTGGTGACAATGCTCCATTTATATTAATGGCTCTTCGAGTACAGATAAGCACTTGGACAAATTGACGTGTATGCATTTAAATTTAGACAATGTACTCCACAGTTGTTTGTATTTGAATTTGAAAATAATTAATATACAGTGGATATAGGTGTTCACGTTCGAAAGTAATGCGTAAATAAAAGTCATTTCTATAATTAACATTGATGTCACTCTTACTGAAACAAAAAGAAACGACTTTACTTAAAGAGCTAGTACCAATAAGCTGGTAACATTGAGGGGTATTATATCAAAAAGGAGGTTTTTCTAGAGCAGCAAGGATTTAGACTCGTATTGTACAATCTCCATGTTATCCATATTCAATTGGCGTTTTGATCTGGCCAATAAATGCGGGGCTTAGTTTGTTATCGGTAATTTTCGCAGCCTTACCGATATACGAAAATGAGGCACGGCTGAATCACAAAAAGTAGATGGTAAGCAGATTTTGTCTTGCAAAATAACAGGCATAGGTAGCACATTACAAACTGTGACTTGTAGTACTGAGGATCTGAGAGTTTTGTGTCACTGGGGAAATTCCCTTTAATTGTATGATCTTCAGTTGTTGACTATCTGATAATTCTCTGAAAACTTGTGCTATTGATGTTTTTCCTTGTGGAGCTCCATTTTAGATAAAAAGTTATTATCCTAGGCTTATTTCTGTTGTTTTCCTTCGGGTCATGCCTTCCATTGTATTTTTCTAATATGTACTTCACCTACGCAATTAATGTATCTATTCCGATGCTGTTTAATCAGTATACAATTGTGAATTTTGAAGAAAATCATCTGCTATGAATGTGAATCTCTTTGTTAACTATTTCTACTTTTTATCGGGTCTTTCGCAGCACGTTTCTTCTTCCCAAGGTTTTCCATAAGATAAACCATGTAACCAGCTACTTCACCCTGGCTGATTTCAGAAGACTTTAAGGTGGAGCTACATACTCAACATGTTGATTGTCCAGAGTTTTCGACTTTTTCTTGACCCTAGTGTTTTCTTGTATTACTTCGGAAACTCTTTGGAATCTCACAGCTTCTTCTCCTGATCCAGTGTAATTATCGAACAATAAAGATCCTAGAATACAGCCCAAGCAACCCTTTGAATTAATCTAATACCACTGTGATTGCTGACATTTACTATTCCAACGTACAGATCAATCTTGATGAATTACGCAAGCAAGACCTCCTTTCAGTACTTTATCCCAACTATAGTATGCTTAGCGTTCTTAGTTGTTTATTGAGCTAATAATCGCACAAGACAAAAATGGAAGTGTATCACAGATTATGATTGGCGATCAAGATAATTGCCTCTACTCAAATTGTGAAGAACTAGTATAGAATGGAATGAGTTGATGCTATTATTCAATGTTCTTAGAAGCCTATCCAATATCTTTTTTATTTTCATAAAATTGAGATCAACTATTTTCCGTACGAATTAGTATAAATAATCATCGCACTGCTCTTAAATTTTAATACGTTCTTATCTTCCCTCTTTTCTTCTACTATAGCGGCTAACTATAAGCATGGTAGTTTGCCTTATTCATTGGTTGCCGTTCCACGTCTACCATATCTGGAATCCTGAACCGTTACAAACCCACGATTGAACCATCTCTGTATTGCTTCATTATTTTGAAAAGATCTCCTTCAGAGTTTCCAAGGACTCATAAACAATTCATATATCGCAAACGTAAATTACTGCAGCTGGAGATGAGTCTGGATAAATGCTGTCACACAGCCTAATTAGGAGTATACCTTGAAGTTGTCTAGCAATAGGAATAGTGGAATTTCAGAAAATACTGTGGCGGTAGTTTTTGAAGGAAACCTCTCTTATTTGTGCCATTTAAGCGTACGCGACTATTATTGGGTAGGTTCATACTTTCTACTCTTGGTTAAGTCAACTTTATGATCTGTACAGTTGAGTTGCAAATATGACTACGCTATTTCTCATCCGCTGTAGAATTTGTTCAATGACGAATTCTGTGGGATTCTACTCGGATGACTTTCCAGTAAAACAGTAAAACGTTATGATTTGAAGTGTGCATTGACGAGGCACTTGTTGGTGTAATTTTTTGATGGGAGTCCAATGGTTATACTGGATAGGTGATTGGAATGGATCCAAGCTTGGTGTTTATGAACTGGGCGATGCTTTCAAAGAGCCATATACTCGTCGTGGAGACAGACATTCAATTTTTAAAAGGATTCGAAAACGAATCTCTATAACCAACAAGATTATTACGGTTTAAGACTTACAAAACTACAATTGCTAGACTACTGGTTCCATTCTTGGGTCCTTGAAGCAGATTAATCGTGCTCACGGAACATTTTTAATTATGGCAGCATAGTAAGAGCTTTTGTACGTGCTTCTGGCACTTACTTACGATTTTTACATTACTGAAGAATACAAAGGTGATAAGTACATATATATTTATATCGTTTGTGTCTTTAAATTAATCAATACCTCGTAGTTTATACAAGTTTGGATAATGTAGAGTGTATCTTTCCGTTTTTCGCAGCTGTTGCAACATGCAAAAGCGCGAGAGATTTGGAACAAATGCAGGTTAAACAGAAAATGTAAACAATAATACCGAATCAAGTAAACAAGAATCTATATGCCAAAACGTGAAAACTATTCTTTTTCTTTAGAAAACTACAATCTAAGGAGGCCAGATTCGACCAATAGAAAGCTGGAAAGATCTACAAGTTTTGCATGTGTCGATATGGAAACGTTAGCCGAACCCAACCGCCAGCCGCTGGATTCCTCTACTCCGACGTCTACAGCAATAAACAGATATATCCGAGAAACAGAATTGGGAGAACATATCATAAACGGAAGCACTTCAACAGCGCAAACTTCAGCATATGAACCAGACAAGTCTGCACAACAGTCGAGAATACCTGATATGGAATTAATACTGCTCAGTTCAGAAAGTATAATCATTGAAGAAAAGGTTAGTGAAAGAAAAGAAAAAGTATCGCATGTAGCAGATGTGATAGATCACCTTGAAAATTTGGGAAACCCAGCCAGAAATGAACAAAATGATAATGACAAATTTGATAGAAATGACAGAGAAGACAAAAATAAAATTGACATGAATGACAAAATGGAAGAATCGCAATTAGAAAGTGAATTTCTGCTGGTGAACTTCCAAAAACTCCGCTTGAATCCGATTCAAGAAGAAGACCATGTATCCAAGCAGAAGAGTCATGAAAACCTACAAGAAAATGACTTATCCATTCTTAGCGATCCCTCTCCCAATAGAATTATCAAGCCAAGCAGATACCAGGAAAAGCTTCTGTATCTTCCCAACAGCATGTTCCAAGAAGATAAGGACAGATCACTGGATGTTCAAGATTCTCCATTCAATTCGATTCCAAACACCTTCAAATACAAATCTCATCCCAATGCAAAGACTAAAGCAAATTTAGGAGGAACTCGATTGAAAACTGTGGCTAGACCTTCTGTACCAGTAGAATCAAATAAGGAACAGACTGATGATGGTGAGCCCATACAGACTTCGACGATTAGAGAAAGTCACGCAGATACTCCAGATTGGATGCCAGAAGAATTAGATGACAAATGGGATGATCCCAGGAGTGAATTCTTGTCTTCTGTTAGAATTACAAAGAAGGACAGTATCTTCAATGATGCAGTCGTAGATTTGGATCTTGAGTTTCCTTCGGGAAACACCATATTGCACAATACCAAATTCAGCACGTTAGATACCCCAGCTTGGAAACAAGCCGTAAGAGCGCAAGACCAAAAGACAAAGCTGCAGCCCAACTTCCAGAACATATTTCTCTCGCTTGAATCACATCATGACAAGTCTGATAACAACAATGCAAATAACCACTCTGTTTCCTCTACTTTTTCCACGCCTATGGCTACTATTTCACATCAGAACCTTAAGCAATCGGAAAATAATGATAAAGCTAATAAAAACAACAATGAAGATGTGAATCAACAAGGATCTCCTCTCAAATTGTTCGGTAACACGTACGATACTTTTACAAAGGAAAAGTTGAGCGGTGTATTGCAGAAATTCCACCGGCTGACACCACCAGAAGAAGATCCTAAAAACAAAGGCAGTGATGAAATCGATTTTCTGGAAAAGGATGGCGATAACTTGAGTCTACAAAATGAAGTTTCTGAAATTCCTCGTTTGAAGATCAAGAATTTTACGAGAAGTAAAAATTATACAGAAGAGCATTTCATTCAAAATGCAAACAATGTGTACAAGAATATTCAGAAAAGAGGATTCAAGCCTGCTCGTGATGAAGGGCTCCGCTCTATATCTCATACTACAGCTACTTCTACTCCAAAGAGCCACAAGCTAATTCCTACAAGTGATCAAATGTTCCAAGATGATAATTCTTCTTTCACTAGTGACTTTGAAGAAGAAAGTTCTGATTACAAGTACCAGCAGTTTAATTCTGATGCTGTGAATAATGACTATACATCTTTTGATCATAGCTCGAAGAATGAAGTACCTGCTTACGCAAATGCAGAGAGTTCGAGTATTCGTAATATCTCTGAGCATGGAGAAGAGGAAAGTTCATATACGTTTGATGAAGTTTCTCTGGCAAGTCAAGAATTTGGGGAGCCCCATTCTAAATTGAGTTCAAGAAAGGCAATGTTGTCCAATGATCAGAATAACCTCCACAGCCAACAAACTCTTCAAAAAGTGGAGAACTCAGAACCGCGCGTCTCCAATACAGATCTAATACATATGATAGAAAGACTCAAGAATGAAGTTAACAGGTTGAAACAGCAATTACAAAGTGGAGTCAAATTGCATAGTGAAGCTGAGGTTTCTATTGATAATGCCGATTTTACAAGTGAGGGTGTATCTCAATTGCAAGACTTAATAAGATGGAAACGAGCTTCACAACTTCAATTGCCTTCTTCAAATAGTATCGAGAAAAATTCTGATACCAATGCAATCATGAGAGGAAGAATAAAGCCCGGAGTTGATTTGCCAGTTGCCTATGACAACATGGTACTCGATGTTAAAAATCAAAAATGGGTTGCTAACGAAAATAAGGAGAACTATCAAGGAAGTCTTGATTCAATTGAAGATCTAATAACGAATTCGGCAGAATCTCCAGGTGTCCGAAGGCCACTCAGCAATCCAGATTCGAACATTATTGTGTCGAAGAATCTGAGACCCACAAGCAAGTTAGAAGTGTCATTTCAATTGCCGCATTCAGACCAAGACAAGGATAGAACCAGGTCTCCCATTAATGCGGAGGTAACTAGTGTTTCTCAACTTGATGAAATTACATTTTCACAAACAAGAAAGAAATTGGTTTCTATCATCAATGATATTCTCTCGCTTGAAGATACGATCAATATCCCGTGGGATGAAATTAATGAAATCTCTTTATCCGGTCGTGGTCTTGACAGCATAAAAGATTTAGATACTTTTTTGCCAAGCTTGATCAGTGTGGACCTATCGCAAAATGAACTCAAATATTTGGAAGGCTTACCCAGGTCAGTATTAAATATCGACTTATCCGAAAATAGAATCGAAAATATTACTCCATTCCATAGATTCCGTGATCTACAATATCTTGACGTTTCATCTAACCATTTGGAAACGCTTTCTAATTTCAACAAGAACATTCATCTCACCAATTTGAATGCGTCAAAGAACCAGTTGAATTCATTATCTGGATTACAGACATTGGTGAACCTCGCCAAGCTCAATGTGTCTCAGAATGGATTATCAGGACTGTTGGATTTTGACAACTACTTCCTACCAAATTTGCAAGAATTAAACTTGTCGGAAAATTCGCTTCAGACTATTTCTGGATTGGAGACATTGCCGAATTTGCGAATTTTAAATTTGAATGAGAACAAGCTCTTTGACATTTCGTGTAGAGGAAAGCATCCATATATGAAGAAATTGCTATTGAAGTTTAATCAGCTTGAAAAGCTTGACGTGCTGGCATTTCCTTTTTTACGCGTGCTTAGAATTGATGGTAATGCCTTGAAAAGTATATCTGGCTTACTGAAACTCAAGCATTTGGATGAATTATCCTGTAAGGCTCAGCAGAGTGTAGCTGTTATAGAAGAAGTATTCCGCCACTCCAGAGATATTCAGAGTCTTGATTTGTCAGGAAACTTGGACTTGACTTTGCCAAGTAATAACATTCCTTTTCTCAATTTGAACAAGTTGGAATTGACCGCTTTGGACTGGACGAGAATCCCTGAAAATTTTGCTACGATATTTCCTAATGTTAGAGAACTAAATTTGAATTTCAACAGGTTGGCCAATATTGACGGACTTGCCAAATTGACCAACTTGAGAAAGGTTTACATTGTCAGTAACAAGATCCAACGTACTGAGTCTGTAATTACGGGATTGCTTGGATCAAGGTCGAGTTTGAGATTGTTGGACTTGAGACTTAATCTGTGCAACATAGACTTGTATCCATATGTATTTAGTCCTGACGAATTGGAGTATGCCAAAATCCAAAACTACGATGATTGCAGTCCTATTCATTTAGACAATTTAGAGGATATCGAGAGCTTTGCTATTCATTACAAATCGCTAAGTAAAGGAGTGGATGAATGGACAGAGAGAGATTCTCAATTCATCAGTAAGTTGTCTGGCCAATCTACGCTGAAGGTACGTCTCCGTTTGAACTACGAGACTTTGCTCGTCAACTTTTTCCGCCACTTGGGCCGTCTTGATGGCGGACATGTAAGCGATGAGAAACGGAGAATCATGAGGGTGAGATTCAACCAGAACCAAGAATCTGAGATATAGTATGTGTCAATGGCTGCGAATATATTTATAGAAATATCGTACATGTATATTTAAGCTGAATGTCCCGAACATCCGAATATTTAGACCTTCATGTAAATGAATAAGATAAAGGTGTTGAACATATCTTTTGTGTTGCTTGTTTATAAGCGGCCGATGAACAATGCGCCGGAGTTCGGACTTCATACCCAAAACGGGCATCAAACCGAAAGAGGGTTAGGACCTGACAGAATATTTTACCAACGGCGATACGTCTAAAAGGAGTACTTCCCTTGTGGCCAGAAGGATCTTTTCAGTGTGAAAACGATACCACCGCCCAATTAGGAAACCCTAGATCGCCAAGGCTCGTGGTTTGTAGTTTTTCCATTAGTTCCAACTAATAAATCTTTGTTGGTCAAAGTTGTTCCATGTAAGGACCGACACTTAAAATCTGGGACAGTTACACAAAGTCGGTAAAACAATTATAATTTTATATTTTGTCAGCACGGCCTGTAAAACGAGCCGTGCTAAAGCATGCCAATCCGAACGACTAAAACGATGGTTTTAAGTCCGACAAACCTTCTTGAAAATCGGTCTCTAGTTGTCCCGTGGATTTATACTGGTCCATCCGAGTAAGATAGCTTCCTCCAGGAAGTCAATTGATAGTCTAATGCCATCTAAAATGGCCAGAGCTAGTCCAGTTCGGATGTTGGTTGGGAATCCGAGCCGGGTATTTTTACCATAAGCCACCACTTCCAATAAATAATATTTGTCAGAGCTCGACGGCTGTATTTCCAGAAGGATGTCCTCGGAATGTGGAAAACAACATGCGCATGTTTGGTTGTCTTCCGGATCCTCGGAACTGAACGAGTGTTTCTTATGCACACCGCTTGTGTTTTCAGCAGCGTTTTACTTCGGCCCACCCTCGAATTGTTGTTAACGAACCCCGGATCTCGGTCCCTCGGCGCATCACCTTTCTTCTCCAACTATAAAATCGGCAGAAGTTCCAGACAATTCAAAAAAAAAGTCCAACTTATTGCTGATTTTTATATTTACTTCAAGTACTGCTAGATTCATCTCAGTCCTTAGTTTCAAATCTTGCAATCATTTTTTGGTGTTATAGCCGATTCCAACTCGTAATCCTGGAAAAGTAATTGCTATTCCGAGTTCGAAAAAACATAACTAAGTTCGACGTTCGTAGAAACCTCGCCTGTCAAAAGTATAACCAAATTGACTTGTTCCTGTGTTTGAATACCTATTCCAGTTATACATTTATCTTTTGATTCAACAACTAAATACGACGTCATTGAATTGTCTTTGTTATCTAAACATTTTAATCACAGTCTCAAAAACCAATAAATTGAGATTTCCCTAATTTTTGCATATATTTCTTTATTCCACAATGTCGTCGATAGAAGGAAAAGATCAAAGGGCCAACTTCAACGAAAGTGCCCATTCAGATACCCTCCAGGAATCTGTTTCTTCGCAGATTGTAGACGCTAGAGCCAGTGGAGCTGAAGTCAAGAATCTGAACAAGGACTACGACTCTTCGTCTGAAGCTTCGAGCCCTGAAGATTTTGTTGGTAATGATTTGGAGGCTGCTAACGAGCAAGATGAAGGTATCCCATTTGGTGGAGACGAGCTTTCTCGTTTCGAATCAAATGCCAATGCTGCGAGAACCTTGAGCAGAAGATTGACCAACGCAGATGCCTTAATTGAAGAAGCAAACAATACCGACGAGCCTTTGCCTAAAATGGGTAACGACCGTCCTTACCCACCACCATTGCCAGACAGAGCTCCATATGTAGTTGCTTTTGATGGTCTTGACGATCCTATTCATCCTCACAACTTCTCGTTGGGAAGAAAATTCGCTTATTGTTGTTCTGTGGGTATGGCTGCCTTGGCTGTTTCGATGGGTTCGGCTTTTTTTGCTGAAGCTTCTGAAGATATCATGGAAATCTACCATGTTGGTTCCACAGTAGCTACTTTAGGTACTTCTTTGTTCGTATTGGGATTCGCTAGTGGCCCTGTATTCTTTGGTCCCTTATCAGAATTATACGGGAGAAAGATTGTGTTGGTTATCTCTTCATTTGGTTACGTCTGTTTCTCGTTTGCCGTCGCCACTGCTAAGGATATCCAGACCATTATGATCTGTCGGTTCTTTGCTGGGTTCATTGGTGCAGCTCCGTTGGTAGTCTCTGCTGCTGTCATGGCTGATTTGTTCTCCGCAAAATCAAGAGGTAGTGCAATTGCTGTGTTTGCCATGGTATTGTTTGGTGGTCCCATGTTGGCTCCTATCCTCGGTGGTTTCACAGTCAAGAACCCTGGCTTGGGCTGGAGATGGACTTCCTACTTCTGTGGGCTTATTGGTGTTATCTCTTTCTTGTTGAATACCTTTGTTTTAGAAGAGACACATCACTCTATCATTTTGGTGAAAAAAGCCGAAACCTTGAGAAGAAGAACAGGTAACTGGGGTATTGTTGCTCCTCATGAAGAGATTCTGTTGTCCCTCAAGGAAATTGTTGAGAAGAACATCTCGAGACCTTTGGTCATGTTGTTCACAGAGCCTATCATTTTACTTATTACCATCTACAACGCATTTATCTATGGAATGCTTTATTTGTTCTTGACGGCCATCCCTTTGATCTTCATTGGTAACTACGGATTCTCCCAAGGTGTAGGCGAATTGCCTTATATCTCCATGTTGATCGGTATCTTCGTCGGAGGTATGTTCATCATTTTCTTTGAAAAGAGATACAACTTGGCCATGGACAATAACGGTGGAAAGCCAGTTCCGGAAGAAAGATTGCCTCCTATGATGGTTGGATCATTTATCTTCGCAGCTGGCTTGTTTTGGTTGGGCTGGGCAGGAAGTTACCCCGACAAAGTTCACTGGATTGTTCCTACCATTGGTGCTTCCTTTATTGGATGTGGATTGATTATGATCTTTTTGCCTTGCCTTAACTATATCATTGACTGCTACTTGTTCTTTGCTGCCTCTGCCTTGGCTGGTAACACCTTCTTGAGATCGGCCTTTGGTGCTGTTTTCCCATTGTTTGCTAGACAAATGTTTGTCAACATGAAGATCCAATGGGCCTCAACCTTGTTGGGATGTGTGGCCATAGTCATGATTCCAGTGCCTTTCTTGTTTTATAAGTACGGTAAGAGAATTAGAGAGAAGTCCAAGTACGCCTTTGTGTTATGATCTTACCGTCTATATTCTCTATTGCATGAACAGCAGTCATTGAACCTGTTCGAAAATCAAATCTGTGTTAATAAATCTACACATCTACACTAATAGTCTTAATATATGTATATATGAATGGGATCTGAGCTTCAGTAGAAGTGTAAAGTCAGTGATACTGGAATATTACAGATATTATGATTGAATTATCTTATTTTTTATGGGTTCACATCTGCATTGTTTCAATCTTAATTTGTAAAATTAGTTACGTTTCTTGAGATTTCGCACCCAGACATTTTTTTCGATAGCATTTTTCACTTTTTAGAGAGCATCAAGCAAAAAATTCGAGATCAGTCTCAAGAGCTTTTCAATCACAATTCATATCCAGTTATCATTGTATTCATTCTACTTTATATTTATATCTGAATACCGTATTCTTCCATGATATGAGAATTTTCGTTCGCAGTTTCAGCAGTTCTTTTACGAAATGGGCAAAGAAGCTTGAGCCGGGAGCAGAACTCAAAAACTACTTGGGCCGTCCTTCCAACAACCTTTCTCTGGGACTCGTGGGTTTGGCCAATGTTGGCAAAAGTACGTTCTTCCAAGCTATCACAAAGTCGACTTTAGGAAATCCTGCCAACTACCCGTTTGCTACCATTGAGCCTGAGAAATCTTTGGTAGTAGTTCCTCTGGTAAAATTAGATCATTACCAAAAGTTGTTTGGGTCCGAAAAGAAGTTGTCGTCGAATTTGACAATTTGGGACATTGCGGGGCTTACTAGAAACGCCAGTAGTGGTGCTGGGCTTGGAAACAAGTTCCTTGCCGATATTCGTCAAGTTGATGGGATTTTTCAGGTGGTCAGAGGATTCAGAGATGATGAAATAGTCCATATTGAAGACAATAAGGTCGATCCCGTAAGAGATTTGATGATTGTCAATGACGAGTTGATTCTCAAGGACTTAGAATTTATTGAGGTAGGCATAGAGAAAGTTAACAAACTATTCAAGAGACCTAATGCTAACAAAGCTGAGATTGAGCTAGAACTCAACACGTTGGAAAAGATTCAAGATTTGCTCTACAATGGCCAAAAGGTGATTAACGAGACTTGGAGTATTGAGGAGATTGAAATCATCAATAGTTACAATCTATTGACAGCTAAGCCTACAGTATATTTATTGAATGTGAACGAAGAAGACTTCAAAAGCCAGAGCAATGAGTTCTTGAGCCAGATTCAAGATTGGATGAAGGAAAACAGTCCTCAAGACGAGCTTGTGATCTTCAGTGCTCAATACGAAACAAAATTAAATGAGTTGGGTAAACTGGAAGACAGTGCCATTCCTAGAATAGTAGAACGTATGAGAGATGCTTTACATTTGATTTCGTTTTATACCTGTGGACCTAAAGAAGCCAGACAATGGACCGTGAGAGTGGGCTCCACTGCTCCAGAAGCAGCTGGAGTGATCCATACGGACTTGCAGAAGACCTTCATTAGTGCCTTGGTATACAAATGGGATGATTTGAAGAGTGAACTCGGTCCATTTAATGAGACTGCATTGAAGAGCAGTGGGAAACAGCATAGACACGGCAAGAAGTATGCTGTAGAGGACGGAGATGTTCTTTTGGTGAAGGCAGCAGGAGGCAAGACAAGGTGAAGAAAAATAAACGGTCATTAGAATATTATAAGACAAAGTTGCCCTTGCCAAAG
This sequence comes from Scheffersomyces titani, assembly GCA_030565185.1. NCBI lineage: Eukaryota > Fungi > Ascomycota > Pichiomycetes > Serinales > Debaryomycetaceae > Scheffersomyces > Scheffersomyces titani. The sequence goes on along the minus strand of JAJMBD010000008.1, from coordinate 74,204 downwards.
GGGATTTGACATTAGATCAGAATTGCACATAGAGTCTTCTGTCGATGTGTAGATAGACTGTTACCTGTAAATATAGAGAATTCCAGTGAGAGATCATGTAATTAATTAGTAAGTCATTCTGTTGTAGTTCGTGTACAATAAATCTAGGACGATCGTTTCCGTTTATGGCTTAGGGGGTCGGCGTTGAATGATGGAGATAGACAAGAATTAACTACTTGTGGTAAAGACGGAATTGCCAGGTCATCCTCAAGCTTCGTCTATGTAGAGATTCCTGAAATTGAACCCTTTCGAGCGTTAGACTCGCTTGGGTGGTAGGTCTCGTTCTAGCTCGCTGTGGAATATCCAGGACTGTTGCGACAGTTTCCTAACTGGGCAAATACAGATAAACCAATGAGGAAACAACAACTGCACATGACGAGCTGACAGATGCCGAGAAACCCTTTACGGTGATTGTGAGGTCACACGATCGAAAGTTCAAATTACGAGAGGGGACGCAGAGAAAGAGATCTTGCTACGAGTTGTTGAGAAAAAGAAATAGCGAGAGATGGTGTTGATGGAGATGAGCATTATATGAGATTACGGTGCGAAATTGCTCGTTAGCGAGGCATTTCTGGCGAATAAATATACCGCGAGAAACAAGAGAAATGGAGCTGGTCTAGAAAAGCCATTTCTTCACTAATATGGATTAGACTTCGAGTGGAGAAGTGGCGCAGAAGTGGAGAAAAGGAGATGAGACATCCTGAGAGGGAATGCAACTAAAGTCATACCGTTGAGGAGTAGTTGAGGAGATTATATGCGAATATGGCAACGTTCAATAGATAAGCAAATGGAATTGGAATGGCGACAAAGGTGAAATAGTGAGAAAAATAGTTGAAGCATAATAAGACAATGGCGCGAGAGATCGCCAGAAGAAATACCGAAAGATTAATGAAAGATGTATGAAAACGATACCAGGTGCTTTGAGATAAGAAGCTCATCGCCACCATTTCTAATTCAGTATTGTCTAGATGCAAATGTAGTGTCGTAGTCTGATGAGTTTAGCAGCGAGATCTACCCTATATATCATCTTAGTAATGTTGTCGATGTGAGTCTCCGCTCTTTCTTCTATCTGTTCTCGCTATCAAAATCTCCGGTAAAAGTCTTAACATCCGCACTCCTCGCTAACTACCGAAATCCCCCAGAACTCCGACATCTCTATCTTCTTTTCCTTTTTCATCCACCAATTCTTCTCGTAACACTTAGGCTGCTCCTCCACAAGACTACACCCTCCTCCAGTCCCAGAATCTGCTCTTGAGCGACAATCCCGATCGTCGCTACTGTCACTTGTGGGCGAATAGTTGTTGTGAAATCACCTGCCTTTCTTGTTCTTATTGTGATTCTCGCTAGATCTTCAGTTTTCCCACTATAATTTTCCAGCCTGATTCTCACTAAATTCCAATACAATTTTTCACAACTTTCCAGTTTCAGGTTGACCATTCCACTCTCCAGTTCCACACCGTTGCCGCCAATCTCCCGTATCTTCTGCCTTTTTTCACACCTGTTGCCGTCGTAGAATCTATATGATCATACCTGCTCGCTGGTTCCATACTCGAAGAACTAACGTCGCCATGTTTCTGTCGGTATATTCCTACTTGTTCAGGTCTGCGGCCATCCCTGCCACCGCTTCGAGAGAATACTCCACAAACAATCCCACGATCCCCACAGCAATGGCCAACACATTCCACCCTCGACTCCGCTCCATTTTCCTTCAGCTCGACGCCATCGCTCCACGTTTCGTGTTGAATAGAGGTGATCTCGAAATTCTCACCAGTCCAGAATCCTTCTACAATACGCTCAAGCAGAAAATCGCTTCTGCCCAGTCAAGAGTGTTTCTTTCTACTCTCTACATCGGAAAACACCAGACTGAGCTCATGGACGTCATCGACGAAGCGCTTTCGGCTAACGAAAACCTCAAGGTATACATTCTCACCGATGCTCTTCGTGGTACCAGAGAAGCGCCTGAAGCACCATGTCTGGCTTCTTTGCTTGTTCCACTAGTAGAAAAACACGGCAAACACAGAATAGACATAAGGATGTACCACACGCCTCATTTGGCTGGCTTCACCAAACATTTGGCCCCCAAGCGTATCAACGAAGGCTGGGGCTTGCAACACATGAAGCTCTATGGCTTTGACAATGAAATCATGTTATCCGGTGCAAACTTGTCCCAAGACTACTTCACCGACAGACAGGACCGTTACTATGTGTTTAAGAACAAGCTGTTGACGGACTACTACTTCCGAATCCATGAGGCAGTGTCGTTGTTGAGCTACCAAGTTTTGCCATCTAGCAAACTTATCCAGGGTTTCAGACTCGACTGGCCCACGTCCAACAAATCATGTGAGCCCCATATGAACCTCCAACGTTTCATCAGTGACTCGTCGTACTTACTCGATCCAATCTTGAAACAACACAGTCTCACTGCCTTTGACGAATACAAAGACACAGACGATTTTGACACCATAGTGTATCCTGTGTCTCAGTTCACGCCTCTTTTCCCTGACAAGAACGACAGATCCACTGAAAAGCCAGCTATTCTCCGTCTCTTGTCTTTCCTAGACTCCCCCTCTATTAAATGGTGGTTCACCGCTGGTTACTTCAACATGTTGCCCCAGATACAAGATAAGTTAATCAACGGAAAAGCTGAAGGTACAGTCATAACAGCTTCCCCCAAGGCCAATTCATTTTACAAATCTGCTGGAGTTTCGTACTATTTGCCCGAAGCTTATCTCCTTTTTGCTAAGAAGTTTTTGGAAGAAGTCTACAAGGTAGGAAAGTCGTCAATGATCAAAGTATATGAATGGCAAAACGGTATTGTTAACACTGTAGGAGGCTGGTCGTATCATGCTAAAGGATTGTGGATCACAGTACCGGAAGAACACGAGCCCAGTATAACAGTCATTGGTTCGTCCAACTACACCAAGCGGGCTTACTCTCTTGACTTGGAAAGCAACGCTATCGTCATCACAAAAGATCCCGAATTGAAGCGCCTCATGAAGCTGGAAATCGAGAACTTGATGAAATACGTTTCGCCTTTAGAGCTTCACGATTTCAAGCCTAAGTCCAAGACAGTAGCAGAGGTGCCAATTAGTGAAAATGCCGGTGAAGTCGTAGATACCATGGCCACAATCGAAGAAACCTCGGATGAAACCAAGGTCAACGACAAGGTCATTTACGAAATTGACGATGATAGAAAGATTAGCTATGGTGTACATTTAGCTGTCAAATTGTTGGGAGGTAAGTTATGATTGATATCCATTTTCATTAGATTAGCATACATATAGAATATAAAAGTGACATTGTGGGAGTGTAGCAGAAATAAGGTTGATTGAATTTGAAACGTTTAATACAAGAGTTTCTATGAGATTGGTTATATAAGAGGTACAATTGAATAGAGGATAATTCTATGATATTCAAAATACTACGCTCTGAGAATTATTCGTAATTGTCATATTACTATACTGATTCGTCAGCTGTGGATACGTCATCTACATCGTCTTCACTTTCCTGTTGTGAATGTATGTGTTCGTGATGCTCGAGATAGTAGAAGAGCTCTAACCGGGGTCGGTTGCCCTTATACCAAATCCTTTCTTGCGCCGTATAGAGAATCAAACACAAGGCTGCTACGATTATATATGTCCAGGTATTGAAATTTAGAGGGATTTCTGCCCAATGGTAATACCACCTGGCTGAAACTTTGCCTGCTACAAGAAGGCACCATCCTGCCACTTGCATTGCTAGCCAGTATGGGTGCAATCCTATGACACACGAGCCAAACCAGTTCATCATGAGTTGTGGCATGTATTTGACTATTGCGGCGGTTCTGCCAATAAGCCACATATAGTCAATTACGTCTAGCAACACTATGGTCGATTCATGGTAGGAACATGCTTTGATCACGTAAAGAAAACCCACTGTCAACATTCCCAAGAAGAAAATGTTCAACCCACTAATATATTGGTTTATATTTCTGGTGCGATGGTAAATGCAAAATGTCTGGACAAGCAAGGCTGTGGTTACTAGAAACGAAACCATTTCTAACGAGACTAGCACCGAGTCAACGGGAACTTTGGGAAATAGTGGAAATCTACGTCCGTACTGTCGTTTAATGTGTTTGTTATTACTGTAATTGATTGACGACATCACGGCCATCAAATCTGATGTCCAGGTTAATATGAGATAGTCATAAGACAACCCATAGATAGATTTCTTGAGCTTATTGTGATTGATTTGGTTCAAAACCGATGCAATTTCGATAACAACAGACCCAACTATAAATAGCACAGACGCATTCATTGAATTTGCTATATTGTACAACTTCGAAATTTGTCAATCTGGTCAGAATGTGATGCAAATAGTATGGCGATAAATAGCTATCTTCGAATACGGTCTAAATGAGTATCTGACTTAGTCAACTGCTCAATAGTTAACGATAATTGTGATTTTTCGAAATGTTCTGATCTTTTAGTTACCTGTGAACTCGAATGCTCAGTACAATTGTAATATTTCCTTGCACTTGTATCTGGTAGTTCGCATGTGTACTTTTATATTGATCTATGATGCAATCTGCAAAAGTCAATTTTCAAATATTGTATATTGTAAATTTGTATGTTGAAGGATCAGTGCTCTTAATTCTAGCTAGTTTTCTTTCTGAGCTTCTATCCAAACTCCCCGAAATTCTGTTTTACGTGAACTTTAACGAATTCTGATTCTGCACTCAACCCAAACTGGCTTCGAAATGTGTTATTTGCAAGAGAGAGATGCTATGTGGAGATAACGATAAGCATGTCGTGCGACAGAGACATTCAGGTAAATCGTGAATAGTATATACAGTGATTTCATTTTTTATTTATACTAGGGACCGGAATTGAAATAACCATTGGGTAGAAATTGTTCTTACTAGAGCCGGAATTGGTTCGTACTATCCCATCATGTGATTTTTCATCAGGTGACCAGATTCTGCGAACTTGACTTCTGTTTTTCAGTTCTCATAGTTAAGAAGAATATAATGAACTACAACTTTTCATCATTAAAATCAATAAATATTTCATTTCTCAGCTTTTTGAACATTTCCCAGTTCCTCCTGTTACATTAATTCGCTCTTCATAAATAACAATTATCTACGACATGCTGGCGCTGGAGATCGAGGGACATTGGGACATTGTTATAACTTCCTTACAGGATATCTGCAACTCGAACGAATCTCTCACGTTTGACAATATCTACGGCCAACACGATCTTTCTGATTTGACCGACACCGAACTCACCAAACTTAAAGAGGAGATTGTAGATCATAAACTGAATATTGGAACTGCTAAACGTCTCATCGACACGTCACAACAGAATCTCAGGACACTCATAGAGCAGTTGCAAAAACTGGTAGAAAAGGAGTCTTCTGCGGCTGCAACAGCCGTAGCAGGCTCGTCGGGTGGTTCATTCAAACGTTCCGTAGGGGGGAAAGGGGGCAAGAAGGATTCTGGAGGCTCTGGTAGTAGTGGGAGCTATCAATATTCCAAAGATAACAAGAAGAATCCGAACAAAAAAGTGGGAAGACTGTTCTGGTCTTCGAAATATAATCCTTCTGAGCCCATAATAATTGGACTGGAAGTGGCGTATAAGTTAAAAAATCGCCACTTTGAAGAATGGATCCAGTGTGAAGTTATGAAGGTAATTGGAGATGGTTCTAAATTTGAGATAAGAGATCCAGAACCAGATGAAAACAACAATCCTGGACAGACTTTCAAGGCTAACTATAAGGAGATATTATTGATACCGCCATTAGTGGAAGTAGGAGATTTAGTCAACTATCCTTATGGGACCAAGGTGCTAGCCAGGTATCCAGAGACTACCACGTTCTATCCAGCCATAGTAGTAGGCAATCGTAAGGATGGAAACGTGAGGTTGAAATTTGATGGAGAGGAAGAAGTCAATAAGGAGACCGAAGTAGAGAGACGGTTGGTGCTTCCATTCCCAGAAAAGTAGATAAGGACAATTGAGCACTCCACATAAATGTCTTCCGCTATCAGAACTAAGGTGAGAATTCACTGTATGAGAAGTAAGAAGTCTCGATTACATTTCAAGAGAATGATATGCTTGCATTGCTTTCTGAATAAAATCATATTCTTCTAATATAGTATATTTGACAGAAGTCTTGTTGAGTACGTTGTGCTAATTTTGCAAGACTCGCAGTTAAGAAAACTGCACTGTACTATTCCGATCACATTATACTTAGTATGTCATTAAGTACATAATCTCAAAATAGGAATCTGATTTATAGAAAGGTAAAAATTAACTAACTTCAATTATATATATAGAGTTTCTATTGTCATGTTTCTATTTATGTCAAACAATAGTTCTCTGAGATCCAAACTAATTTTGTATGCTTGAGTATCTCCATAGTTCATACTAAAAATTCATACGTCTTATTCCGCACGGTAGTGTGACCACCAGTTGGATTTTTCAGCCATTCAGTTCTTCACCTTTCGACCAACAACTCCACTTGTACTCATTCTCCAAGGCATCAAGAAGTTCAGTGACCTTTGCATCTTGTGGAAGACAATTAGCAGCTCAGCTCAGTTGATAGAGATTTTTTTTATTTTCAGCTGGTTTCTCTTTATTCTCTTTCGAATATTTGCTACACTTCTCTCAAATTCTGGAGGTACTTTTCAATATTTTCCATTCCTATTTTCTCTATACGTTTTACCTGAAATGGACGGTATGGACATCGATGATTATTCAAGGGTATGTTAGGTTTATGCAATTGGCAACAAAAATGATAATGCAACAGCCAAATGATACAATCTAATGGAGAAGGTATCTGGTCTGGCTGGAATCGAGTGGAGATCATTTGTCTGATTTATTTGAGTCATACGCAATGGTTGTGTTTGTTGAAGTTGCACAAGAGATTCAACTGCTGTATGCTTCTGAGGTTAAGATAGATGAATATCTTAGAAATCATTCAGGGATTTACATCTTAAAATGGGACATTGATTCATTAATGAATATTTGGTAGTATGATATTTAACTTTATGTACATCATATTTGAATTTCAGTTTAATATTCAGTTTCATGATCTTTTCCTTAATTCTTAGATTTTCATTGATCTCCATGCGGCTGTTTCCATCTATTTTGTTGCCTTTATGACTTCAGAATATATTCTAATCTTAGCAGGATCGCTCGCGTTCTCCCGTTAGAGAAAGAGAAAGATCTCGTTCGCCAGCAGGTGACAGAAAAGACTACGGGTATTCTCGTGGAGACAGAAAGGAACGTGACTACCGGGGCCGTGACCACGGAAGAAGAGGTGACAGAAGAGGTCGTGGAGGTAGAGACAGAGGTGACAGAGGTGACAGAGGTGACAGAGGTGACAGAGAAAGAGGTGACAGAGATTTCAACTCCAGAAGTAGAGATTATGATTCAGGGGCCTCAGCTCACTCAGGAGTTTCCAATGAAGAATTCTACAGAACAAAGACAGAAAGAAACTACGACAACTCGATTTTTATAGGTAACATTCCGTTCGACTGTTCTGCCAGAGACGTCGAGGACATCTTCCAGGGAAAGTTCGATATAATAAAGGCCGATATTGTCACAAATAGGGGTCAGTCTAGAGGAATGGCTACAGTAGAATTCTCAAACAAGAACGACGTTCGAGAAGCTATTAGTAAATTTGACCGCCGTGAATTCAATGGAAGGCAGATCTTTGTTAGACAAGACTACCCTCCTCCAGATAAGAAGAAAGATTATTCCAGAAGAGATGATTCCAGAAGAGATGATTCCAGAAGAGACGATTCTAGAAGAGATGATTCTAGAAGAGACGATTCTAGAAGAGAAGACTACAGAAGTGATTCTAGAAGAGACGATTATGGTGAAAGAAGAGGAGGTAGAGAGAGGAGAAGCAGAGAAGAATTTGGAGATAGAAGAAAAAGAGAAAGAGAAGCTCCCAAGCCGGGTACAGAAATATTTGTTGGAAACTTACCATTTTCTGTAAATTGGCAGGCTTTGAAGGATTTGATGAGAGATGCTGGTAGTGTAGTCAGAGCCGATGTCAGAGTTGACAGCTGGGGTAAGTCACGAGGCTTTGGAACTGTGGTGTTTGAAACTCCTGAAGATGCTCAGAAGGCAGTAGAGATGTTCCTGGGCTATGAAATGCAGGGCAGAAAGATTGATGCTCGTCCTGGCCGTGGTGAAGGTGGTCAGCGTGAACGAGAGCAGAGAGACAGAGATGGTTACGAAAGATCTACTCGCGACCAAGACTCGTATTCTCGTGAATCTGCTGTTTCCAGAAACAGTGATTTCACTGAAGGTGTCACTGGAGATGGTGAAAAATCAGATACAATTTTCGTAGCCAACTTGCCCTTTGCCACAAGCAACGACGACTTGTACGAGCTCTTTGAAACTGTTGGCAGAACTACTAGAGCTGAAATCCAATACAACGAAAAGGGTAAACCTAGTGGAAATGCTGTAGTTCAATTCGAATTGCTTGAGCTTTCAGAGAATGCTATTCAGAACTTGGACAACTATACTTATGGAGGCAGAAATATCAAAATAACATACGCCAATAAGGGAGCCAACTCTCAGAATGTTACTACGGAAGCTGTACCTGTAGAAGAAGAAGTTGAGGTTGGATCTTCTGGTGATGTTGAAGTTGCTGATGCTGAAGTTGCAGAAGCTGAAGCTGACATTCAAGCTGATTCAGTCATTGACATTGAAACTCAGTAAGGATCTTAAATGCAGATCGTTATTGATCTTAAGAGGAATCTTGAAGTTGTACTTCTTGTGATTGTTGAGATTGTGCAAGTTCATATTCATCCAGATCATCACAACGGGTCATTAAATATGTAAAAGTACTACACCCCTAAGAGTCGCAAAATGCTACGAATATATGGTGGCATGTTCAATACAAAATCATTTTTCACTACAAAATTTCTAAAAAAAGATGAAAATTACAATGAAAATTACAATAAATAAGAATTATAAGAATATACAATATTTGAATGTTAATCAATCTCATTTCTGTCTTCACTTGGTGTGGTCACTGGTCCCAGCGCTAAACTTCATTTTGTTGCACGTGACTCGAGGCAGGCGGAGTTTAGTCATTAAATCCGTACTATCCAGAAGCATTTTCAGCTATTTATATGATCATTAATACGTTTTCCTATAAATTTGTCTAGAGGGTGTCAGACACTTTTCTTGGAGCATTTTATAAATAGATAATAGCAGCAATGCCCAAATTTGGCGTAATGAGCTACGTTTCCAGATCTGATATGGATGACACTGGCTCGGAATCTGGTGCCAATTCTGGAACCAATAGCGAGACCAATTCGAGTTGGGGTTCATATTTCAGTACGGATGGCAAGACACAGATCCAATCGCATCATGTAGCGATAATATTAGTGATAGTAACAGGCTTACTCTTATTCCATTTCAGACACAAGTTGGCAGAAGCTCACGATAGATGGAGAACGTGCAGAAGGGCATCAACTGGATTCTATGAGAGACTTGGTGCTTTCGAGGACAATATTGCGGCAGGATTTCTGAGTGCCAACTTTGATCTTGAAGCCAATGTAGCTAGTGGAGATACTAGAAAGGGCCTTCTGGAGGAAGCTTTGACTGAGATCCAGCAGATTATGGACACTAAGAGATTGACATTTGACGCGGCCAGATTGGAGTATACTCAGAATAAACTTGGGCGTAACGGCGTAGATAAGGACGGTGTTCCATTGGATCCCAAGCTAGTGACCTTCTAGTAGATGACAAATGGTAGAAATGAGATAATGAAAATAGTCTAGAGACTCAATGGAAATTCACAGTGAGAATTTATTCTTATTATGGCAGAGATAATAGTAAGATTCTCAGAATATTAGTGAAAATAGTTAAGGTCTTTAGAAAGTATGAGATACTCAGCTGTGTGGAGGTTTAATTTATTTATATATGTTCATTGTATAGTGTGAAGTTCATAGTTTAGCATGAGTTTCGTAGTATAGTAAATCCGTTGATCATGGTAAGAATGATGTTAAGCCTTTTACAATTCTTCATAGATAAGCCTCCAACACTTGCTCCATTCATATTATTGCCGAACTATAGTCAAGTTTACAATACTGTATGCTTAAGAAGGCAGATAGTGTGGAATACTATCACAATTACAAATACGACAATAAGCTTCTATACATTCGCAACAAACATGAAATGAAATTTAGTACTCCACCAATTTTAGACCCCCAACATTTGCAAGCAACTACTAGATCCGATCTAGCTTTCTAGGTGTGCTTTAGGACCACTTAGACGCTGTTGCATGAGTCCTCTAACTACTTTTGATGACACTAACGAGAATGTAGCAGTTGTTGACACCAATTACGAAACAGTGGGCGCTCTGGGCACGTCCCTGCCTCATAGCGATGGTTGTCCTGCCATCGCCAATGTATGTATTTACCATTTTTCTCGATTCTCTATTTGTCTCTATCCTTCCAGCAGCCCCGATTGCCCCATTAGTGCTGTTCCCACAAGGACAGGTGTCACCCTCCGGAAACCGCAGGTGCCATCTGCCTGTAGTGTTGACATGATTTCGATATATTCACGTGATCGACTGCTGCAATGTTTACTATTTTCCCAATTAAGCAGGCTTCTGTTTATACCATATTTCGCTACCGATTTTGCACTCTATTCAAGAAAATGTCAGTTAAAATGACCATTCTTCCTCAAGATCATTGTTTGACACTCTTACGCTCTGGAAACAGTCTACTCTTTAATTTCCAAGTCCTTTCCATACAATGAGTGTCTACCAGAGGTATGCCTCAGGAGACCATGATGAGCAGTTCTTCTCTGGCCGAGGCTCCACACCTCCCATAGACGGACTCAATCATTCCATCGACTATGACCAAGAAGACATCGAAAGCAAGCGGGAAAAACTGCCTTCGCCCGAACAAGTACTGCCCATTGTGCTCCATCCACTTCTGGGCCACTTCGATGAAAGTGTTCCCTTGGGTTCGCTTGTTTCAGAGCAAAAATGGCTTGACTTCTCGTCCAAGGCAGCGTATTTCCAGGGCTACGACCATTTGGTATTTGGCCATGTGATTACCGTAGTCTTCCAACATCTGAAAACCAATAAAATCAGTACCAAATCCATAACCAAGTACGGTATCCTGACCTACGACAATATCATCCTCGACTCTCGACTGAGATTCTGGCCCCTGTGCGAAAACTTGTTGCCAGAATACCAGAAGTCCAATGTCCGTAGAGCACTCGCCATAACTAATCTAAAAAACTATAGTAGACTCATAAACAACTCACCTCTACTCAAGATGGACAAGAGCAAGTGGGACGAGACCGTTGCCGGCGAATTGGCCAACACTATGCAGCTCATGGGCGATGTCCATTCACCGGAGGATTTGAGTGCAAAATTGCTTCAACTCGGTCTTGTACAACTTCACAAAATGCCTTCTACCGTAATTGATGTAGTTTACGATAATTCACCTCAAACATCCACACCTCAGATAGTCGAGGAGAATAATAAAATGGTGTATTTAATTGGAGAGCAGCTCGAACAGCTCTTTGATCCTCTTCTTGAGTATTCTCCAGAAGCTATGCAAATCAGCTATACGGTACCTGATGCTGGAAATCATGTTCCGCCTCTTTCGAGCAGCGAGAAGATAAACTCAGTGATCTCCGAATTGATTACAGTACAAACCAACTTTACTATGGGATTGGTCAACTTACTTCAGGATTTCATTATTCCATTGAGAATAAGTGTTTTGTCATCAGAAGCCAATTCTGGAATTGCCAGGTTGAACAGTGTATTCCCACCCACCATCGATGAGATCACTAGAATCAACTGTATTTTCCACGATGCGTTAGCTAAGGCTCAACCTTATGGTTATGTTGAAATCTTCAAAGTCATTGGTTTGATCTTACCCTACTTCTATAAAGCATTCATCAGACACGAAGCAAACTTAAAGAACTTCCCTCTGAAACTCTCGAAGTTTAGTCACAAGTACAAGAACAAGGTCTTCGAGAACCCTGAAATAAACAAAGGTTCGTTTTCACTTCGTGAAATCGATTCAGTCGTCAATGGTTCTTTACTTGAATTGCCTAAAATCAAGTTGATCTTGAGAAGATTGTATATTTCGATTCAATCAGAAAAAGAAGAAGTAAGGGGCACAAACGAAGATGATGAAGACAAGATTATCAATGAATCGTTTGGTGCAGCTATTGATATCATTGATGCTTTTGGGGGAGCTAATTCCTTCTCTAATTCTGAAGCTATGGAAGAACGTCAAAGAATATTCACTCCTACCGGAAAGATCTTGACTCAGTTAGCCTCTAAATGGCCAGCTGAGCTTCAGTACGGTTGGTTAACGAGAAAAGTTGTGGGAATCTTTGAATTGAGACATGTTTGTCCTAAGCAAGGCTCTTTACAAGACACTGAGGTTTTGATTATATTCTCTGACCATCTCGTCTTCTTGACTGTATCTGATGATAGTTATTACGTCAAGCGAGACAACCAGAATAGAAACAAGAAGATATCCATTTCAGATATCTTGATGCATTCCTTGATCAACGAGAAGCCATTGCCCAAATTATCACTGTTTCCAACAATGGAAGTGAGTGCGTGGTGTGAAATTAATGATGTTGTAGTGAGTTCGTACAAGGCTCCAACCATGATCTATGCCGATTCACAATCTGTTAGAGATTGTCTGGGTGACTTCCTTCGTTTCTTAAATAAGGCTTCGTCAGGTTACAACACATCGAACAAAGAATGTCTGTTCAGTAGAGTCTATGAAGTTGTAGGTGGTGCAAAAAGCAATAGTCAACGATCTGGAATCAACATAATTGATCTTGTTAGCAAATCCAAGATCTTACACAAGAGTCAACCTTTCCATTTATTTAAATTCAAGACTGTGGGATTGAATGTCTATTCTACAGCTCATGATTTTGAAGCCTATGAACAGGAGACTTGTAAATCTCCTTTTGCGATGTTCTTGAATATTTCCTTTAGTGACCCTTATGAATACTTTGAAAAGAATCCTTATTTGTACCTCCTCATCAATGCTTCTTTTCTCACTGATGACAAGATTCAATTGATAGCATACAATCGTCAAAAGACCATCAAGACCAGTAAAGTGATCCCACCTTCCGAATTGCAAAGTTCTATCAGGGAAATGATTTATCATTCCTATGAATCAATATTCAGTTCCTACAATGAGGTTACAAGTTCACTTGTGAAGAGCAGTGCTGACCATTTAGCTCATTTCGTCGATGTGTACCCAACGTACGACAGAGAAAAGTTGAAAGCTGAATATCAAGAAAGAATTGAATCTGAAGAAAAGGCATATGAAAAGAAGGATAAAGGCAAAAGTGCCAAGAGACATTCAAAGAAAGTTTCACTTGCAATATCACTTCCTGATGATTATATTGAACATATTTCTGGCCAAAAGGGAGAAGAACTGCCGATTGTAGAAGAAGAAGAAGAAGAAGAAGCTGAAGAAGTTGCGAAAGAGGTTGAAGCGAAGGAATCTTTAAATGTTAGATCCAAAGAGATTCAACAACATTCTCAGGATGTTGTTCAACTTTCGGGCTCTATGAAAAGTAATAAGAAAAGAAAGTCTCTCCTTCAGAAGATTTTCCGTCCATTCAAAAAGAATCATGAAGTTCGAACCGGGTCTGCTCCTTTACTCAGACAACCAACTACTGATTCAGATAGAGAATTCGCCACTTCGTTCATTCCAAAGGGGCATAAACAGAAATTCCATAATATTTATAAGCCAGTTCCAGAGTTGGTAGAAAAGGAATCGAATGCAGGTGAAGCTGCTCCAATTGATCTTCCAAAGGAGAAGCAAGCCAAAGCTAAAGAGAAACCAGTTGAATCGATGAAGTATAAGCCTGTTATAGCTAAAGAGAAGCAAATTGAAGAACATCTTCTGCCTCAATATGAGCCTCTTGCTGCCCCATTGGCATTAGTTCCCGAATCCCCAATGAAAGAATCTCCACCAACTCCTCCAGTTCACAAGATTCCAATTGATACTCGACTTCCCAAGGCTAAATCAATGAAAGAAACGACTAGCAAGATCGTTAGGATCAACAGAAGTAAGAGAAACCATGGTCTTGCTTCTTGTATTGATCTTCCAGACAAATGTAACGACAAAACTAAGACCGATAGCAATACTGTTGCTAACCCGATTAGTAGTAATAATGACACCACAACCAATAATGCCAACACTAGGGATTCCATACCAGATAAACCCAAGTTTGTTAAGATCAACAATAATAATGAAATAAAAATTGCTCCAGTTGAACCAAAGTCACTACTTCCAGTTTTAAACGAAAAAAGAGCTTCTAGTCATTGTTCAAATCGTAGCACTTCCACCTATGATAATGTCTTAGTGTTGGATTCTATCAACGATAAAGTCTCTGACAGAAAGTCGAACAGAGTTGGAAATCTTCTCAACTTGGTTGAGCTTCCTGTTGAGGAGTTCTATAATGATGGAGAGTCCAACTGGATTGCTTTAAGTATGAGCAGAGAGAATTCTTCGTTGCACCATAATCTTCCATCATTGAAGGAAGAAGTAAATGATAGCCAGCTTTTGGCAAAAGGAAAGAGTTTAGAAAAAATTGCAGAAGTCACCGATGGAGATACCATTGATAAGATTGCCCAGATGGATCTTGATCAAATTGGAGTTGATACAATTGAGCCATCTGTCACCCCTCGTGCTTTCTCTACTACCGAATTCGAGAAACCTCCTGAAATGGGCTCTATCATTTTCATGAAGGGTAAGAAAGAAGACTCTGTTCAGTCCTTGACCCCAACCGAAATAGCCGAAGAGTTCAGCAGAACAATTGACTTTGAGTTTGCCAGCTCTAGAAATCTCCGAGCTCTCAATCTATCCAATTCTAGATTGCATGATCCATTAGCTGTTGCTGAAGAGCCTGACCTTGAAGAACCTGAGCCAAGTGTTCCTGAATTAGTAACTAGTCGTGACATTCGTGATCGACCGGAAAGCTTGATACGCGAAAGGCCAGACAGTTTAATAATAACTTCTGGTCTCAACATTAGTTCAATTACTTTAACAAGCTCAGAGGATGAATTCTTTTCTCCTGATGAATTTGCATCCAGTGTTATTCAAGGTCTAACTAATTCTTTTGCTAAGTGTGCTCCATCTCCTACTATCTCGAGTGATGGTACTATCATCAACGATCACATCCATGACGAAGCAACGGTAAGCTTTGATACTACCGATGATCACCACAAGAAATCTGAGATCATGACCGAGGACTCGATGGCCCAATTATCTGCATTCTTGAATGGTACAATCAACTTCGGAGAATTCAGCTTGGAAACTTGAGTAGAATAATAGCAAGAAACAATTGTCGTACTTCTAGAGAGTTATTTGATAGAATTTAAGATTCTTTCATACTACATCTACCTTCTTGTTGGAGCGTTGGCCAGAATACCAAAATTGTGGGTTTTGCATCTTGGCTCTAGCTTCAATGCATTACATTGACTATTCAAAGAATTACTGAAGTTTATCTATATACGTTACTGTGTTGGTATTGGTACTGTACTTTTTAACTTGCCATTAATCGTAATATTTTTTCTAATAGTTTTTGGTAACGTAATTAATATATGTATAAATAATGATAGACCAAAGCATTATTGCCTAGGCAGCAGCCTTCAAGATCTTGGTGACAGCAGCAACGACAGCTTCACCAACTTCTTTGGTTGAACTGGTACCACGCAAATCAGCGGTTCGGATTCCAGAGTCCAAAACTTGACGGACAGCTTCTTCTAAGGCTTCCGCTTCCTTCAAGCTATCCAATGACAATCTCAACATCATAGCCACAGATAAGATGGTGGCAATAGGGTTGACCTTGTTGGCAGGCAAGTCAGGTGCAGAACCGTGACATGGTTCGTACAAACCAAAGGCAGAGTTCGTGTCTGGCAACGAGGCTAAAGATGCAGAAGGCAAGAGTCCTAACGAACCAGGGATCACCGAAGCTTCGTCACTGATGATGTCACCAAACATGTTAGAAGTGATGACAATACCATTCAACTTGGTAGGAGATTGAACCAATATCATTGCTGCAGAATCTATCAACTGGTGCTGGATGGTTAATTGAGGGAATTCTTCCTTCATTACCTTGTCCACAGTTTTTCTCCATAATCTGGAAGAGGCCAACACGTTAGCCTTGTCCAATGACCAGATTGGTAAAGGTGGGTTGTGCTGCATGGCCATGAAAGCAGCCATTCTGGTGATTCTCGTGACTTCAGACACAGAGTACTTCTCAGTGTCCCAGGCAGATTCTCCATCAGCGGAATCTTCCTGTTCTTCTCTTTCACCAAAGTAGATGCCTCCAACGAGCTCTCGGACGACAGTAAAGTTTGTGCCCTTGACAATTTCCGACTTCAAGGGAGAAAGTTCCAAAAGAGCATCAGATGCAAAGTTGCAGGGTCTCAAATTGGCATACAAGTTTAATTCCTTTCTGATTTTCAATAAGCCTTGTTCTGGTCTAACATTACCAGTTCCCCACTTGGGACCACCAACAGCTCCAAGTAAAACAGCGTCAGACAGCTTGGCAGCAGCAAGAGAGTCGTCTGGCAAAGGAACTCCCGTGGCATCAATGGCAGCTCCTCCAATCAAATGATGCTTGAATTCGAAGTGGATCTTTTGGTAAGGAGTAGTTTGCTCGATGGCTTCGAGCACTTTGATGGCCTCGCCGCAAATTTCAGTGCCGACATGGTCTCCTGGGAGAACAGTGATAGTTTTGGTGACTGTAGACATGGTCAATCTAGAAAAAGAGAAAAGGTATGTGAACAATATCGTTGGAAAACGGAAAATCAAAGTCTGTCTCTCAAAACTAAGACTAAAATGCTGTCTGAAATTGTGCACTATTTGTATAAGCACGTAGAAGTCTGTTATGTTTTCAATTGAATAAAAACCGAACTAGAAATAGGAAATTTTTAGACTTTATATAGAATCTGGAGTACATCGTTCGCCGATTTTTCACTTCAGTTAGTCATGCCGGTGCCGGAGAAAAATCAAAAATGGATTTAATCACGTGGTGAAGTTCACGAGACATGTATGAAAACCATTGCGATTAGGCAAGGAATAATTACATAGCAATTGATATATAGCATAACTGTCATAGCAAACATACTAGAAGCACTAAATACAGAATTGTTGTCGCCGCTGTGAACAATAAAATAAACTCAACTCAACTGAACCTAATCCCCCGAGGCTCTGGTCCAATTTTACAAATGGAGCCTTAAAAAGAGCGCTATTCTATTTCGAACCATATGAATAATAAAGTTGTAGTGAATGTCTTCAGTGTCCACTCCATTCGATGGAGTCCAAGTCGATACCTTCTTGGACCATTTCCCACAAAGGTGACATCTTTCTCAAGAATTCAACCCTTTCGTTAATAGCCTTAATGACGTAATCGACCTCTTCTTCTGTAGTGAATCTGCCGATACCAAATCTGATTGAGGAATGGGCCAAGGCATCGTCGGCACCCAAGGCATGTAACACATACGATGGTTCTAACGATGCAGAAGTGCAGGCAGATCCTGAAGACAATGCGATATCCTTCAAAGCCATCAACAAAGATTCACCTTCAATGTAGGCAAAAGAAATGTTGACACAACCTGGGTATTGTGATTCTGGGTCACTGGAACCGTTCAATTGCGTTGAAGGAATCGATAACAAGCCTTCTTTCAACTTGTTTGAGAGTTTGTAGATGTGAGCCTTATCGTACTAGAATTTGTTAGTAATTGTTTGGAGATTCTAAGTAGGTATTGCATTATTTGGTGAATTGGAGTCAGATCCTTGCATAAAGTATTCTTTCATCCTTGAAATAAGCTAGAGATTAGTGCCTATCACTGACTGATTAATATTTTTCCTCATCCGTTCAAATCAAACCAAAGTGCGTACCAATACTTTCAAAAATAAACTTCAATGGCATTAAAACAACCAAATTGATCCTCAGGACGAACTTGAAAAAGGCTTCAAGCCAAGTAATCCAAAAAAGTCCAATATACATACATCCATTTCTTCCTTCATGAGTCTTGCAGCTTCACCGAAACCAGCTACCAATGGAGGAGACAAGGTTCCTGATCTCAAACCTCTTTCTTGGCCACCACCAGTGATGATTGGGTCCAATCTAACTCTGGGTCTTCTTCTTACGTAGCAAGCACCAATTCCCATTGGGCCGTAGATCTTATGCGACGAAATAGATAACAAGTCGATATTCATGTCGTTGACGTCGATGTCAATCTTACCATAGGCCTGGGCTGCGTCCGTGTGGAAGAAAATTTTGTTTTCTCTACAGATTTTACCGATATCTTTAAGAGGCTGGATAACTCCGATTTCGTTGTTGACAGCCATCACCGACACCAAGATTGTGTCCTTACGAATAGCGGACCGCAAGTCGTCCAATGAGATCAAGCCGTGTTTGTCCACGGGCAAGTAGGTGACATCAAAGCCTTCATCTTGCATGTGTCTGGCCGAGTCCAAAACGCACTTGTGTTCTGTCTGTGTTGTAATGATGTGCTTCTTTGTCTTTTTATAGAAACGAGGAACACCCTTGATGGCCATGTTGTTTGTTTCTGTGGCTCCAGAAGTAAAGATGATTTCCTTGGGGTCGGCTTTGATGACTTCAGCAATGTACTGACGGGCCTTCTCTACTTCCTTGTCGGTTTCCCAACCGTAAGCGTGAGTTGACGAATGTGGATTTCCATACATTCCTGTCAAGAATGTCAACATCTTGTCGAGAACTCTGGGGTCTGTAGGTGTGGTTGCCTGAACATCCAAGTAGATAGGTCTAGACCCAAACTGTGAATCATCTCTTGTGGCCGACTTCAACGTGATAGACGATCCAGTAGGCGGAGTGGCGCTTATGGGGTCTGGAGAAGTGGAGCTGGCACTCTTGGCCGAAGCTGTAGAGGTGTTGGTGGCCAAGTGACGGATATTTTTAGTCTGGCAAATAGATCTAGTCGTTCTGTGCCCAGTAGACAGGGTGAGGTGTCTCACATTGAAGCAGGAGCGGTTCGAGCGGGTTGTTTGACGAGCGATAGCCCGTATCTGGTTGGTCAACATTGATGCTTTGGAAAAATTTCGTAATGACAAAGAATTAGTGTATCATGCAAATTAATTTCCAGAATTTCAATTGCTCTTTTTTGACAGACTTTAATCCTTCATCAATTATTAATGAAAAGACTGCAGGTAATCTTCAAAGAAATCCTTACCGCAGTATATTATACAGAAGGCTAGATCTCGGATGCATAAGCCGATTTGGTTCCGATCAGATAGTAGTAGACTAAGAAGTCTGAAAAGTGCAATGGGAGTATTGAGACGATATTGAATGAGTATAGTGGAGTTGAGTGTCAATGGTTGAGGAATTGTTAATTTTTCAGAAAATATCATATTTTCACATTATTTACACTAATCTACGATTATTCAGTCTTCTCTACTTTACTTTACTCCAATTTTCTACAACTTTACTCTTCAACAAGTTCTTCTAATAATAACACTCTATTATTAGTCTTTCATACTAGTATCTTGTATGTATTTGATAACTACTCTATTTATGTATGCTCTATGGGTATGATCGAATGCTCTATATATATGCTTGATCTATGAACGTATGCTTGTAATCCACTTTTAATATATGTAACTTGTACTCTGGTCTACACCAACTTGTTCCTCTGGTACGATTTCAAGTTTGTATGAACAAGCTCGTAGCAACCCAAGAAGATGGCTCCACCAGCACTGATCCAGGCAGTTCGGGGCCCTATACCCTTCAAAAATATCAGGTACCCCTCCTCTGCCACCATGTTCCGCACCAATTGCCCGATGCTTACTCTCTCCTTGTTCAACATGATTCTGGTCTTGATCACATCGAGTGGAGTTGTAGCAGCAGCAGCTGCGGCGCCGGCTATAGAGCCACATATTGCACCTTTCACTACACTGAGATCTCTGCCTCCAGTAGCCAGTGCCCACTTCATCTTCAACCATTCATAAAGTGGAAATTGGATCACTGTGAACGGAATCTCCCTCATTATAGTAGTGTTCCATCCTCTATAGAGTCCTTTGAACACACCTTCTCCAGACTTGTTCTGGATCAAGTACAAGAAGTTGGCCCACGAACTTGATGTTCCGTTGACACCTGCAATTCCAGTCTGTGTTCTCTGTTTAATAACCTCGGCTGGAACTCGTACCATGCAAGCAGCTATTTCTCCACAAGAGGCTGAAATCATATGGCTTTGGGCTGGCAGGACATATTCCTTGGTGTAGATCTTCATGGAGTCGTATGTGATAAAAAATAATGAAGCTGAAGGAGCTGATGCTACAACACACGAACCTAGCCCTTTATAGATGCCGTGCCATCCTCCATTGTGGAAGAATCCTCCTTTGGCTTGCAATCGAGTCTTGAGCGTATCTAAAGGGAAGAAAGCTAGATCAGTCGAGGTACCAGCACAACCTCCACTCTATAGAAATTTGTTAGAAAGCCTTGAAAATTATATATTCATAGAAATTAAACTTACGATCAACGAGATCACGAATGTCTGGTTGTCCATCTGTGTGCTGTGTTGTGGTGTTAGACTTGTCAATAAGAAGAAGTTTCCAATTGTCTGAAGTGTAGAAGTGAAAATTCCAATGTAACGGGTTTTTTTTTTCTGTGCGAGTTATTGGCAGAAATGGTTGCGAATCATCGGACTCAGTGAAGATGATTGCGAGTCATCGATGTTTTTCTGAAGCGATATACCTATCAAGCTTTGTTACTGATAGAATTCTGATAGAATTCACTTTATTGGACTATTTTATTCATCTAAATTCACCACTAATTGTCTATTGCTATGGCACTACAGGCATATTTTAAGATGCAATCCATATCCATTACCTAGTATACTGGTTCTATTACCGTGGAGTGACCACAAACCGATCTTTCCCAATTTTCTTCTTTTTGCCGAACTTAAGGATCATCAGGTCAATCTTCATACCTGGGGGAACCAAGTCCTTGATGAACGGAATGAAATCGTCGTAGTTCCATTCTCTGTTTAATTGAAACAACTCAGCAAAGCGGGCCGAAGGTGTCGTCGACAAATGGTCTCTATTGACGTAAATCAAGCTATCTTCTACAGGCATACAGTAATGTCCTCTCAAATAGTGCGGATCAAGTGATACGTTGTAGAATGCTGGAAGCGACGACTTCCACTGAATGAGGAACTCCTTGCTAGACAACAACAGCGTGGCTCGTTCAGATAGAACATGAATACCAAACCATTTGGCGATCTTGTCATTATCTAACATCACTTCATTTGGACTTTCAGCTGATCGCACTGTGAACTTTTGAATTAAGGTCGTGACGATTGAATCGGCAACATTCAGCTGTTTCTTGGACAACTGAATTATTGTATCTTCAGTCACTGTGTCAGTCTTGTAATTGAAGTTTTTACTCATCAATGTCGTTATCAAAGTGTACAAAACTTCAGTGATGTACTCCGGCGAAAGAATATACGCCTGGTTGTCGATCTCGCAACCTCCAAGCTCATGCCATTCACTAAAAAATTCCAGGCGAGAAATTGGCGAGTTCTCAAGCAATTGATCAACCGATATCTGTACTGTGTCTACGTTGTTTGTGGTATCTCGTAATTCATCCCCATGAAGTCGAGGCAATTTTGAAACATCTATGGAACCCTTGGAATTAGTCAACTCATACTCGTACGAACAACTAGCAAACCCTATTAAGTTATTATGGTTATCTACAGTTTCTTCAGATAGTATACTATCCAACTTTTTATGTTGCACAATGTTCTGATTGTCAAGCAACAAAACCGTGTTTGAGTGGTTCATCTGCCTCAATTTCCACGTCTTGTCATCGGTACACACAACGAGTTGTCCTGGATTGGAAGTAGTGGAAGAGGATGATTTTATAAGCAAATTGCCTCTATCTGTTTCAGAAATGTACTTGAGTAAATCAGGAGGCAACTGTAACAATTTGTAGGTATATTTCTCATCGAACGAGATCTGATGATACAAAGAATAGTTTGTCATTGTGACCTAGCCTTCGAGCCGACCTGACAAAGTAAACTGGCCAGCAATTGCAAAAGAAAGTCTTCTGCTAAACGCGTAGTTTATATTAATTTTCACGTGACTTTGGTTGGACTTAGAACGAGGTTGCAAAATTTATTTTTACCAATCACAGATGAAGAAGAAACAAACTAATTAAAAGCTAAACGATAATACAGAAATAAAGATAAGGACTGGACTCTATATGGGGCACAATGCTTGGGTTTTGTCAAAAAGAGTGGCTCAAATGCGAAGCATTCTATACCTGGGTATGCAATATCGATACGATTGACACAATAAATAATGACATGTATCTCAACTGAACTTCAAGAAAGACTCACTTTTTTAAGAGTGAATAGTATTAATATTAAGGAGTCAATGCAAGAAATTAGGAGAATTGTGTTCGGTAATTTTATTGGGGGGGAATCAGAAGTTCGAACCTTGGTTGATGTTTCTGTCTCTGACACCCAATTCTCCATTGAAGAAGTCTTCGCTGCCGACCTTTTCGTTCTTTCTCCAGAACGTCCAACCACCAGAGCCATAGTCCTTGTTGGATCTCCTTTTCAAGTAGAACAACACGGAAGTAAGCCCAATCAAGATGGAGCCTCCTACACCAACTACTACACCTACTACTATTCTGTTTGTGTTAGACAATCCACCATTATTGTTATCGGAATCATCATTGGCAGCTGAAGGAGATGAATCGCGAGTCACAACAGATGTCTGGGTCACTACCACAGTTCTACCATTGTCTACGGAGTTGAAAGTGGTGACAAGATGGGAAGTTTCTTCTGTTTGAGAAGTACGTGTAGGACTCAGAGTAGTGTCAGATGTAGTCCTTTCAGACGTCAGTGAGGTTTCAGTATCGGTACTGGATTCGGTTTCTTGAGGAGTGCTACTAGAGGTTTGTTGCGAAGTTCTGTCTGAAGACGTAGTTTCGTCGGACGATGAAGTTTGCTCTTCTGATGAAGAAGTCGAAGACGAAGTTTGAGAAGACGATACTTCTGACGAGCTAGTTGGAGTCGATGACACTTCAGAGCTGCTAGTATGAACTTCAGAAGAAGTTTCAGAGCTTGTTGGAGGTGAAAATGATGGAGATTCTGAAGAGGAAGTGTCGGAAGACGAATCCGAAGATGTGAATAATAGAGAAGATTCTGAAGAAGTTTGTGAAGAAGTAATCTCAGAACCGGGATCGGACGAAAGCGTGGTGTTGTCGCCTTCAGCCCTCTTCATGAGATTATTGGTTTGGTCGTCTTCAGCCTTCTCGAAACCTGGTACCTTCAAAGGATATTGCAAGAGTCTTTCGAAAATAGACTCATCAGCAGGATTGTTCAATATAGCAGCAACAGTCGACGACGTTGCTGATTTTGCTTCCATGCTGTTGTTGTCTTTGGCTGGCGACAATTTAGAATTGGCTCCGTGGCTGTGGTGGCACGAGTGGTGCAAAGGCATGTTAACATTGAGTGTAACCAAGCCTACACATGTGACCACCAACACCAAAGCAAGAGTACGCAACATGGCTGTCTTGTGGGAGTGAGTGTTTGTAGAATTTTGGGGCTTTTCTGAGCTCATGATGTGTAATGAAAGGTGTAAAAAAGTACTTGCGAAAATGGGATTGTGAAGTGGTTGTGAACAAATTCAAAATCGTTGGATCGAAGTGAACGAGAGAGATTAAGATGAAGGATCTCGTTTGACGAAATGATAGAGTTTGATGAGTATGAGTTGGTGTGATATGAACACGAGTTGTAGTTCCTCGTAGGGATGGTGTAGTTCTGGTTTTGGATTGTTAGCTAGTGAGTGGGCGACTTTGCAAAGCTACGCCTGGAAAACTGGTGCTGACGAGCAGTGAAGGATGATAAATAGGGAACGACAAATTTACGGAGTTGGTGTTCACTGGAGAACGGGATAATATCACGGTGGGATATTTTTGGTGTGTAGCTTAAGAGCAAGAGATGACGAAAAGAAAATTCAAGATTTAAAAAAACCACGTAAAATTTACTGTATTCGGTGCTTTCCTGTGTGGTTTTCTCTGTTTATTGCATACATATAAATAGCAACATCGAGGCGTGGAAAGGAGGAAAAGAGTGAGAAAATAGAGAAAATAGCGAACCCAGGCGGTGTGGGCTGAGTTCTAGTTAAAAGATAGTGGGACAAACTTTCACAATTAGTGACCAATTAGTGAACAATTAGCGAGGAAATAGGGAGAAAGGCGAATAGCGAGAGAATACTAGCGAGAGGCTATGAGTATAGCAATGCGACGAACGAAAGTCACTGTAACGACCAAGATCCAACATTGATACATCTATGATCTCATGTAAACCTGCTCCACATCCAGACTGAACATTGGCCCTTGTGTGTATTTGCATATTGTACTCTTGTAGCGCACTTCGTATATTGTGCTGGAGGAGCCGCTAATTGATTTGGAACACTAAATCGTTGTTAATCCACAAGCGAGAATTAGTGAACAACGTCGTGCCGTTGCTGTAGCAAAAGGTTAGGGGCGTAGTAAGGTAGCAGATTGACCAAGGTATGTTTCAACTAGCTATTTCGAGAGATCCATACCGCAGGCGTCACCTCCTTGTTGTCGAAAGGCTCTACCGTCGTTACTGTTACTCTTTTGAGTCTATTAGAGAAATATAGTGATATTATATCGCTACAATGCTGTGTATTGGTGATATTATTACGATATTACGATGTTATCGTGTACACACTATTGGCCAGATATATACGAGTAGCCGTAGAATGTAATACGGTTGCTGGCGGAGGCTCCTCTTTTCTCCTCTGAGTTCTTGCCGTTTCAGTTTGCTGACTACTCTGCTAAATCCTACTATTTTCACTAACTCATGATGATTTCCGACTGCTCTGCGTGTTCCCCGGAAAGTTCGTGGTGTCACACTTGACAAAGTTAGTGTCATACCTGGTACAATGATATTTGGTCACTTCTACTATGCTACCTTTTCTTCGCTGACCATTCGTATACTCGTCGCTACTGTAGAAGCTAGTACCTTCCCTGGAAAATGCCCATCTCTCTCGCTAATTCTCCAAAGTGTATTTCCAATTATTGAGAAAACATCACTGGCGATAAATCCTCTGTTCGAAATTCTCACTAATCTCACTAATCTCACTCTATGGAATTCCACTGCGTGTCGCCGCTGTTTTCTCGCGGGTTCCATGGTTTTCCCGCTAAATTATATCTCCGGCTTATTAATCTCTCGCTGCAATCAGCAGACAAAGTCATTCTCTCCTAATAGTTTTCCTGTATATTGTCCCTAGTTTCTAGAAAGTTCCATGATTTTCTCGCTAGCTGCAACCCTTCCAGCATATTCTACGATTATGGGTGCAAAAAATGACCCTGTCAGCCAATATCTGTAGATATATAAATGACCAGCCCATTTTCTATTCTCTTTCTCTTTTTGATTAGTTTTGTTATCGATAGTCATAACTATTATCTTGCACAACTTATCAATACTAATACCAATGTTCGCCATTAATCCATACCTCCAGGGTAACCAACAAGGTTCAACCTACGACTTCGATTCGTTAATCAACTACTTGAACAATGTCCAGAGGCAACAATATCACGAACAGTCAAAGCCAAAGATCTTGAAAAAGATCGAAACCGAAGATGAATACCAAATCCAGGTCTACAAGAAGACGGGAGACTTCAATAATTATGAAGTCAGGGCCATCAAGGTTCCCAAGCAATTTCCACAACAACCTCAACTCATAAACGTCATCTTGCAATCTGCCAAGGATAGCTTCAAGAAGACATTCCAGTTCAAGGAACAGGATATCATTGTTGAAGACATCAACTGGGAATGGTACAAACAAGAAAACACCTTGGTGTTGAACATCCCCAAGAAAGTCCATGTCTGCCACTCTAACAGTTTTGAAGACTTAGCTTCAATGCTCGGATTCCCATTTGGTACCTTTGGCTTACCACAGCAAGTACCAAAAGAGCCATCTCCAGTTACTTTGGAAAGATCTAGGTCAGAACAAGCAAAGTTGCAGGCTGAAGCAGAGGAAATTGCTAGAAAAGAAGCCGAAGAACAGTTGAAGCAACATGAAGAAGAAAGAAAAGCAGCCTATGCCAGAAGAGAGGCAGAAGAAATAAATGCCGCCCAAGCTTTGGCAAGAGCTGAAGTAATAAAATCTAGGTTAGAGGCAGAAGAAAGAGCTCAGAGGGAAGCTCAAGTAAAAGCTGCTCAAGAAAAGTCTAGAAGAGAAGCTCAAGAGAAGGCTAGAAGAGAAGCTCAAGAATTGGCAAGAAGAGAAGCTCAAGAGAAGGCTAGGAGAGAGGCTCAAGAGAAGGCTGAAGCACAGGATAAAGCTAGAAAGATTGCTGAGACTAAGAGAAAGTCTGAAGAACAGGAAAGAGTAAAACAACAACGAGCCGCTTACGAAAAGATGCTCAAACAACAGCAAGAATTCATGAACAATTTCTTTGGTCCTTACTTGTCTCACAGTTTCGGAACAGGATCTGTTCCAATATCTCCGCCATCTTCGAGGCCTGCTTCAGAACAATCTAAACCTGAAAAGAAAGAATCTCTTGTTAAGAAGCCTAACTATGATTCTGATAGTGAATCCATAGCATCTGAACCTGACACTTCCTCTGAAAACTCACATCCCAAAGAATCGGAAGCAATGCACAAATTGCACAAGCATCCATCTCTAGAGGTAGTCGATGATGAAGAGTTTGTGATGTTCAACAAGAAGTTCGGAGATCAAAATTGAGCATATTAAACGATTTCGCAGCCGAAGTTGCAATTTGCAACTGACCATTATCTAATTGCATTTAATAAATTATTGTTTTCATTAAACCTTTATTGTAGAATGTATAAATAGTGACACTGGTTAATATATGTATATCTTCTTGGAAACAGCATCACGAAAGGTATTGGTGTCGGAGCTCTGTTTTTGTCCAATAGTAACCATAGCAGGCTTATTACCTTTCTCACGTGATCCACCCATCTTTTCAGTATCATACGACTTGATATCTCAATTTTGCTCTTTCATCTTTCTCAAAGCATATAGTCACCAAAACCATTCAATGTCGGTGGCAAAGTCAATTGCAGTCTTTGGAGGACTGGGGTTTCTCGGTCGCAAGATCTGTGAAATAGGAATCCAGAGAGGATATGATGTTACGGCATTTTCTAAATCAGGTGAACCTCCACAAGCTGTTATCCATCAGCCATGGATCAAGGAGGTCAATTGGGAGAGAGCCAACATCTTTGATCCTCAGACGTACACGCTGAGTTTGTCTTCTTTTGGCACTGTAGTTCATTCTATTGGAATGCTTTTTGAAAATTCGAGCTATAAGAAGACGATGAACTCCAACTTCAACTTCTTGAACGATATCCAGAATTTGGCTTCACTGCTCAAAGGATCCAACCCCATGGCCAAAGACGATTACAACACCTACGAGGCTATTCAGAGAGATTCGGCTGTTCTCTTGGCTGATAACTTTATTGAACAACAGAAACAGAACCCCATATTCGTGTACATTTCGGCAGACAGCCAATTCCCGATGGTTCCTCTGGAATACTTGACCACTAAGAGAGAAGCTGAATTTGAATTATCATGTAAGAAAGGTTTGCGTTCTATTCTAATGCGTCCAGGGTTCATGTATGACCCATCACACGAGGGCCAGGATAATCGCGACATTGTTGCCCGACTCTTAAGATTGGGTTATTCCACTAAGGAAGTCATTGTTGGCGATAAGATCTCGTTTTTGAACAAGCTGGTGAGACCGCCTGTAACAACAGAACAGGTTGCACGCAAGATCTACGAGAAGATAGAGAAACCAGACTTCAAGGGAGTGGTGTCGTTGGAGGATATTGCAGTTGGTAGATGAGTTACGAAATCATGTCAAAATAAAAGTAAGTTAATATTGTTAATTGGTGACGGTGCTAATGTGATATTAGTTTTTTCTAATGATGACTTCTAATGGTGCTAAAAGTTCTAAATGTACATCTAGTAAGAATACGTTCAGGAATAAATATATAATGCATTCGCAGCTTATTCGCTACTCTACGTCGTAAATATTCAGTTTGAGATATTCAATCTCATGCCTCATCACACTTCGTGTGATGGAGGGTTATGGAGTCTATGCAATTTCATCCGTAGGGAATCGAGCCATTCTATTTCCACTTCCATAAGGTCTAGTTCCTCTGGTACCAACACCGAGTCGTGGGAAATCTGTATAGTTGTCAACTGAGGAATGTAAGTGATACCTTCTACGGCATCTTCGTCTTCCAGACTGGAACTTGGCACTTCAGCTGTGGTCACTAGTTCAGATTTCTTCAGTGGAATCAGCTGTGATTTTTCTACTGGTAGAGGAGCAGGTGTCCACCAGTAAACGGGATACGACCTAACTATATTTCCCGTGATTAAGGCGACGGTTATGATCAACAATGACGATATGATCTGTACTGGCAAATACCACCAGCTCATGCTTCGAATTTGTTCATCGAGAGATGGCAAAAGTGCTGAGGCTCCTGCTGGAGGATGAACACAGTTGAAGATAGACATGAGCACAGAAGCAACTGCCACACTGAGTGATCCACTAGCCCAGTAATGTTCACGACCTCCAGCACTTAACAGAAACAACTTCTGGATACAAATACCTACCAACGACGACAAAAAATGACCCATAAAGACACTTCTAGGTTGGGCTAAAGGAGCTTGAGATGCATTGAAGCAGAGAATGGCCAGCGCTCCATAACTCGCAATTATCATAGGCGCGTTATGACTTGTGAACACCGTGTGACTCTTGAAGATTCCTTCTAATAGTGAGAGACCACAGAATGTGCCAATGAGAATCTCGAGCCAGATATAGTAATCATGTGTGGGAGGGGACTGATGAGCTCCAAGAAACCGGCCAATCCATGGTGGAAATCGGTTAAGTCTGTTGGCCGGAACATATTTGTTCAAAATATTGTCTATGGTAAACTTGAACACCATTGTGGGCTATGAAAGAAAAACCTAATGGGGTGCAAATTGAGTTTAATTGAGATGGTAGTTTTTGGAGCTTCTTTTGCTCCGGGCTTTGAATTTCTGTTTCAATACTTTTGCAATTCTCAAAATTTTTTCAAGATGAAGCGTATCTCTCTCAAATTTATACTTTTTCAGCAGCTATAATATGCTTGTTTGTAATCGGATAACTAAATGAGGAAATGGCTATCTTCATCTTCTATGATGGAAAACGGTCTATGCATGGCTGGCAGAAATTGACTCGGACTTTCTGTATGTTCTCCGATTTTTTTCACGCGGAATTGAGTGCGGAGTCATCATCGGAGTCGTCGGAGTCATGGCCAGACCCAGAGTCAGAGCCATTGAATAGCTTTGTTCTACATGTGAATATCAGTCGAGATAGACCTTTTATAAAAGGAGTCAGAATGCCTTAGTCAGATATGGTTTGTCAGCCAAAGGGGAAAGTTGAAGTTAGTAGTCTTTTCATTTTGAATTACTTCTGATGCTCATTACGTCATAACGCCTGTTTAGTATTTTGTCATTAGCTTAGTGGAATTCTGTTTACTTTTGAATATTTGTAATAACATCATCGTTTAAGTTAATGCTACAGTATGTAAGAGCATTAACTCTGTTTCAATGAAAGTCTCTCTGATACTCATTCTTAAGTAAGGTTTATTATCAGTCTAAATAGTATACATTGGATGTGGAAGGCAAGCCCATCTAGCTTTTCGTTCTATACCCAAGTAGGCATCCTGCCGTGTATCTGGCAGACGACAGTAGCTTGATAGCCAACTTCAGTTTTAGTGGTCATAGTAGGCACTTTGAAGAGCAGTAGAACTAGACTCCATAACCTCCACCGTTGAAGATGGAGTTCTTTCTTCTGAGTAAATACTTTCTGATTTCGTCGGCAATGAAAACAGTACTGGTCAAGAAGAACAAGTGGACCAAGTCGCTCAAGTACAATGCCTCGGTTTGGAAAATTGACTGGAAAAATGGCACATACACAGCACAGAACTGGCCAATCAACGAGCCAGCAACAGCAAAATTGAACATCGGGTTACTGTGGCTAAGTTCGAAGATCGACTTGGAGTAGTGACGACATGCCAACGCATTAAACATGTCAAACATTACAAAACATGTGAACGTCATAGTTGTATCTCTAGCAGTAACTTCTTTATCAGTCATTTCCTTGATGTAGATGTACATAGTTCCCAAGATGATCATAGCAGCAGACTGTAATACTCTCTTTATCACGATCTGGGTCAAGATCTTGTCGTTACGCTTTCTAGGTGGTTTGTTCATGACTTCGTGATCGACTGGCTCCACACCCAAAGATTGTGCTGGAGGTCCATCCATCAAAATATTGATCCAGAGAATCTGCATAGCATTCAATGGGTTAGGCAAGCCACAAAAGGTAGCCAATGCAATTAGCGTCAAGGCAGCAATAGAGGTAGACAATTGGAAGGTAATAAAGTTCTGAATATTGTAAAAGATCCCCTTACCTTCCTCGATAGCATTCAAGATAATCGAGAAATCGTCATCTGTCAACACCATATCAGCAGCTTCCTTGGCTACATCAGTACCGTGTTTACCCATTGCGATACCGATGTCCGCCAACTTCAATGCTGGAGCATCGTTAACACCATCACCAGTCATAGCTACTACATCGCCTCTTCTTTGTAAAGCTTTTACGATGGTGACCTTGTGTTCTGGCGTTGTTCTGGCGAAGACTGAAACATTGTGAATAGCCTCTGCCAATGCTTGTTCACTCAACGACTCTAACTGGTCTCCTGTCATCACCGAAGAGTCGCCTACAATGGGCATACCAATTTGTTTGGCGATGTTGATAGCGGTAGTAGGTGAATCTCCAGTAATCATTATCACGTGGACTCCTCCCTTCATCAAAAGCGAAATGGACTTGGCTACATTGGGTCTAGGGGGATCTTTCATTCCAATCAAACCACAGAAAACCAACTCCTTGGGCTCGTTGTGTTCGTCTTTCTCATTGAAGAATTTCTTGTTGCTTCTCGCAAACGCCAATACTCTCAATCCGTCGTTGGCCAAGTCGTGGGATCTGTCCAAAATCTTGTGTCTCAACTCGTCTGTAAGCGGCTTGATATCACCATTTTCGTCATAGTATCTGTTACTAAGATGAATGATCTTCTCTGTGGCACCCTTAGCAAACGTCTCGTTCTTGTCCATGTCTCCGGAGTGAACACAGATGGCCATGTACTTTCTGTTGGACGAGAAAGGCAACTCGTATACTCTTTCTCTAGTGCCTCTGATGTCTTCCAAGCCAAAGTGAGGTAAACATTCAACCAAAGCAATGTCACTTGGGTTACCTACGTACTTCTCGTTCTCGTGGGAGAATCTGGCGTTGTTACAAACATTTCCTGTCTCTAACACTTTGCTGATATTCTTGGTGAGCTGGTGGTGTAATTTATCATCATCCAACTTATCAACTACAAGGAAGGGACTGTTGAAACTACCCTTGAAGTCAGTAGCCCAAATCTTTGTGACCGTCATATGATTCTGAGTCAAGGTACCCGTCTTGTCCGAGCAAATGACATTGACACTGCCCAACGTCTCCACACTAGGTAATCTTCTCACGATAGCTTTACGACGAGCCATTCTCAAAACTCCCAACGCCAATGTCACTGTGACAATGATGGGCAATCCTTCGGGAATAGCTGCTACAGCCAATGACACCGAGATTTGGAACATGTCCAACCACGAACGGCCCTGGAAAATGCCAATCAAACAGATTAAACCAATCACAATAAAACTGAAAATCGACAAATCCTTGCCCAACTTGTCCATGGCTTGTTGTAAGGGTGTCTTAGGCTTTTCGATTTCTGACATCATTTCAAACACGGCCCCAAACTCGGTTTTGGCGCCAGTGGCTACAACAATACCAGAGCCATGACCGTCACGAACCAAAGTTCCCATGAAAGCAATAGAGTTTCTGTTGGTTACAGGAGGAAAGTCACTTCCATTGTGTGTGATAGAGTCAGTAGTCTTCTTGACAGGTCTGTTTTCACCAGTTAAGTTCGATTCGTCGATAGACAAATACACAGCCTCAGTGAGTCTGATATCAGCAGGGATTCTGTCACCCTGTGAAAAATGAACCAAATCACCAGGAACAAGTGTTGAGGCCAATACCGTTGATGTGGATCCGTTTCTAGTTAACTTGGCCTCAGCTGGAACTAACTTGTTCAATGCTTCAAGTGACTTTTCAGATCTGTACTCTTGCACAAACCCTACGGTTACTACAATTGTGATGGCCAACGTGATGGAAATGGCGTCATCAACGTTGCTCATCCAGAAGCTGATAACTGCCGAGCCGATTAAGAGCAAGATTAACGGATCCTCGTAGAACTTGGATAAAAATTTTAAGAAGATGCTTTCCTCTTCTTCGCTGGACAACTCATTTACTCCGTGCAATGATCTTCTGTTCAAGATATCCTGGCTATTGGAAAGACCCGTTATCAAGTTGGTCTGGAGCTCTGAGGCCGTGTCCTCAAAAGACTTCTGCGAGAACTTGATCGACGGAGAACTGGAGCGGGCTGGAACCAGCAAAGCGGACACCAGAAAAGGATTTTCGCTCATTGTCAAATTAATAGTATGTATGAAAATGCAGAAACAACAACAAGAGATGAGACAAATGGATGTTAAGTTGTAAGTAATGTAGTAAGAAATGACGTAATAGAAATGTAAATGTAGTACTGTCAGATGAAAACAGTATCAAATTTGGTGGAGGTTTAAAAGGAGAAGAAATATTAATGATGTTGGATAGTGAAAAATTCCAATCTGAAAAATTACGATTTTTCAAAAGTGGTAATATCAACTTGAGATCCAATACCCTCTATTCAATACGTAAAACGTCAACCTCGGTGTGCCTTATTGATGATTCCAGTCTATAGACTTGTAGATGGCCCAAGTCTCTATTCGGGTGCTTTGCTAGGAGAATTAACCTTAGACTCACAAAATGACTAACAGGTCGATGGGATCAGAATCTTAGAAAGGAAGATCAACGCGATTTTCAGTTCACTAGTCAAAACTCGCGGAAAACTGGCTGTGAGTCTGAGAATGTGCACAGTGACCAGAGGAGCTATCAATGGATGCCAATTCGAACTAAAACGCGGTAGAATATGGACCCTGCTGGGAAAGAGAGAATAGGTTGGCTCAGCTGACAGATAATCAATTTAAATTTTTCGGTAAGTACGTGTCTTTTGCAGGTTGGAGGTGACGTTGGCCAGGTTCGACCTTTTGCAGGTTGTTCGGACTCAAACATCCTAGACTGAGCTGGATCAGAGTTAGAGAATTCGAGAAATGTACAATTTAGAAATACTAGATAGTATTCCTATGGCTGGTCTCTATTACAACCAGACTGCTGGTGAGTTTATACAGAAGGCAAAAATGTGAAATACGTTCTCTCTAATCATTTGTCGTTAGATCAATTTTCTTAACCTCGCTATGTACGGCTCCATATAGCCCCTTAAGTATTCCCTATCGAGCTCTACAAACTCTATATGCTGTCTGTATTATAAATCAGATGTACCCCATACATGCGAGTTCGGCTTCACCGTGATTGCTTATCTTGGCTTGTGAAACCAAGCAAAGGTTCTCGGAGTTCGGTGAAGAAAACTCATAATCCATTCAGATCTGGTTTCTCTCTTCTCGACTACTGAGTTTTCTTAATCTCTAGTTCTAGCATTTCTTACATTATCAGCATCTCTATATTCTGAAACTTGTATTTCAACTTCGCTTCTCGTACTCTATTGTGCTCTACGTCTACCATCGTATATATCATCTTCTATGAGTTCCCATTTTTTCTTTCGATTACTTCTCCTCCCCTCACCGTCTCCAAAGCAGCCTTGCTCAAACGGTTCATCACAGCCAAGCCCTCGTTGCTCTCATCAATACCCTCGATCATAATCAAGTCGACTCCAAATTCGTCCATTTCTCTCAAGGCTCTGAACAAGTTGTGCAGAATTTCAGAGCCAGAAGATCCCAAATCTCTCTGTATAAATATGTTAGAATTGATCTTCTCGGAGTCCTGGAAATTTCGGGACTTCAATAATGCAATTTTTGTCTGAA
Source organism: Scheffersomyces titani (assembly GCA_030565185.1). Taxonomy (NCBI): domain Eukaryota; kingdom Fungi; phylum Ascomycota; class Pichiomycetes; order Serinales; family Debaryomycetaceae; genus Scheffersomyces; species Scheffersomyces titani. The sequence goes on along the minus strand of JAJMBD010000008.1, from coordinate 40,038 downwards.
CTGGATCAATGCTGTTCTGGTCTATGTAATTATTGACAGCACTGGCTCCATTCCCACAGTCCACAAACAAAACCACTTTGGCTGTAGGCGAATAATGTCTGTATTTCATACCAGGAGTTCTCACAGCCTCGTTCTTTCCTGCTGTTTTCTTAGAAAGGACAACGTTCTCCCAAACTCCACCACCTACGGCCCGGATCTCTTCTACAGAAACTCCACCAGGTCTCAATAACATCGGTGGTGATACAAGCCCATCTACAACAGTGGATTCTACTCCAACGTCACACGCTCCACCATCTAAAATGTACGGAATCTTACCCTGGAGATCGTGGTAAACATGCTGAGCCAAAGTAGGACTTGGTCTGGTTGATGCATTGGCAGAAGGTGCGGCTAGCGGCGTGTCACTGACTGCAATTAAAGCTCTGGCAATCGGATTACTAGGCATTCTCACAGCAAATGTGCTCTGGTTCGCAGTGACTAGTTTCGAGATCGGCGATTCCTCGTGGATAGGTAACAAGATCGTTAACGGACCGGGCCAGAATTTTTCAATCAAATTATGGTATACCTGAGGAATCTCATAGTCCAAAGGTAAAAGCTTTCGTTTCAATTGGTCCAAGGATGAAACATGCACTATCAAGGGGTTATCGGCTGGTCTGTCTTTGGCTCTATATATGCTTCTTACAGAATCGTCATTTAAGGCTGAACCGGCCAATCCATAAACAGTTTCAGTAGGAAACCCCACACAATTAGTCGTATGGACCAATTCGTTGGCAGCTAGGTGGATATTCTCCTCCGTCTGTTTGTCGGATATAGTCGGCATCACATCATTCTTGCCGAATTGGACACTTTCCGGCTTGACAGTCAAGATCTTGGTGTTAAAACCCATTGTGGTGTTATTCGTATTGTTGGATGTCATGGGCGATGATCTGGAGATATTCTTCAAATTGGCTAAATTGGCGGTTCCAATAAGTGGGGTTTGTCTTCGAAATACTACGGAGTACGCTCGTATCGCACTATTTCTCATTAAGGAACTTGCTCTGGAAAAGATATATATATATATGTAAAATATATGATGTTCGTATAGGAAAGAATCACACTAAAAGTCATCGCAACTTTTTCAGTCTATGCTTTGGGTCACGTGCAAAACTCTTTGATTTGTGATAACCTGCAATGTCTAGACCAAAGAAATTGCTGCGAAAAATATTTTCAAAATGCAATTGAATCATACCAATTGGAATGCAAGTTCATTGGTATTATATATAAAAATCTTCGAATTCTTTTATTAACTGTGTGCTATTATATTATTAGTAGCTCTATGATTGTCACTGAAATATGACATTTTCGGATATAATCTTCTTCTCCTCATTGCTTAACATCTCGTAGAACTTCTGGAAGTGCCCTAAATTCTTTCCCGTGCATTCTTTGAAGAACTGAGAGAGAATATTCTTGAGACCCTCGTCACCCTTCTGATCTTCTAAATCATTATCTTCATTGTCAGATTCTACATACGACTTCAATTTCTCGAAGTTTGGAACCCCAATGTCGTTCATGTCCTCCCAGCCCTCATCATCGGCACCTTCTTGACCTTCTGCTGGAAGGTAATCGTCGGCATTAGGCTGTTGGCATTGGAAGTCCAATTCGCCAACCAACAATTTCAAGATCTTGAGAGAAGCTGACACTTGTGTGAACTGATCAGGCATGCTCTTGGCCATCGACCTGGTGATGATCAAGTCACCTTGATATGGAATGATGTCTCCATTAACAATCAAGTTCTCGATTCTCAGGTCACCAAGAGAAAAGATCTTACCGAGAGCCAAAGCATTTTGCTTGATCTTTTCGTAGCCTCTTGTCACTTCAAATGATTCAAACCAGATAGGGAGAATAAGACTGAGACCAGTCTTTTGTTCTCCCGTTTGAGGATCTGGTAAGCAAATATTATTACTCAAGAAGTTGATCATGTCAGCTGTGTTGTTCAATACCAACTGGCAAAAAACTTGAATCAAGTTCTCGATTGTCACTGCCTCTTTTGCGATGAGCAATCTTTTGACAGTAGCTTCCAAGATTTGAGACAAGAATTCGCTACTCAAATACGATTGAAACTGGGTAATGAATGAAAGTATTATGGTGCCACAGTTATTGGCAGCACTGTCAGATAGGGTGGGCGACAAAAATTTGTAAATAATTGCCAATAATGAGTCAACACCAGAAGTTTTACTTTCCGGGTCAATGTAGTCAAGGAAAAGCTTGGATGCTCTCTTCAAGAGATTGTTGAAAACTTCTCCTGAACTTTGTAAGATTTGATTGTCATTAGTCAAGAGAATCAACTTCTTCAAAGCTGGGAATGCATAAGAAAAGATCTGGGAAGGTAAGCCTTCTTCAGAATCGGGAACGGAATCAATTATAATACTGAGCAATTCCAACGACAAATACAAGTCAGGGGTATACTCAACTGAACCTTTGGCAATCTCCTTATTCATTAGGTCAAATATGAATGGCAATGACTTTTCGCAACTGACCATATAATCCTGGATGGAAATATTTTTGAGTAAGGTTCCTAAGCTTTCAGTTGAATCTACAACCAATTGAACATTAGCAGGATCTTTGAAGGTTATCTTGAAAATAACATCTATAACATTGACACCCTCTTCAATATAAAGTGTCGAAGCATGGTATGGGTCTATGTTAATAGCAAAAGTGATCGCTTCAAGAAGTGGAGGTAAGCCATCTTCCTCACTTTCTTCTATCAACGAGCTTGCTAATTTGAACACCGAAGACTGGACTTCTTTTATGGTATTCTGGTCTAGGCAGTTTGTTAAATCTATTAAGTTCTTGTAATAGGTGCAACTGATCAAGGCGCTGAACTTGATAAAGTTGTTGGAGTCGGAATTCGACAATTGTGATGAAAAAGCTATCATATCCGAAAAAGCCTTTGTGCCGTAGGATTGCGCTGAAATTATGGAATCGAACTTTTCGAAAAACTTGGGTAATAGAAGAAAACATCTCGATGTAACTAGAGATTGTTCGTACGAGATGTTTCTCGTAATTCCTGACAAGATATCAGTGATAGAGACTCCACTTTCTACAATCTCTGCATCTTCGTTTTGAAACAAGCTTTCTGCAATAAACAAGTATGATTCAGTAGCTCTCCAATCAGAAGCCCCGCCAGCACTTATGAAACCAGAGACTTCAGTAAAGATTTCCTTCGCATCTTCTGAGTTGATTTCAGAAAGCAATTCGTTGATCGAGTCACGTACAGACATGGCTGAAGAAAGACCAGTGACGTCAGTAACATAGTTATTGATATCTGCTTCGTATTCCGATATTGTTTCTTTAGGTAACATGGCAGCGGTGATCAAGTTTGAGACAAGGGCTTGGCTTGATATTTGCGAAAGAGATTTGATGGACAAGCTGTGTTGAATGGCACCAACAGCTTGAAAAAGGTCATTGAATAAAATATTGAAAATTCTAATTGGCTCGTTCAATTCTGCAGTTGTTTGCAACGACACTGACTCGCTCTCTTCAACAATTATCTGTTTGTAGAGGTGTGCCACATATCCGAAGTCTTCCAATGCATATGACAAGATGGATTTCTTGTACTCGGTAGAAATTTTCTTGTTAAAATTGCCTACAAATATACCCAAGATCTTGTAAAGATAGGATCTGTAGTTTAACTCTCCGAAATTTACTGGTCGGTTCTGTGTATTGTGATCCCTTTGAGACTTCTCCAAAAGGCCAATAAACAACGGAATGCTGGAGCTGATATGGTGGAGAGCGTATTTCTTTCTTTCTTCCGTTGAGTAAGCCTCTGGACTCTCCAAAGTTGCTACAACACTTTGGTACAACTTCATGGCCATAGTCTTGGTTGCAGCTGATAAGTTATCACTTTCCAACAATTGCAAGATGTGTTTGGTGATTGCGGCACCAACGCCACCTTCCCAGAACTGGTCTTCGTTGATGAGATCATCAAACAAATCGTTCAAAACTGTCAAGCCACCAATAATGGCGACTTCGCTGCTGTTGCTGGTGGCAGCAGCATACAACTTATCCAAGAGATCGTGCCATTCGTCGGGGTAATCGGCCAGAGCGATCTGGACGATGGCGTAGGCCAGAGCAGAACGCAATTTGGATTCGGTTGAAGTTGTTGCCAATTCAATTAACTGTTGCCTTATCGCAGACTTCAATTGCTGGTCGACGGGTGGGCCCGTAAACAGCTGAAAGGCAATGGACCAATATCGTGGCACTAATCGTTTCAAATGGATAAGGCATGATTGACGAAGGTCTGAAGGCAATTCAGTCGAAACTGCCAGCTGGATCAATACATATGCAGCGTGTGAAGGGTCTGTGTTGACGGCTGTGTTAAAGTTCAATTCCGCCTGTGTTCTGACGCTGTTGTCTGGGCTGTTTTGTAGCACGACGAGATTGAGAAGTTCATCCAGCATTTTGGTTTTGTACTAATATTGTATCTTTATGGGAATTTAAGTGGATGGAAATGAGCTACAAAATATTAGGGTGCTATTTGGCAAAGAATTGGGAAGATAAATAGTCAGATAAATAAATAATATGTGCACAGATAGAAGAGGAAGAGAATATAGAAATTCGATTTAGTAATTTAGTGATCTGAGAATGAAAAATAGATGGAAATCGAAGTTAAGTTTTTTGGAGCGCGCTGCTACTACGCGTATTGAGTCATGTGACTAAGAACATCCGGTCATTGATAACCGAATGAGACATAAGTATATGATACAAGACATAAAATGAGATTTATACGTGATACACTGCTAGTACATGTGAATATGGGATAATAGTAGGATGTAGCAGCAAATGTAATAACATGTATAGAAGTTATAAGATGATTGTATTGGTCCCAATTTCATTTTTTCCTTCTAATCTACTCTACCAGCTCCCTCTCCATATTTATCATATACGAGGGTAACATACCGGAATAAAGCACGGAGTATATGGTGAAATATGTGGAGTGATACGTGGAAACTTATATCTATCATATTGCTTTTTTCTTCAGAAAGTAGTTTAAATATCAGATCTACTTGTCTGATCCTTTCGTATCCCCGACATATAATTAATAGCTCACGTAGAGACATGTCGGAAAAGTCATCGGTTTATCCCGCTCTTGAGGAATTGTCTTCGCCACTTCTGGATCAGCAGCTTCAGATCCTCAAAAATCAAGTAGAAGCTGAACAACCTCAGGTTTCGCCACAGACAACTTTCAACTACGCGTGGGGACTCGTCAAGTCTTCACATCACAAACACCAAGAAGAAGGTGTTCGTTTGTTGACCGGAGTGTTCAGAGATGAGCCTTCTATGAGAAGAGAATGCTTGTACTACTTGAGTTTAGGCTCGTACAAGATTGGCGATTACACCAACGCCAGAAGATATGTAGATACATTGCTTGATGCCGAGCCAGAAAATAGCCAAGCCAAGGCTTTGAAAGCGACAATTGAAGATCAAGTGACTAAAGAGGGTCTCATTGGGATTGGTATCGTTGGTGGAGCAATTGCTGCTATCGGGTTAGGTATCATGGGTGCCATGATGAGAAAGAAACGTTAATATAATGTATAATTATGATAACATATGAATATTGTAAAGGAGAGAGTGGTTACTATTAAACCGAACAGATTGTAACTTAGAATTTTTAGAAAGGATAGAGTTAGTAGACTAGACATACTTGGGCTAGAAGAAGCAAAGATTATTGAGTGATTTGTACATCTAATTTCAGATGAGTAATGGTACCCATTGAGTTCAAATTAATTTTAAGCCAGTAATATTGACCAATTAATGTTTAATATGGAATTATTTTGATTGCGAAAATATTCAAAGTTGAAATCGAAATTGTTTCATTTTCCTTTAACTTCGGAGAATCATGGGAATGGATATTGGTCAACGTGCGACAGATGCGGTGGTACTGGCATTTAACGGTTTGAATCTCAAGTCTGGAAAGCCTATCATTAGATCTAATGGCATTAAGGAATGGACGGTACTAGCTGGAGTTGTTGGTATCATTGAGAAAGGAGAAGGTATAGAGGCTGTTCCTTTGACGATAGCTACGGGTGTGAAGGCATTACCAGACAAATACAGAGACTTTTCTGTCGGCCATTTTGTTCACGATCTGCATGCTGAGATCCTAGCACTTCGTCTTTTGAATTGGATTTTGGTGGAGGAGTGCTTGAAGATCAGGAATGGTGAAAAATCTGAGGTGATTGAATCACTTGTTGATAGTAATAAGTTCAGAATGAAAAGAAAAGTCAAGTTGGGATTGGTAGTTACAGAACCTCCATGTGGCGATGCATCTATGGGATATCTAGTAGAAGGACAAGAGGATAAAACTCCTTGGAAAGATGAGAACGAAGAGCACAGACAGCATCATCAGGTCAAACGAAGAAAGATGCAGAATATCTCCAGAGGTCGGGGGCATTTTGACAAGTTGGGAATTGTACGAACCAAACCAGGTCGGTCAGATAGTCAAATCACCCTCAGCAAATCTTGTTCTGATAAGCTCTGTATTCGACAATTGACCGGGATAACCAATTCGTTTTCTTCCATCTTATTTCCAGAAGGAATCTACTTGGATTACTTGATATTGCAGAAAGACAAGTTTCACGAAGACGATATAAAACGATGTTTTTCTACGAGGTTCGCAGACCAGCTACCACCTGAAACCAAGTTCCGTGGTCTCCAGACGATCACATATGAAAAAGATGCTTATGCGTTCCATAAACCAGAAAGTGAAGACTCTTCCGACTATTCACCATCTCCATTGTCTTTGCTCTATGTTGTTCCCTACAAAAAGGTTCAAGTGCTACAGAATGGCGTACGTAATGGTTCTTTTGTTAAGGGAAAGCCTCCTAGAAAGGGAGGAGAATCTTTCATCTGCAATCGCCAGTTGTACAAGCAATTTCAGGAAGTCCAGTACATAAAGGGCAATAACTATATTGAATTCAAGAATTCACTAGCTGAAAGAAAGAGCCGCAAACAGGTCGCTATTTCAACTTTGCATAACTGGGCCCCTACTTCCTCAGATAATTTTGATTTCTCTCGTAACTGAGAACGACTTTACCATACATTGACTTGTTGTGTTACTATTCATGTACTGCTTCTTAAAAATACAATTTGGATACTCTTCTAAACATTATTCATTGTAATACTACTATCGTATTATGTGATTCAAAAAGATCTACATATCCTCTTTGCTACACCGGTATACTCATCTTTCATGCTATCGTTAGTTTATTGACGCTTTCTGCAACTACGTCAGAGTCCGAGTCAGAAGCTTCGTCACCCTCGTCTTCTTCCACCACATCTCCATTAGTAGCAGCTGCTTCTGCGTTGATTGTGTTCAACTGCTCGTCTTCAGGAACCTCCATGGAAATGGCATAGCCTGCACTTTCCAAAAGACTTCTCAACTTGGAGTCATCCTTGGCAACATAGTCAATGGGTCTCAAGTTGTGTTTGTCGGAGATCCGAGGGTCCGAACCAGCGTCCAATAAGTTGTCGATAACAAAATAACCATGCTCCGGTTCTTCTGCTGTATATTTCACAGCCAAATGTAAAGGTGTGTCGCCGTCTCGGTTCTTGGGATCGATTTCTACACCTTCTATGTCCAAAACGATATCTATAAACTCCCAGTTGCCACGGGCGCATGCTATATGCATAGAGCTATTGCCTGTGATCAACTCGTTGGTCTTGTTGATCAAATCGGCCAACTTTTCATGGTCGTTGTTGAGCTCGGCTTTGATGGAAAGAAGTAATTCCGTGTTGTTTCTTCTGGCACATTCGAGAATCTGCTCTTCAAGCGAAGCACCTTCAATAGCACCTGATGACAGGCCCGAGGGAGCGTTTTCTACAGTGGTCATCGTGAATGTGTGAAATATGGGGTAGTATGGATCAACTTGTCGGTATCTGTACGAGTACTGCCACTGTTGAAATAGTGGGTGTTTTGGAAGTCACGTGTGGTATGTCGTGTGATGAAACTTCACCAAGAGGGACAGGAAAGGAAAAATACGAATACAGGGAGATAATTGGAGATGGAAGTATCGGAATGATAATGAAAGTTTTCTGTAGTTGCATTCCGCTTGGTTGATGTAATTATTTGGTAGTTATTCTGATTTTTGATGTTTTCCTGTTGAGTCAATTTTGGCTGCGAAAAGTGGCATTTGCATTTTCCAATTAGGAATCGCTCAAATGGATCAAGATATGATGTTTCATAAGGTTTTCTATAACTGAAAAAGAAGTATTGTCGTGCATTATAATCAGCTTGGATTGAATAGCCCCAACAAACATTCGTCGTTTGCAACTGCTATCATTGGAAGTGGAAGAATTTCTGCCGTGGCTATGTCATATATATATATATATATATTGAGACAAAAATCTGCCAGATCTCCTGTCCACCGACTCATATATATTAACTCTTCTATATCGTAATGTTATCTAAAGCAAACCTATTATGAGCAGCTCGTTATTCTTTGTATGTGCATCATATCGACCAACATTAAATTAACGACTGCACACACCAGATCTCTATTATTCTGGCCCGGCCATTCATCCACCGACCATGCACTACTAGAGATCGACTTTATCTCCAACATATTTGTACAAGTTACTCTCGTTGCTTTCCACTACTTTAGCCATATTTCTTTTCAAGCTATAGAAGATAGATTTAAAAGCTTCGTTTTTAATTCACTTCATACGCAATTGTACGATGGTTCAGCCTATCATCTCTCCCTCAATCTTAGCCTCCGACTTTGCCAACTTGGGCTCCCATTGCAAGTGTATTGTCAATGGAGGTGCGGAATGGCTCCATCTTGATGTCATGGACGGCCACTTTGTGCCCAACATCTCGCTTGGGGCACCCATCATTGCCAGCTTGAGAAAGCAATTCCCCAGATCCGAGCCTAATCCAGTCTTTTTCGACTGCCACATGATGGTATCCAATCCCGAACAGTGGATTGAAGACATAGCCAAGGCTGGAGGTGATGGCTATACTTTCCATTTTGAAGCTACGGACGATGCCTTGAGAACCATCAAGAAGGTCAAAGCTTCTGGTATGAAAGTGGGCGTTTCTGTCAAGCCCAAGACTCCTGTAGAAGTGTTGTTCCCAATAGTAGAAGAAATCGACTTGGCTCTTGTCATGACTGTAGAACCAGGCTTTGGTGGCCAGAAGTTCATGCCTGAAATGATGGCAAAGGTTGAAATCTTGAGAAATAAGTACCCCGACTTGAACATTGAAGTTGATGGAGGTTTGGGAAAAGACACAATAGATGCTGCTGCTAAGGCAGGTGCCAATGTGATTGTAGGTGGTACTTCTGTTTTCGGAGCAGAAAACCCAGCAGAAGTCATTGACTTCTTGAGACTGTCTGTCTCCACCAGTTTGACAGCTAAAGGCTTGCTCACGAAGAATTAATATAATATTACTAGATTTTAGATACTGGTAAGGAAACCAGGCGTAGCAATATATTATACATAAGTGCTTGTCAAATAATACAATGTTCTACTAACTAAAATGTATCGATCTAGGTGATACCGAACCTAGTAGCTTCCACGTAACGAAAGTAGAGCAAATGTGACATCAAATGCACTGAACAGTAGATTTGCGATCATATATGTGTAATAGAGTAGTATTCTCTACTATGTCATAAGTAATATACTATACATTAGTATAATATCAGTCTACATTTTCCTGAAATACAATATTCATTCATGTATAAAAATTCCTTATGCTAGTGTACAAGTGATAAGATGATATGAAAGAAGTGAAATGCAAGAAACCTCCTAAAATGCTTGGACTCCTAACGTGGTACCCTCAGCATCCACAGCAACCTTGTAAAGGCCCTTGGATTGGTTTTCTACTACGGACCATAAAGCTTTCTTGATCTGTTCTAATTTGGATTGTCTCAGTTCTTCGGTTTCAACCTCAACCTCCATTTCCTGGTCCTTTACCTTACCTTCATTCTTTCTTTGGTCGATGTACTTTTGGTTTCTGGCAAGCTTTTTGGCTCTTTTGTTGGACAAAGTAGTGTTGGTGACTACACCAGTGGGTTTAGGAGCTTCACCAGTGTATAAAGCAATAGCAGTAGAGTCGCTAGGCTTGGTAGCAGTGCCGGAAACTTCAGAATATCTAGAAGTAGAAGATGTGGTGGAAGGATTCTTTCTGGCACGAGCGGCTCTCTTTCTTCCCAATGTCTTGGCATGACTATGGGCACTAATCTTGATCTTTGGCTTATTTATAGAGTTCTTAGATGCCATTTTGATTGTGTGGTTATGTAGCAAGAGCTATATAAGGATTGTCCTTTTTTACATCAAAAAAAAACTACACCCATCTCATCAAAAATCAATATATTTAGTCACGTGAATCTCATAATATTGATAAAAAAAGAATCTCCTGGGGGTGAGTCGAACACCCGATCTCAAGATTACTTTGAGAAAACCCATTACAGTCTCGCGCCTTAGCCAGCTTGGCCACCAAGAGTTCTTGTGGATTTCACAGTCTTATATTAGCACTAAGAGATGTATGTGGGCACGTGACTAAATTCATGTGATTGAACAGAAATTGCTATTTACTGGGTAATTTTAGAGTTAATAAGACTTTGGATAATAGCTAGAATGTGAAAAGGTATAAAGTTGCAGTTAGAGACTCTTGGAAGAACATTCTGATACATTTTCAAAAATTTTAATTCTTCCCTATTTCAAATTATTTTGTCAAAATTTTATCAATATCTACTAGAAAATATGAGCCTTGCAACATTATATTATGAAGAACACAATTTTCTTTTCCAATTGCTTATTTTATTACCTACTCTTGCTATAGATCTACAAACAATGTCAAAGCATACCTTCACGACTTAAACCCTAGACTATATTTCAAAAATAACGTCGAATTTCCACCATAATATGTGCAATTCCTTGATCGAAACCTTCACCAAGTATCGCCCACCTGTTGTGATAATAATTTCCACATTGAGACAATGAACCCTACGTACCGGTAGAACCAACCTCATTTGACGGAAACCTAGGAAGTGGCATCAGAAGTGAGAGTAAACTAACTCAATTTTTCAGTAGTTTACTAATTCTGACCTATAGTTCACTTCTTTACAATCTTTTTCACGCATCTTTAAACATGATAATTCCATTGTGTGACAAACTAGTACTCCGAAAGAGATTTCGTCTTTCATTACTGTGATACCACCGTCTGGTAAAACACGATTCTTCTTCATGTTTTTAGACACATTTCCCTCTATACTCCCAAGAGTACTTAACTCTTTCGACCCATACATCAGTTGTTTGATATGCACACACGGATAAACCAAAACCAAGCATCAGGCATGAAATCGCCATCAAGCAGAGCAAAATCTCGACTGGGTCTTCACCAACGCTGAAACAATAGGAATACATATAAAAACCAGCATCCCCAACTACCTTGAGGCCAATAAGAAGAGAAAGGTGCCTCTTATAATCAAGTGTCGCGTTGGCTATACTTAATAGTCGAGTAATAAATATATGACATAAACCCCAAGATATTGGACGCTTACGCCGCCTTTTATATAATGTTTCTGATGCCAATTGGTCTAATATCACACCTTTTCTTGCGCCTTGGCCCCTGAGGTAAGAAACACAACCGCGAAGCATTGTATAATGAGCCTGGGTATTAAGAAAGACGAAAACGCTTACTAGAAGGCATGTAGCGATGTGTATGATAGTAATAGTATTGAATAACATGTGTGCAATTATGGTGGCAGTATCAACTGGTGCTTAAAACAAAAAGTTCAACTACAATGGTGTTGTATAGCAACAGAAATCTGTATGTAGAGACCGGTTTTCCTTGTGGACTAATATAGGCTTATGGAATTTGGTGCTTGTACAAATCACTAAAAAGGTAAACAAATTCTATTTGATAACAGCGTAAATCTCATTCCTTTCAGATACTTCTCTGAACCCAGTTCTTTTGCATCAATATATCTTTCCTAACACAATAGCAGCCTTATAATATTAGTTCGTTTGCATCCAATCCGAGGCAGCTCACCTCGGAAACAAACTTTGTCCGGAATCCTTGTTACGTCATATAGTGAATATATTCATGTTGGTCCTGTATTTACGTTATCTTAGTGTGGAAACAAGAGCCACGGCTCCACGGTTTCTTCAGATATAAACTGTGCTGTTTCCTCAAACTGAGTTAAAAATTCGGAAGTCGGTGTTTTTTTGTCATCAGGAGGCCTCAATTGCATATTTATACAATTGACCTTGCAATCATTGCTAAGCACTTTCTAAACAGAGTCTACAGCATTTGTATATCTGAAAATCCCCCTACTGAGTTTCTCTTAAGGATTTTTCACTATGGCTGACGAAAAGGGTATCTACACCCCTATCGAGGTCGTTCCTAAGAGAAAACAGTCGTGGATCAAAAGGTTCACTGCTGGAGCTATTGGAGCTGCAGCCTCTATTTATCTTCTTACTTCTGCTGCTCCATACTTCTCTACTGAAATTTCAGAGTCCGAGGCTAAGAAGATCTTATTGGATGCACTTGAAACTAACTTGGCCGGAAATTGGTCCAAGATATATACAGCCGAACCTCACTTAGCAGGTACGAATTTTGGCTTGGTGCAATTCACCAGAGATAAATTTGAAGAGTATGGATTGGATGCTTCTATCGATACTTACGAGATTTATGTCAGCTACCCTAACGACCATGACTTAAACTTATTGGATGCGGAAACCGAGGAAATTTTATACAAAGCTCCGTTAAAGGAAGATGTACTTAAGGAAGACGAGACAACCCAGGGAAACGATACTGTGCCTACATTTTTGGCTTATGCTGCTAATGGTAATGTCACCGGTCAATATGTTTACGCTAACTACGGTTCCAAGAAGGACTTTGAACAATTAAAAGAATGGGGAGTAGATGTCACAGGCAAAATTGTCATTGTCAGATACGGAATTATTTTCCGCGGGTTGAAGGTAAAGTTTGCACAAGAAAATGGTGCAATTGGAGTCTTGATCTACTCTGATCCTGGCGATGACAATGGAATCACAGAGAAGAACGGTTACAAACAATACCCTCATGGTCCTGCTAGACAGGAAAGCTCTGTGCAGAGAGGCAGTGTACAGTTCTTGGGAGGTGTAGGTGCTGCTCCTGGAGATCCAACTACTCCGGGTTATGCTTCTAAGCCTGGAGTAGAACGTAAAGATCCTCACGCAAGTATCGGAAAGATTCCCGCCTTGCCAATTTCTTACCGTGAAGTTAAGCCAATATTGGAAAAGTTGAATGGTGAAGGTCACCATGCAAAGGATGTAGCTTGGGTTGGTGAATTGGACGGTTTCAAGTACTACACTGGCCCAAGCAAGAATTACACCTTGAATTTGTACAACGACCAGATATACAACATCTCCACTTTGTACAACGTCTATGGTGAAATTCCTGGCGAAAAGAAGGATGAGGTTATCATCATTGGTAACCACAGAGACGCTTGGATCAAGGGTGGTGCTGGGGACCCTAACTCCGGTTCTGCTTCCATCGTTGAAGTAGCCAGAGCCTTAGGTGAATTGAAGAAAGCTGGCTACAAGTTCAAGAGAACGATTGTCTTCCAAAGTTATGACGGTGAAGAATATGGACTTTTGGGTTCTACTGAGCAAGGTGAATACTTTGCAGACAAGTACAAGCGCACTGTAGTTGCCTATTTGAACTTGGATGCCTCCACTACAGGCAGCCATTTGAAGTTGGGTGCTTCTCCATTATTGAACAATATTCTCAGAGAAGCTGCTAAGGAATTGGAATACCCAGTCGAAGGTGTTGGTTCTTTGTACGATCACTTTGTTCTGGAAACTGGCGATCACATCAAAAATCTTGGATCCGGTTCGGACTACACTGTATTCTTGGAACACTTAGGTATCCCATCTGTAGATTTGGGATTTGGTCCAGGAAAGGGAGATCCTATCTACCATTATCATTCGAACTACGATTCTTACTACTGGATTTCCGAGTTCGCCGACAAAGGATTTGTCTACCATAACTTAGCTGCAAAGTACTTGTCTCTCATTATTTTCGGCTTGGGTGAGCGTGAATTGATCAACTTCAAGTTAACCGATTATTCCAAGGACCTCGTCAAGTACTACAATGAGACTATTAAAGATGTACCAAAGAAGTGGTTCCACCAGGAAATCTCGCAGGAGTCTTGGGATAAATACTTGAACCACGATATTGCAGATATCGAATTCATTTCTGAAGCTACTTCCAAAACTTATCTTCCTAGAAAATGGTTCCCATTCGAAGAGTTGTTGAACGTCAGACAATGTAAACACCAGGGTCACTTAATGTACGACTCAAAGCACCACAAGAATGCTACTTTGAAGGATCTTCTTACGAAGACACTTGAGGATATTACCACTTTACAAAACAAAACTGTATCGTTCGATTTTAAGACCTTGGATCTTCAATCGCAGCACGAAAACAAGGATGATTTGAATTTCTGGCAGAGAATTAGATTACATTTCCAGATCAAGGGCCACAATAAGTTACTTCAATACTTTGAAAGAAACTTCTTGTACCACAAGGGTTTGTACGAGAGACCATGGTTCAAACATATTGTGTTTGCCAGTGGTAGATTTACGGGCTACAAAGGTCAAACTTTCCCAGGGTTGAAAGAAGCCCTTGAAGATGGCGATTTCGAAAGATTTGTCGATTGGCTAGGTATTGTGTCCAAGGCAATCAGAAGAATTAATGCCGAGATTGCAGTTTAGTGAGCCAACTATTTTAGGATTAGTATTTTTAGTGTAGAGGCTTTGTATGTCTATCATTATATGATAACTTTGTCATTGCTACGCTTGTGATAGAATTTGTAACATGAGGTGATGTTCCATATCTGAATCAACTCCCCTAGTAAAACCGTCTCGTATCCCGTGAATACCGAGAACACCGCCACATAGTGTACTCATACCGGGCTTCCATTTCCTAAAACCATTGTTTGTGTTTCAAGTTGTAGCACAATATCCAATTCTCATCCCCTACATAAGGGGTTGCAACCTAACCTCCTGAATTATTTTCAATCCAGTACAGTACCACATACATTAGGTTGCATAATAATATTTGAAGTCGATTTAGAGTTTGAATCTACCACAGTGATGAGTCCAGCTCGCTAAGCTAACGATTTCAGATACTTTATGAACGTTATCATGACGAGACTATTGGCTCGATTTTTTTCTACCTGGGTTCCATTTCTAAAAAAAGGACCGTATTCTATGTACATAAATGGTTAGCCCACCAAGTATTCAATAGCTGAAGTCATCAACGTATAATTTTTCAGTCCAGAAATGAAGAAACAATCTCCACCTGCAATCAGCAGCTCTTCGACTCTTTCTTCGTCTAGCAAGCCGTTATTAGGACCTAATATACCACCCCCTCACAAGCTATATCCCAAGATACCCCTATCCTCATTGGAAAAGATGAATCTCAATGACAATAAAAAGATTCCGGGGTTCAACACCGCTATCGAGAAAAATATTAACCAGATGATGTGTGCTTTCTGTAATGAACTTCTCTCGCGGTGTCTTCCCGGCGAAATTGCAGTCAGTCTTACCTGTGGGGATATGTGCCACAAGACATGCTTTGGAGTGATGGTTGACCGGAAACACATGGATAGGAAACTTCAGTGTGGTCTATGTAAACGACAGACGTGGTGTACCAACAATGATATCGCGGAGATGTTAGTTTCCTCGGTTAATAACGAAGATTTCGTGCTCAATTCGAATCCAGACGAATCTTCGAGAGACGAAAGCTCAAAAAACCAGTTTTCAACTCCTAAAACACAAGAAGATTTCCCTGTTTTCACGAACCTTAACAATGAGCAACGCAGACTCGACATATACAAACCTCAGATAGAGCTTTGCTGCGACGGAAGTCCATTGGTACCTTTGCTAGACAAAAAACAGGATTTCAATTGCATACTCACAGTAAAACCTCCCCAGATATTCCTGAAGAGTGATATCACATCTGAAGATATTCAATACAAAATAGAAGTGGAAGCAGATGTCTACAAATATTTCCACAGCCAGATACAGAACTGGCAGAAAACAGGGTTGTCTCCTAATCCAGATCAATTGGGTAACTTGGTAATGTTTGATAACTTGTATATCAGTACCAACGAATTAGAGTGGGATCTAGTTAAAGTATTCATGTTTTCCAAGATTATCTTGTTTTCTAGAAAAGATGAAATAATAGGCAAGATAATGATTAGAGAAGATATCAGCAGCATAAATAAGTTCTCAGGAGGAATTATTCTTAATTTGAGAAATGGAGCCATTCCTGAATTCTATTTTCGACACACCAACCCATTAATCATTGCAAAATGGGAGTCGATTCTAATACAATATTTCAAGTGGAGCAAACTAGATCCATTAAACAAATTCCAAATCACATCCAATGCATTTGAAATTATACCAAATGTAGACTTTCCAGAAGACGTTCGAAATCTTGCAACTATGATAGACGAAGATCGAGATATCCCCTCTGAGTATTTTGCGAAATCTATTGCATTACCTGAACCATTCCCGTTGAATTTGATAATTTGTGTTCCGTTAGTGAATTTGTCGGGGCTACCAAATCCAGAATATAAGAAAGTGATAATAGAAATTCTTCACCAAATAAAAAAAAGCCTTAGGGTATTTGATAGAATGGGATTAGTGTTTACTGGTAGAGATGGCAATGGGAGGATAGCAAGCAAAGGTACATTTGTCAGCTGTACTAACAAAACGTGGAATGGGTGGGATAGAGTTCTAAATGACATTTTCGTTTACTCCGAAGGGGTACCTTTCCATAATGAAACAGAAGAATTAAAAGCTACGATAGACAAGATAGTAGACTTGAAGCCGTTTATTCTGAACACATCAAATTTTGTTAACAAGGTTTTAATTTTGAATGGCAACAACTACAGTCGCGATCAGCCAGATAGTAACCAGGGTGTGAATAAAATCATTCTACAAAAGAAACTCAACGTGTTGTTGGAAAGATTTTCGATAACAATATTACGTGTTGGAGGGTACACAGAGAGGTTAACTGCATTCCATCAACACATAATGAATCCAAATGATGACATAGAGGCAAGGGAACTAACATTGTCATATGGATCTAGTTTCTTTCGATTTGATTCATTTGCTGAATTGAGCGAAAAAATCGTTTACATTATGAACTGGAAGGTTCAACAGACATGTATCCCATCTATAAGAGTGGATATATCAAAATTAGAGCTGAATCAAAACTCGATGAAATTCAATGCAATCGAAATTAACGGACAGATAAGAAAATTGCAAAATGTTGAAGAACTCGTCTTGTTCATTAAAGACATCACTCCAGGTACTGAAAGAAACATAATCATAGGGGTACAGACGCAAAAGCCTTTCACCAGCCAATCACAACTAACAGTGCAAGACAAATCAATCGACATATTACAATACATTTCATCGTGGTTAGCCTCTAAAGAGAGAATGAAAGTGTGCTACAAGAGGCTAGAGGATTACAATCAAGGCTCCGGTCATGAGAACGAGGATAGCGAAAACGAAATTCGACAAGTCCAATCGACTCCACCACCTAGGTCAAGTACTCCATTTTTTTCAGAGACGCTTGCAAGACGGCAAATGGAGCTTTCGATTATCGAAGCTTTGTTAGAACAGAAGACGACTTTACGAGACTATCGAGACAAGATAAACAGAGCTATACATATTGTACAGGGCTATATAGAAGAGAGAAGTAGTTCGCCAGGTAAGAGCAGTTCGCCAGTCAGCAGCACATCGTCAGGCAGCAGCAGTACATCAAGTGACCGACTACTAGACACGGGCTTTTGTTGCAAGGGCAACCTCGATCTTGAGAACGTTAAGCTTCGCCGTTTCCGAGATGTGTTCCATTATTCAGAGTATGTCGCAAGACACTTAAAGAAGATCCGAGATCTTGATGCGTCTGAAGCCGCCTTGAAATATCAGGATCTCCTCATGTCACTAGAATGATCGCAGACTTAGCAGAGCACGATAACGTCGGCCGCTGTATAAAACAATACACATTACCATTGTACTTTGTAAAATAGCATGGCCCAGCATCGTGAAGGCTTATTATATTGCCCCAGTTTCATGATGTCATAGGCTGCGAAAATTTGAAAAGTTCGCGTTCCAGTGTTGATGTTTTCCCGGATCGGGCAAGCCCAGTCGTTACAGTTGCATATTCACATTCCCGATTAAGAGCCAATGCTATCGGTTAAAAAGCAGTCTGTGCAAATGCTGGTAACCCCCAATGACATTGGGCTCCTGTCACCGGTACATGTTTATTTTATCAGAAAAATATCTCACAGTACAAGAATCCCCCATCCGCCGGATGTATGTAGCGAGTATTTAAAAGTGATATTTTATCGTTTCCAACTATTTTCTTTGGCAGTTTTCAGTTTATATTAGCGTGGTGTTCTTTGACTTATATTGCCCCATAAGTCATAGCATCATGTCTCTTGTGCCATCCCTATACTCGGCCCCTATGGTCCTCTTGTCACTCGCTTTGGTTCTCCCGACAAAGGCAGCCAACCTCGGCGGTCTTGACTCTGTTCCAGACAACAGTAGCGACAACAGTAGCGACGACCTGAAGGGCGATGACAATGATAACAACAACAATAATAACGACAATAACAACGACCAAGCTGCAGCACAAACACAAGCGCAAACTCAAGCACAGACACAAGCCCAGGCACAAACATTACAGAACACAATAAATACCAACACGAACGTCCAAACACAGGTAGGAACGACCACGGCAGGAACAGCCACCAATAAAGGCACAGCCAACACTGCATTGACCCACAATACTGACACCACTGGAGTCACATATAACCAATATGGCTTTACCGGATCCCAGTCAAGATGGGAAGGTACAACTCTCACAGATAGTGTTTCCCGCTCAGAATCGGATTCCACAAGCAATTCTCAAACTACCCATTCAATTCTGAAGAATAAAACTAATAGTGCTCATACTCTTAATAATGTGTTTCAACTCCACGAAAGACCACAATGGAAAAATGCGATAATGGTAGGTGGACTTCTTGTGTTCAGTACAATCCTTGGAGTCTTATAGGACTTTCCTAGGTCTATCCTAAGTATTCCCCAACTCATGAACCCCTGCTAGATTGCCAATTTCTTGTATAGTATAGTCGAGCTTTATAGTAGGTTATTTACGAATTAAAGAAAAGCACGTGACACATCTCTCGCAATTGTTATAGGGATGAATAGTCTAAATTAGAATATTCTATTTCTGTTATTTAGCCATAATTGTATATATATGCACCAAAGTCTGTGCTTTGTGACCAACAAAGATGGAAAATGAAAAAAGCTGGCCCGCGTCTTCGGGAAACAGATACAGAGCTCCGAGAGACAAAAACTTCAAACCCAATCCTAACCACAATGTAAGAAGGCAGCCCGTAGCAAGACCTGGACCTATGCCAATGGAGCTTTCGTCTGGGTACTTGATGAAGTTGAAGCACCATTTGGCAGCATTACCACACGTTCAACTTTTGGATGCGCTTGAACAACAATCAAGTCCAATTTTGGACGTCTATATCGACCAGTATCTCGAGAGCAATAAGAACTTTGCCAAACATCCACGGTTACAGCACAAGCACCAGCTCCACTACTTGAAGGATTGCATGCAACAAGTTTTCGGACGTAAAAGCGTTCTATTTAGTGTGGATATGGAAGCTTGGGAAATAAACACCAATGTGATCACAGAGATCGGGATCTCCATCTTCGACCCCAGAGGTCAGATGATGCTGATGCTTCCTTCGACTAACCAGATCCATATTCTTATTCTGGAAAACTATGAGAAGAGAAATGGACGTTTTGTTCCGGACCATTCCAGGAACTTTGTTGGAGGCATGTCGTTGATCATGACCAAATATGAAGCTGCTTGCTTCTCCCAGATGTTGATTGATTATTATTTCCTGCTACCCAACACTGGATTGAACTGTGCTCTAGTGGGCCACGATGTTAAAGGTGACGTAAAGTGGCTCAAGCAGCTAGGTGTAAGTTTTCCCAAGGACATAAAAACTGTAGATACTAGCACATTGTTCTCAATAACTCAAGGGAAAAGCGGCAACAGCTTGAAAAATGCCCTACTGGCCGTGGATATACCTTACTCGTTTCTCCACAACGCAGGAAATGATGCCTACTACACCTTGCTTGCAGCCATGAAACTCTGCGATCCCCTGTGCCGATCTCTCTACGGTTTGGACATAGTCAAGGTTGATGAAATGAGAGAATCGCCATCAACGCCTAATTCTACAGAGAATGAAGAGTCCAGTGGATCTTCTGCGCCGATGACAAATGATCAACAAGCCGGAGGTAAAAGAAATAGAAGGAAAGATGCTCTTCTAAATGCGAACGTAGCTACTCCTGTAAACATTGAATCTGCCTTTCATGCGGCATCTGTTGTCTTTCGTGGACCTCATAGTATATAATAATTTAATTGCATTAACATAATCATTACATAATATTAATATAAACCATTGGTTAGATCCATTAGCGATCGCTCGTATGCTTCTGACACTGTCAGGATTCGTAAGAGTAATCCCGCGGAAAGACTCTTAACCTTGCTATCAATTAAGCCTTCCCAGTTGGCACTTAGCCACATCTGGACCTGTTGGATATCGTAGTGATGTGCCGTGATTAAATACTGCTCGTCCATAATGTCAAAAACTATAAGGAATCCAGTAACAGCACTTTCCACTATCTGTAGTTCATCGGTGCTGACTTTCTTCAAAACTGGAACTACCAACTGAAAGTATTCCTTTACCATATCTCTCAAATTAACTGCAGAAGGAAATGCACAGTGTAAGAGTAAAGCCAAGGTTCGAATGTAGTGACCTATGAAAATTGTAGAATAATGTCCAATGTCAATCTCACCAGCTTCATACCATACCCCTACTAAGGGAAAGTAGAATTGTTGTCCTATTATTTTGTAGAAGTTGTTTATTTTGGGCTTTTCGATCTGCTTGCTATTGCTCTTCTTTCTTTTGTACGATTCTGAAATACGAAGAATTTTACCTCCAGAGATCTTACCTTTCGCTTCATCAGAAGCTTCATCCATCAACTCATCTTGAATGGAAGCTTCAATTGCAAGCAATGAGCCAGAGCTATTATCAATAGCAACATACTTCTCATGCAAGCCTCCAGGAAGCTGCTTGGAGGGAAAGGCAATTTCATTAAATGACGATACAACATCATCATCCTTATACCCTCTGAGTTCTCTTGCTGCCAAGGTAGTAGCCGAAAGGATACTTAGTCTTTGTTGAAGAGAATAGTCTCCTGTAAGTAAGAGTTTAAATGTATGTAGCATCACCTGAGGGTTTGTCACTACTACTGCTATCATACATTGTAACCTGGATGCTTCAAAAGTATCATCATCAAAAGTATTGCTCAAACCAACAATATTGGTCATGAGATCTTCTGAATAAAACCTAACTTCGTTTCCAAAGCCGAACTTTTGACGTAACAATGTGGGACAAACAGTAAGCGCCTTCTTTCTCATGTCGTACGCTAGAGGGTTTTTCTCATCTATAGTAAGGTATTCCAAAAGGTCTTTTATATATAATGGATCTCTTACATTGCCTTGGGCTGTAATTGTTGGGTCGTCGCTCTCTGAATCGTCGTCTGAATCGTCGTCTGAGCCTATTACATTTCCTGATTGCGTAGACGAGATTTCCAATGATGACAACTCTTCAACGGGGAGTTCAATTTTCGGTTGATTGACCACACTCCACATATTTTTAACCGGAGTGTCCTTTAGGTTGACAAAATTTTCGCCAATTGCAAGATTCAGGTATACCAAAGCTTCATTTTTACTGAAAATTGGGTCCTTGCCATTGAACTCACAGACTTTATCTGCTAATACAATACCTAATGATTTGACGTTGCTGGAATAAGAATGAAGTCTGTTTGAAATGGCATCTAAAAAGACTTTGTTACTAAGGAGACCTTCCAAGAATGGCGTTCCTATTCTCTGGTAAAGCAAATGCATTATTAAATGAGTGCGATTTTCTTGTAGTATGATTGATTCTGACTTTATAGTTAATTCATCCGCCCATTTCTCCAACACTTTCAATATGAGGCCATTAAGTTTCTCGTTGGGAAGCTTAGATAAAATTAGCGAAATCAATATGTTCAAGCTTCTGTTCATACACGAGAGTATTTTTTCCACCATATTATCATCATAACACTCTGATGTGAAGAACAAGATGTTTCCCAATGAAACAAGAATTTCATTAGTCAGGGATAATAAGGAAACTCTTTTGTTTATATACAAGGAGAAAAACTTGTTGATAATCTCTCTTTTCTCGTATTTCTTCATTACGTTGTAGCATTCTACGAAATAGGGCCAATTCTTTTCGTTGAAAAGTATATCGAAGTAGCCAAATACACTAGAACTGTCTAGTCTGAATAAGGATCTCGTGAACATTATTGAGTAGTTTTGGTCTGTGCCATTTTTAAACAATTGAAGTAACGAAACATTCAAGAATGATGTATATGCTTGGGTAGATTCAAAAACTTTATTTTGCATCAGAATACCTGATTTCAAGTGAATTTCGTTTATGATCCCAAATAAGTTTCCTCTGAACACCATTTTGTCGATTTCTTTTGCTTCGAGAAACAGTGTCTTGTTCTTTTGTACCAAGGTAGGAAGCAACTCGAGATTGAAAGCATTGGATAACAACTTCAAGTAGAGTCCAAGCATCTTTTTCTGATCCAGATTCTGTGGATTACGAAGCATGGAGATACCGTGAACAAGATTACTGAGTCCCACAAGAGACTGAAACACTTTCACTATTTCATTTTGCGTTGGAGCTGGCAAAGATTCAAAAGTCTGAGGAATTGTATAATTTAGCAAGGTAGTTACAAATAAGAGGGCAGGAGGTTTTTCCAGCAGGAGAAATGCAGCAATTATCAGGTCGATTTCCGCCAACAGCGGCTCTGACTTTAGAAGTTGGATCTTGCCATCCCAGCCTGACATTGGAGTATAATACAATTAATAAACCAAAAGGAGAACATTCGAGTGCTGACATCCGAATTTTCAGCTCTGGTCTTGATCTGGTATTTTTCGCTAATATTGCGCTTTGCGCGATACGAAAAATCTAACATCGCTTCTAGTACAATTTCTACTACTCTTCCTAAACCGAAAACCAACCAGAGATGCTTATAACGAGCTCTATGCGATCGTATTTATCAACGAGATACATACCGAGACGGTTCGTTGGTCAGATAACCTTGGGAACCACAAGCAATAGTTTGAAAAAAACTATGGTGGGACAGGAATCAGAACAAAAGGAAGAAAAGTCAGCACAGAATTTAGAAAATATCCAGGCAACAGACGTATTTGACAAGGAAGACGAGTTTCTCAGAGCCAAACAGATTGATCTGATACGGCAAAAGATGCAAGAAGTGGTTAAGAAGTTACTGAGACGAGATGTAATGAATGAATATTTAGTGAGCAGTCATTTCAGATTTCAACAAGAGAAACAGAGCGTGCTGTTGAACAAATTGAAAGAGGCGATGAAGCTTGTATATCCTCAAGAGTATCCGTTAGTGTCTATCGATGTAGAGGCTTACGAGAGAAGTTTGGGTAAAGTAACAGAAATTGGGGTAGTCATCTACGATCCGCAGGTACTGACAGGGTCTACTGTACCACTACTTAAGCCTTATCATATCATTATCCAGGAGAATCTCAAATTAGTCAATGGCCGGTACGTTCCAGATAAGAAGGACCGGTTTATGGGTGGAACATCGCACGTTCTTCCCAAGAAAGATGCGGAGAAGTTCGTTCTGTCTGTCATAGAAAAGTATATAAACAGCAGAAAGGGAGTATTGGTAGGGCATCACATCGAGGGAGATGTCAAATGGCTCCGAAGCATAGGAGTTGACATTAAGAGTGACACTGCCGTAGTAGATACGTTCAGACTCTTTACTATTTCGAGGTCAAGCGGAGGAACACTTCGTGGAGTGTTGAGAGAGATCAATGTTCCACATGGAAATCTCCACAATGCTGCGAACGATGCTTACTATACATTGATCGCAGCCATGGCATACTGTGACCCACAGCACCGACTTGCGAAGAACTTGGACCAGTTTGTCCACATGGAGAAGAAGCTGGCGTTTACCAAGAAGAACGACTTGTTTTCAGACAGAGCCACGTTTAAAAAGACTACTGCTGCAGAATTGATACTGCTGCTCTAAAGCATGCTCGTAAAAATAAGGAATTGACATCATAGACAAAATAGATAGAACCCAATAATAAATTTATAATATACGTGAAGAACAATGTAGCTTGAGAGTTCTAGAACTGTATTTCTCTCCTGTTTGAGAACAAATGGAGAAATGCTACTCTTTCGGACAACAAGCCAGCTCTTGCAACTGTACTACATTCAGTAAGTGCTCGTTATGTTTGCAGAGATAAGATGCTGTGCATCTCGTCACATTTGAAGTTCCCCTCGGCCACGACAGGGTTCCTCTAGGTCATCCAGCACTTGCACGAGATGGCTACCCCAGATTTGGAGCTTGGTTTGAAACACTGTATCATCTCTGGATCGAGAAAATAATATCTGCACCTCAAAGAAAAGGGCGAAAAATGTCGGCGCCCCTCAGACACTAGATTTGTCTGGATCTGGCCGGTTGTTCATATAATGGAAGATGTCAATGTCGATGGGGTCATGCTGAGATGGAAGTATGGTACTGGAACCTAGGAGGGGGATGGGGTCGACCGGAAAAACTCAAGCAAATACTAATAGCTAAATTCTAATTTTCGTATGTGGGAACTAGAAGAAGGTTGAAAATAATGGCAAACGCGGCAAATTAGACAGAAAAATCACTATAATATGGATAGAAAGAACAACAATAGTAATTATAGAATATAAATTTTTCGGATAGATACTGTTCTTGGATTCTACTGTAGTTCCCAATGTATTTAGAGCCATCGTAGTCTTACATGATCATACATACAACTGGTATTTGTTGATTTCAGCGCGAGCATATTCGGATCAACTCTCCATAAATCGATCTTTGTCATGATCGAGGTAGAGGTCCAGTTCTATAGCTGAGAGTTATGCATATATAGCAATGAAAACTAGCGACAACTCTGTTAGTTGCAAATTCAAGTTCTATACGTTTCTCATTCTCAGCCGCGCTTTGTGTCTGCGGAAAAACAGGCCAATTTGTTTATCTTTCGCTATCGGTGATGGAATTATTTTTTGGCTCGTTACCGTCCACCAGCGAGAGTTGATTTTCAAACCTTGTTCATGCATCTGTCGATTTTCAACACTTTTGCTTTCCGTTTAACGACCCTTAACTATTTCGCCAAGACCAAAAGATCCCCTGCAACCTGGTAAAATCTGTTAGTGTCGTCTAGGCTGTACCTTTCTTTCTCATTCTTTGGCATTTTACGATTTGACTCCTCTACTTCGTTCCCCATTTTTCACAATTTATCTTCCATTTTCCACATCCATCCCTGCATTATGTCAGATTCAGACAGTGAAAATGCCGTCGACGAGTATACCTCGTTAATATCTTCTAGACGGCCGTCGATCATGTTTCTCGATACACCGCTTGGCTCATTCAAAGGTCCCAACTCTCTCCACAACTTTGCATCATCTTTCACCAGAGCCCAGTCGTTCGCTGCGTCCAAAATCGACAATGATATCCACAGAGCAAGATCGTTCTTTGTCGAGAATAACGACACTGATGCCGACGACGAGTTATTTGACCCGGAATTAATGGTTCCATCTCAAAAGGGCGAGCGGCTCTCGGTAGTAATCCACGATATCTCGGCTAGAAACCAACTTTTCATGAATAATGTCAACGAGTTGGACCAAAACGTTTCGCCCAACAACGACGTCTTCTACCACGATGACATTTTGTCGGCCTTGAACGAGTCTAGATCTAGACACAACTCCACCTACAACACATCTGGTGCCATTCCCATTTCGAGAAAACGAGTGATTCCCTCTCCCTCGTTCTCTTCTATCCGTTCTGCCCTTTCATTGGCTACCACATCGGACCATATCAACTTGAAGAAGATAGAGGACAAGGACGGAAATGTCGTTACGGTATTGGCCGGTCAATCCACAGCGCCCCAGACCATCTTCAATTCGATTAATGTTCTCATTGGTGTGGGACTCTTGGCTCTTCCTGTAGGTATATTGAAAGCAGGATGGTACTTCGGGATTCCCATTTTGGTCATCTGTGGCTTGGCTACATTCTGGACTGCTGGGTTATTGTCCAAATGTATGGACACTGATCCGACGATTATGACTTATGCTGATTTGGGATATGCTGCTTATGGTTCTACAGCTAAGTTGTTAATCTCGTTGTTGTTCTCCATCGATCTCTTGGGGGCAGGTGTTGCGCTTATTGTCTTGTTCAGCGATTCCTTATACGGTCTTTTAGGTGACGAAGAAGTCTGGACAAAAACGCGGTTCAAGTTCCTAAGTTTTGTCGTATTGACTCCGTTCACATTTGTGCCCTTGCCAGTATTATCAATCTTCTCGTTGTTTGGAATTCTATCGACGATTTCGATCACCATTCTTGTAGCAGTATGCGGCGTCTTGAAGGTCGATTCTCCAGGATCGTTATTGACGGTGATGCCAACCAACATCTGGCCGCAATCATTGCCTGATCTTCTCTTGGCCATTGGAATCTTGATGGCGCCCTTCGGTGGCCATGCCATCTTCCCCAACTTGAAGACTGATATGAGACATCCCTACAAGTTTGAAAAGACATTGAGGTATACCTACAGCATCACCATGATCACAGATATGTCGATGGGTATTTTGGGATTCTTGATGTTTGGCCATAACTGCAGCAATGAAATCACCAACACCTTGTTGTCGACTCTGGGATACCCTGTATGGTGTTATCCTTTGATCAGCGGATTGATTTGTTTGATACCCTTGGCCAAAACCCCGTTGAATGCCAAACCAATCATCTCTACTTTGGACGTCTTGTTCAATGTGCACACTCCCAGTGAACACTTGTCATTGAACTTCCTTAAGGATGTTGGTAAGTTTGTCATCAGAGTCGGGGTCAATGCTGTATTCGTACTCTTGGCTATATTGTTCCCTGAATTCGACAAGATAATTGGCATTCTTGGAGCTTCCATCTGCTTCATAATTTGCATCGTCTTACCGTGCTTGTTCTACTTGAAGTTGTGTTCGGCCAAGATGGGAACCTTGGAAAGAGTGTTTATCCAGTTTGTTGTGTTTGCTACTTCCGTATTGGCCGTATTGGCCACTTGGGCTGTTGTCCAGTTCTAAACTGTCTAATTTTTGCATCTATATCTACTTAGTTACAGGACAGTATAGCCCATGTGATCCAGCCAACTGATCCAGCCAACTGATTTGTGAAACATTCATTAGAGTCTATAGTGTTTTTGAAACTCGTTCTCGTTAGTATATTTGCATTTACAATAGTACTACGTCTACTCATCTACAGTTTCAAAGATAACCCACGAACGTGGACCAGATCTTCAGATAAACTGACAATCTACCCATCACCCATAAATATCACTAGACTATGGATAATACCCAGCCGATATGAGTTTGATAAATAAATCTCTTTTTGTTTTAGCTGCATGTTTTTCTGGTTGTGTTTTGTCAGAATAGTCTTTTTGTAGCAATAGCAAAAATGGCTGCGAAATTGAAACTGATGTGATCAATTACTGAATAACATTACTGAATATTACTACAGAAATACATTTATTACTATATAGAGTTTATCTAAAAGTACTTTGTATCTAACTTTGACAGATTTTCTTCAATAATCTTACCCCTCTTTCGCTGATTTTCATTCTGATCGATACACACCTAGCGGCACCAACTTCCAATTAGGGAAGCTCTTTTCTGATTAATAATCCCTTTAGCGATAACGAAAGGAGCCAACGGCTGAGTCATAGGCGGATAGCTAAATCCTACGATAAGAATTGACTCCGTTAGAGCCAGAATTGTGGCACGATAGATTTAGTTCAGAACCTATGCTCATATTTAGTATACAATGTTCAAAATTTCGTAAGGTACTGTTTTCTTTATTAAGCATCATTTATCTCAGTTACTCATTCACATAGCATGTATATCCCTGTAGCTTACAACGAAGAAGACTGGCAACAGGTAGAGTTTCTCATCAAGAAGTATCCTTTGGCTACTGTAGTAACATACACTGAAGATGAAGGAGTCATCGCCAACCATTTCCCGTTCTACTTGAAAGTAGACGAATCCACAGGTAAGAAGTATCTCCATGCCCACATCGCGAAGGTTAACCACCAGATTCCATCTTTGAAGAAGGCTGACTCCGTATTGGTGATCTTCCAGTCAAGCAATACATACATCACTCCTAACTACTATCCTACGAAGAAGGAAACTCACAAGTTCGTACCTACGTGGGACTTTGCTAGCGTTCATATTCTGGGTAAGGCTGAGGTGATCGACGACTTCGACTTTGTCAGAACGCAAATCACAAACCTCACCAACCAACAAGAAAACGGAAGAGAAGATGCCTGGAAGGTAGAAGATGCCCCAGAAAAGTACTTGGCTTTGAAACAGAAGGCAATCACAGGATTGAAAATAGAAATCACTGGCTATGACACAAAGTATAAGTTTGAACAGGGTATGAGCAAGAAGGAAATCGATGGAGTTATTGATGGTTTGGCAGAGGATGGTTTGGCAGAGCTTTCGGAGTTGACCAAGTCTTCCAATGACAGATACTATGCAAAGAAAGCTGCCAAGTCTAGCTGAATGACACCGATGCTTATTACATTTATTAAAGACAGTCTACATTATCTTTATGGTTTATTCCTCACTTAGTAGTTGCTAGTAGTATCGTATTCTAGATGTCATCTAGTATGTACAATATTCTAACAGTGTATAGTATTGAAAGAACTGCATCGTTTTGACACTATGCAACAGTCTACCTCTCCCAATACAAATTACTTAATTCTTACTTTTGCACCGTCTTTATTCTAATAGTGCTACATACTAATATACAACAGCCTCACAGCTAGTACGGTGTGAATCTTTGCCCCCCACCACCTCTTCCTCTAAAGCCACCTCTGCCTCTTCCACCTCTTCCACCTCTTCCACCACCACCTCTTCCACCTCTTCCTCGGAAACCACCTCTTCCTCTTTCAATAAAACTCAAACCAGGAATATTTGTTCTTTTAGCACTCACCTTCAATTCTCTGTCTCTGAAAACAGATCCATCTAAAGTAGCCACAGCCTTGTTGACGCCTTCAACATCGTCAAATTCTAAATAAGCAAACCCTTTAGGTTGACCCGTGAACTTGTTGGTCAAAATGGTTACTCTCTTGACAATTCCAGCACTACTGAAATGTTGCTGTAACTCCAATGGAGTAGATGCATAGTCTACGTTTCCAATATACACTGATCTGGAATCAATATCTCTTTTTTCTTCGTCCGTCTGCGGGGCTCCATCTCCACCCTTTTGCTGTTCATCTAATTGTGAATGGAGCTCTCGTAATCTATCGGCTTCTCTCTCCATTTCCTTCAATCTTTCTTCATCAGTCTGGATCTGGAATGGGTTCGAACTTGTTGAAACTGAGGTGCTCGAGCCTCCCGTTTGTGACCCCAATAATGTCTGTCCCGCTTCACGCGGAACATTTTGGTCCTGAACAGGTACTTGGTCCGACATTTGCTCTTCTTGGATGCTTATTGACGGATTTCTGCAAATTGTTATGTCTAAACTAGTACGCGATATTTTTCACTACTCATTATCCATTTTCTGGAGTCGAAGTTACCCGGACACACAATATCCATTTCATGCTCCACGAATTAAATATCTACATGGGTACAAATAGTGAATTAATGGTCATTGCGTCGTGTTATTACTATTAAATATTTACTCTGTATCAGAATTGCGATGCTCCAGGGAAGTTCCGCTCGCGGAAAGTCTTGGAAACGTTAGCTTTCCTAATGATTCGTGGAGAACTAACAGTGCCCATGGCATCGTTATTGGCTACGCAATCGACACCACGAGTAATATTGTTAGTAGCTCCGTATTCCTTTCGTTTAATTTTACGCTTGTTCTTTCCGTAGAGCGGGAGTAAATGCTCTGTTTCAGTGCGAAGGATATCGATATCCGTTTCGTAACCTCTATCGTAATATATAGTATCGTCGTCTGTAAGCACTCTCATGAAACTGGATTCACTTCTGGGGAAAAGTGAATCATCGAGACTATTCAATGGCTTGTCATACTTCTTCTTGTTATTGCCCAAACAGAATATGGCTCCAATCATCACTCCCCCAAAGATTGCCAATCCCAAAATGATTCCTACACCTACTCCGACAAATCCGAGGTGAATATGCAAGAAGTTGTCCTTTCTCGAATGCTCGAGCCATTGAAGATTCAATGGCTTTTCAATAAGAAAAATACACGAAATGTTATCGGTGGAGTTCTTCGAATAATGGAGCGAAGTACAGCCATGCGAAATCAACTTGACTTCGTGATCAAGGTTGTATGAGAAGGTTCCAATTTCCAGCTTCATCTTCTTTCCATTTTCTTCATCTCGAGACTCTGGGGGTGATCTCAACCGCAAGAAGACTTTACCCCTTTTCAAATTATTTCTACACGACAATTCGACACTTGAATAGTTGGTTTTGAAAATAAATTCATTGCTCGAATGTGTCGAATTCCCTTCATGAATAGGTGGTGGTTTTTTGTTGGTAACACAATCTAATAGATTTCCAAGCTCTGAATTAGGAATCAAATGTAGTTCAAAGAAATCAAGCAACCTCAGGAAATCGCTGGTTATGTTGAAGTCTTTCAATGATTCTGAGCTAGGTACCAATAAAGAAAACTCGTGACTGAATGTACCGTCGACTGCCACTAAACCGAGTGCCTTCTTCAACTTTGGGAAATTATCTAACATATCGATAAGAGAATGCTTTGGATAATTTGAATCAATTGTTGATCTCAAGAGATCAGGTAACGACACTGAAAAGTTCTCAGGCAACAAAACTTGGTCCACCAAATGGATAACTCCTTGATTAAAAAGGATATCCGAATTAAGAGGTAAGGTTAATCTTGTCTTGTTCAAATTAATATAGTGATTACCGCCACTAACTTCGACACTTTGAATTTTCACCGAGTCGCCTCGCAAATTGTCCGAAGATAGCTTCTTTTGACCACTTTCTATTCCAAAATCCGAATATATTGTATCCTCTATGAAGAAACCTTTTAAGATATCATGAAAAACCTTAGGGTTGGCTTCCAAATAGTTAAGTATCAAACCTAAGTTCTTCCAGTTGCCCTTACTTTCATTGGAGGCATAATACGTCAAGTTCTCATCAACAATCAGAGCAGAATTTGCTGGAGCACATGGTAAGAACACAGAATATCCCTTGCTGTTATCCAGTAACGAGAACAAGTCAAATTGGTTCAAATATCCCAATGTGCTAAGACAGCTCTTTTTATCAATGACCAAATGATCTAAATGTCTAGGGACAGAACCAGAGGAGATCAATTCCCCTAACGAATTCTTGAAATTAGAAGGAGGGTCTACATCTTTATCTGTCACATATACCAAACTGTTATTTCCTATGTCAATGGCAGGAGACACAATTTCAATTCCATCGTTGACAGTTGCACGAACCTTCAGATTCGAATTGGACCCAGAAAATTTCAACCTGAAACAACCACCTACTTTCTTCTTAGAGCAAAGTCTCGAATCAAGAAGTTTATGAACTACTTTTTTCAGATCAAGAAGTGCCGCAATATCTATTGCTTCGTCGGCAAATTGGTACATAAGACCCTGCTTGCTACTGAAGGAATTAACTCGGAAATCAACTGAGTCTTCCTCGGGTATATCATCACGCTGCTCGGACTCTACGAATATTGTTTGGTTATTTGTTGAGCCGTCAACAAGATAGTCCAAAGATCTGAACTTCAATTCTTTTACGAAGTTGGAGAAATGCATGGCATAGAGCCCCTTACGCGGGATCATTTCCACGGTTGCAATTTTCAAAGATTGAAAGAAATTGGTATCGTTATGTCTGCTGAAAACGTGCACTGCACCATCAGCTAGTACCAGGGAAGTGGAACTTGTCAATTTGTCATTCACCACAACTTGTCCAACAGTGTGGTTCAACTTGACCACATAATTGATATGTTTGCTGTGACTCTTGTGGACTTGATTGCCAGTTCCGTTTTGTCCAGCTACCACGCCTTTGATAACCAAGTCCAGCAAAAGTGTATATATGTCTGTCCTCACCTCAAGGAATGCTTCCTTAGTGGTTGTGAACTTGGGATTATAAAGAGCATGGTACGATGACAAGTAGTATCGAAGTACTAATTTTGTTATAGATTGTTCCAACAAATCATCGTCTGGTATGAAGACTGTTTTGCGTCCTCCAAGGAATTCTTCACATGTTTCTGGAAGTACTATGGGATCCTGCTTCTTCTTCTTCTTCTTCTTCTTCTTCTTCTTTTTGTGTTTCTTGTTCTTGTTGTTCTTGCCCTTCGTCTTCTTCTTCTTTCCTTTCTTTGCTAGGGGACCTATGGCATTCTCTACGTCTACATTATCATCGTCGTCGTCATCTTCGTCATCGTCATCGTCTTCAAGTTGGGCAAACAACAGCTTTACAAGCTTCTTGAAATGGCCGATCTTGTTACCGTTGAACTCTACAGTCTTATCGTCCATGAGTAACTGACAAAGCGTCGGTTTCATAGGGATCAAATGCTCAATTCCCTGAACAAAAGAATGTTGGTGTTTTGCATAGATATCAGGCTCAATAATCGAAGACACACCATCAACTACATATTCAAAGTTGTCGAAGTCTGGAGTCACAGAAACGGGATAGAACTCGTTGGTCAGGGTATGGTACATAGTATCAAATACTACTTCTTCTCTTCCCAAATAGCCCACACGGAAAATCTGACCAATAATGTAGCGCAACCAATCGCTTTCTTCCAGGTTATCGATACCGTTGTCGTTTTTCCTGTTCTTGTTGATGTTGTAGTCAGAAAATGCCAGATTTATCGGGGCTAGAATTGTGACATTTTCCATTGCATTTATACGTGGCACAAGTCCCAGTCGTTGCAAATGTCGTAAGAAGTAAGAGTACTGTGCATGGGAGGATAGTATGTCGATGATGGTGGATGGAGTTGGCTCTGGTAGCTCGGAAGAAGTGGTAGTTTTCTGCTCTGCTACAGCTCCAAGTGTTAGCCAGAAAAGAAGAAATACCCAGAGAAGATGCGCCATTCTGCCGTGGGAAAAGATTTGGAGACAGCGTGTTGGGCTACAGCAGATAAAATGGAAAATATCAAAACTTGAACACCAATAAAAAACAAAAAAAACAGAACTTGGAAATGAAAAGAGTGAAACTAATGAAAAGGAGAAAAATAGAAAACATATGGTTGTGAATTCTAAAGCAATTACCGAAACTAAATAATACGGAACTTGTGCAGGCTCAAATTAGTTTAGCGTCGCAAGGCACGTGCAGCTTATGGTAGTGTGATGAATGTCAGTTCCTAGTTGCAAACGTCCAGAAACGAATGTTAAGGTTCATATATATGAGGCATTGTGACAGTATTGAATTCATTTCACCTAAGCAACTAGTTTTAGGGTCAGGAGGTTTTTATTCAGGCAAAATCAGAGTACAGCTTGCCTTTTACGGATATTTTTCACTGCAATGGTTGCAAAATTATTCGTAAAAGATCTTGTTGTGTACTTAAATACAAGAAGGTTCGACACCAAGCGATATAAGCTTATTGAAAGACTTATATCTTACTCTAGGCTCTACATTTGTGTCGATACTGAGAAATATTCATCTGAGAACTGTCTCATGTTATATCGAACTGTGAACACTACTTGTCTGCTTAAATACGTAAACGGACGCACCACTTTACAAGCATGTATTATTGTACCAATAATGCGACAAGCTTACCTCCTCTCTAAGTTATTTATATCAGAATAATCTTTTGGTGATTGCAATTTAGCCTGCTTACATTATAACTTCACCAAGGTCGTGTATCGACTAAAATTGTGTCATTATGTACCTGCCTAATCAGGACTTGTATCAATTTATTCTGAGTCAATCTCTTCCTTGTAGCAGTTTTCTAATAGGCACCAATTACATAGCAGGTTTGCTCTCACTTTCATACAACTTTCAAAGATACAAAATAATATGCCGGAAGCGGACTCTTCCAGCAGCCAAATGGAGGAGTTCACCGACCGAAATTCTATTGTCAACAGGAGGAGGACGGTAGAGCATGAACTCAATCAGTTGGAAGCAATTGCGCTCCACAATTCTCTTCCTGAAGGCTTTAATACCGAGAGTGACGAGTATCCACAAGATGATATCCCGTACATCACAACGAGCACCTTGATACTAGAGAAAACTCATAAGTATTTTCCTATAATACTTAACATAACAAACGGCGCCATCTGGGGAGTGCTAGCAAGAAAAGGACTAATGCAACTAACCACCTACAATGGCTCGTACCTTGGTGGCGTGATATGGGCGAATTTTGCGGCCTGTATTGTAATGGGTATTGCTGTAGATAGCTCTAAAGTATGGGATTCCTTGCTTGAAAAGCATTCACCGGAATACCCTACGAAAGGTTCTATTCCTCTTTATACTGGTATTACCACAGGATTCTGTGGAACACTTTCCTCATTTTCATCAGTGATATTGGAAGCATTTAATAAATCTGCGGATACAGAAATCGGAATATTCTACCATTACCCCAATGCTGCATACGGGATAATGGAGTTCTTTGCTGTCATCATTAGCCAGTTCGGTTTATCGATAATGGGTTTCCATATTGGCAGACATTTTATAGAAACTTTTGATGAGAAAGTGCCCTCATTATCCAAAAGAGTCTACAAGAAGGTAGAAAGACTCTCGATGGCAGTAGGTGTAGCAGCATTCATAATTGCAATTGTGTTACTAGGAGTGCAAGACAAAGGTACTTGGAGGTCATGGTTATTTGCCATCTTCTTTGCTCCTTTTGGAGCCTTGCTCAGATTCTACCTTTCCAAGTATCTCAACGCAAAGGTTGCGGACTTCCCACTAGGAACTTTTTCTGCCAATTTAGTGGGATCGCTTTTACTTGCAGTTTTCACACTTTTGAGCCGAGGTAAGTTGCCTGGAGGAGGACAGATCCTGATGCGTGTTATAGGGTGTCATGTTCTTATTGGACTTGATGATGGATTCTGTGGCGCCTTGACCACAGTGAGTACGTTTATTGTAGAGTTATTCGGTCTCAGAACACTCCACTCCTACAAGTATGGGTTTGTCTCAATAATAGCCAGCTACGCAGTCATGGTACTTATATTGGGCTCATACAACTGGGCTGTTGGGCTCACAGATCCTATTTGCTCGTGAGCATATTGCATGCAAGTGAACGTAATCTCTGCAGAACTCGTATTGAGATTCTGTTCATAGTGAATGGCAGTTGACTTGCTAAAATAATCGGAAGAAATGTTCAATTGAAATGCATTTTCTCAGGGCAACTCTTTTTCCAATTCTTGTGAATAAATCATTTTACTGACTATCGCATAGCGTGTTTGATACCTCATAGATCTCAATTTAAGTTAGAGCACCCACTTGACAGAAGTAGATTAATAATTAGCCATAGTGATCTGCATTATTGTATTATAGAAATTTAGAAAATTATCTATCTACTTCATGATAGCCATATTAGTACAGCCTTTTTCAGATGCTCGTAGAATTGTTCATTATGGAAATCTTGTCCATACATGATCCACACCTACATTTTGTCTAGCTTTAAATTTGTGTCCATATTAGCTGCGAAAAAATCCGCAACCGTTGAGCAAATTTTTATCAGATTGGATTGCGCACGTGATACGAGCAATTAATCTCGCCTAACCCAGCAAGTTCTACCCCCATAATTTGCTCAGAAAGATAACCAATAATTGAAAAGAGAAAGTATATAATGTAACGAGATCTCGGTAACAGAGTCTGGGCATGGTTTGGCAGGCGAGATAATCAGACGGCGCTCAAAATTGTACGATTACTGAAATCATAATTACAACTAGATACCATAGTAGTTAACATATATTATTTTAGGTGCAATACTAGTATAGTTTATACTTACAATTGTACTATTGAATTCTCATACTAGTTGAATAGTAGGTATTCGCATACAAGCCTGCTATTGCATTTTACAGCATAGCATTGCATCAATTATAGCCTATTAACAGCTTTGACATATAAATTATTCGTTGTTAAAGTCTAATTCTAGGTGTACAAAATCGCAGACGTATTTTTCAATGGATTTGGTGAAAAGATCGTCCTACCAGGGACTTGACTGTTTGGCTGATGCTGACTCGCCTGAATATGCCATGCTCCACAAAGAGCTGTCTATGAAAATAGCCTGGGCAAGTCAGGCTAATTACGGGCCATATACTGTGTATTTTGGCGTGGTGATTATCTTCATTGCCTTGTTAAAACATTTATGGTATAGATTCAGAGATGCCAGATACAAGAAAAACCAGTCTTCCAGATTCATAGTACCGTTTGTTGATGTTTTTGTGGCGTACTCGCGATTTTTGGGGTATAAACAGGTTCCCGAACGATTGAGCTACTTCACATCATTGCCGCATTCTATGGGATCTACTCTCTTTATGTTCGTTTCGTCGCTCTACTTGTTGTGCTACTGTTTGGTTCCTCACTTCTGGTATAGACCCTGTTTAGGGTTTGGTTCGCCTCCATTGGGTGTAAGAGCAGGTATCATGGCTACAGCATTGACTCCTTTCGTATACGTGTTGGCCGGTAAGGCCAATATGATATCGTTTCTTACCGGGATCAGCTACGAAAAGTTGAACCAACACCACCAGTACGTCGGATTGGCTGCTTTTGTTCTCTCGATTATCCACACCGTTCCTTTCATCTACATGAACGTGAGAGAAGGTGGTGCTGCTCGTATCCGCGAGCAGTTCCAAACCTTCTCGTACTATAGTGGAATCCCTCCATTTATTTTGTTGGGGTTCTTGTGCATTTGTTCAAAAGCTTGGTTCAGAAAGTTCTTCTATGAAGGTTTTCTTCATCTCCACTGGGTTGCCGGTATTGGGTATTTCGGAACTCTTATTTGGCATATCGACAAAACCTTGAACTGTGACGACTACATGTGGGGTGCTTTGGCATTCTGGGCTTCTCAGATCCTCTATAGAATTCTCGTCAAGACATGTTTTAAGCCAAATTCATTGTTCTTGAGACCTAGAGTTGCTAAGCTTCAGAAGTTAAGTGGTGGAGCTTACGAAGTTACTGTAGCAAACACCAAAGGTTATGAATGGGGTCCTGGCCAACACTGTTTCTTGAGATTCACTGGTGCAAGATTCATGGATAACCATCCATTTTCTATTTCTTCTATGATTGATGAAGATTCCAAGGAAATGAAATTTCTTATTATCCCCAAGAAGGGCTTAACCAAGGTGATCTACGATCAATTGGACGAATTCATTGCAAGTGAAAAGAAGGTGTTCCTTGACGGTCCATATGGTGGAACTCCAAGAGATTCTACCGCATTCGAAAGAGTTATATTGGTCAGCACTGGAAGTGGTGTTACTGCTACTTTGCCATTCTTGTTGCATTTATCTCAGGAAATCAAGAAAGCTAAGGAATCGGGAACCAGAATTATCACAAGGCATATCAACTTCATCTGGGTCATCAGACACCAGGACAACATTAGTTGGATCCGTGATGAATTGCTCAAATGCAAAGACATTGCTGGCGACTACATCTCAATTGACATCTATGTGAGCCGAGAAAATGAAGTTGAACTCAAGGAATATAGTGACTCCAAGAAGCCTGAAGATCCTCTCAAGAAGTCGTTTGAAGTTGACTTTGAAAATAATATAGAAGTGAACAAATCGTTGGACAGCTTTGATCCATTTAATGTTCACTACCATAAGCCTGCTATTTCCAGAACCATCCATAATTTAGCTAGGACACTCGACCGAAGAAACTTGATTGTGTCATCTGGCAGCGATTCAATGAAGTCACAAGTCAGCTCTACCGTTTCAAACTTGCAATCCTTGGTGTTCAACAACGACATGAACCAATCTAGCATTGAGGAAATCTACTTGCATACCGAGTCTTTCGGCTGGTGAATACCTATGTATATATTTTACTTTTTGATTAATTTAGTTTATAATGTAAGGGGTTCAGAAATATCAATGAGTTCATGTTCTTATCTAGATGAGTAGATTTACAGTAACACTACCTTGGTCAGCATTCACTTTCATTTCCTAGTTCTCATTCCAATTTACTTACATTCAAGTTCAAAGAATAAACCGCAATCATATTACAAATCCAAACTAACGTTATCTCTAAGCTTTCTCTATTTAAATAATTCCTAGTTTCTCTTTACCAAGTAGTCTATGTCAGCATCAAAGGAGTCAAAGAAATCCTTGTTGCTTGTATACTTAGGTTTCCAGCCAATAGCATACCCGTTGTCGGCTCTGCTTCTAGAGTAGGTACCCCAGTAGAATGGAGCCCATTCGCTGTCATTGATCTTAACGATTTCCTGAGGCTCAAGAGGAACAACTTCCTTAGAAGCAATAAGTCCCTTGGCAAACAACTTTTCAGCCACAACCTCTGAAACCTGCTTCCAACGGTGTTCAATGGAAGAAGGTTCCTGAGTCACGGTTTCTTCACCTTCAATTGACAAGGAACCAAAATAGTATCCATTGGCATTAACTGGAATATCTTCACCAGATTGAAGTTTTCTCAAGATCAAGTAGTATAAGTCACCCAAGTCCTTGATATGGATGTGGTTCCAGATTTCATCACCTTCGTAGACAGTATAACCCTTTCCATATTTAATGAATGAGGTGATCAACAATGGAACTTGGGCAGAAGCCAAATTATCATAACCATTACTGATTCCAAAGATGGTGGAAGGACAAATCACCACCACTTGGACATTAGAGTTCTTGTTGTGAATGTCAAGAACAATTTTGTCTACGAGTCTATGTGGCTGTTCGTCTGGAAAAGAGTTGATCTCGTCAATGCTAAACTTGTCAGAGTAAACCTTGGTGGAACCTCCCTTATTAGGAGCCAATCCATCACCAAGAATAGAAGTACCTGAAGTATGAATGAAGATCTTCCTTTCATTTATAGCAACCAAAGCATCAGAAACAGCTTGTGCACTTGGAACATGATCCACGTTGGCAGTGTTGATGATGATATCATTTGCATCCACCTGTTGTCTTATGAAATCAACATCATCAAGATTTCCAATTACAGTAGAGATCTGGTTGTTGGTACCAGAAAGCAACTTGTCAGCTTTTTGCTGAGTCCTCGCCAAAGCAGTAATCTCATATTTCTTACCATCTTTGTTGTTCAATAATTCGTACAACACCTGACCACCAATATAACCTGTGGCTCCAGTAATAAAAACCCTAGACATAGTAAATGATAAATTTAAAGATTGCAAGTTAATTGTAACAACTTCAAACTAATGTAAATTCTCTTTTGGAAATAGAAGGTCCGTAATTGAAGAAATGTGCCAGTTTTATACCTTCGATTGAATAATCATATGAACCACAATAGATCTTATTGCTGCGCAAGTGTTTGTAAGCCTTCGGATTTATCGCATTTTTGAAAATGGCGCGCAGCCATAGTTAACAAGGCCTTATTAATCCGAAGGATTCAGCCTCATTATTCAGCAGTTATTTACACCCTAATGGAGAAAGAGAAAAGATTCCGATTATACGCTTTGGATTTGTATACAGTGATTTCATTTTTTATTCGGAATAGCAACCGGAATTGATTCAAACCATCCCGTCAAAATTGTTAATACTGTGGCCGGAATTGGTTCGTACTAAGACCCGAAAATATTCATACTAGTAAGCGGAGAAAACTACAACTTCTTTGTAGAGATAATAGAAACTATGTGATTACTACAAATAGAATACAATGTACTATACAATAACCATAATGACTAATTTTTTGAGATATAGTATGAACAAATCCCGGTCCATAGTATGAATAGTTTTTG